>OU612028.1:19385000-19985000 GCA_914767945.1 Eilema depressum | reverse complement strand
GGAAAGCGCAGGTTTTCATTAAGAGGTGAAGTGGTCAGACGGCAGTTCAATGACGTAAAAGCCAAGGCGAGTCAAAAAGAGAAAGAGAAAAACGAATCACGGTGGTCCAAAGTAAAAGCCTCGGATGCAACCGAGGCTAACACTATGATGATGATGAACATACAGTGCCCAATAAATTTGTATAAGAGTCTCAGCTCAGCCTGTGTGAGAACGTTTTATCGAGGAAAATGGTCATTTTCCGAATACTGTTTTTCTACAGGTATACGGTATCCCTTTGACGTATAGCCTCTTAAATGCGTGAGGATAACATACCCAGAGTCCTTCAATCAACAGGTATACCATAATATTCGACATTATTCATAACGCGATTGACATACTTTGTGACAGATGAATGGGTTAGGTTCATATCGACTGGGTAGTAAATGGTCTTTACTAGTAAATTGTCTGGATTGTAGAATGACTCGGGTAGCAAAACGTCTTGATTGCTTAAATGCGGGATAACTGATAGTCCTAGATTATTATTGACTAGATTGCAAATGGTCTTAACTAGTAAATCGTCAAGATTGTAGTAAGACTTGGGTAGCAGAACGTCCTGATTGTATAAAGACGGGATGGCTGACAGTCTGAATTACGAATTCCTGGTTATGCTGGCCAGTCCCTCAGGCGAGAGCAAACCCATCCGCATAACTAGACGGCTGCATTAACCGCCTCACTTTTTTGTATGATTGCTCATAAAAGTCATAATGTATACAAGTTACTAACGAGGTCTGAACGCATTTCCCCCTGATTTTATATACCTTGGTTATGTACCTACGACACGAAACTCATAACTTAACGATAACCTTTAGAGATAACAGTGAAAATACCCAAACGTTAGAAATAAATTTGCAAATATTTATTGTATCAAGAAATATGATCGTATATTACCTGATAAGACCGAAGTCTCCAAATTATACTCGTAGAATAAACTTCTATCTTTATAAACCGACTAGCTGTTGCCCGCGGCTCCGTCCGCGTGGAATTCGGATTCCGGTCCAACTTTAATGTATGGAAATCTGCCCGATTTACTGACATTTATGCTCACTGCTCCGCTCCCTTTAGTACAGTGAAACCTGGTTAAGTGAGACCTCAAGGGACCTGCAAATTTGTCTCACTTATAGAGGTATTCCACTTACCCAGTGTCTCAGATATCCAGGTATAAAAAAAATGTCTGTCTCATTTACAGAGGGTTCCATTAATAGAGGTCAAAATACAGGTTATTTTCAGTTATAGAGGTGCGATTATTTAAAATAACGTATGATGTGAACATTATACGTATGTCTGAGTATAAATCTTCATTGGGAATTATAAAAGGTAATAAATTACCAAAGGTGCATTTGATTATAAATATCTTTGTTCTGAATTATTCTACAAAGAGTAGCTATGGCATATTAAATTTGACACAGATTTCATCGCGTGTCTACCCAATTTCATAAAAGGATATTAACTTTTCACATACTAATAGCTTTAGTTTCGGCATTTTTTAAATAAACATCTGTACGATAGTACCTACCTAAACCAAAACTAAAACTGAAGGTCATTAAGGCTCAAAATTAGTTACGCACGGGATTTGCGGGTTGAATAAGAATAAGTAAACAAAAAAAAACGGTGTTATCTCAGTTATAGAGGTTAATGTATGTGAAATTCACTCGCTGTCTCAGTTATAGAGGTAACTTCGACGATAAAATCGAAAGAACGAATCCCAGATATAGAGGTTTGCTTCGTCCCACTAATAGAGGTAATTCAGTGCCAAGGTGTAGGGACCTCAGCATGAGTTCCAGTTTTAGAGGTTTCTCACTTATCCAGGTCCCACTTATCCAAGTTTCACTGTAGTAGCGTGATGTTATATAGCCTATGTTACTCCCAGATAGTGTAGCTTTCTATAGGTGAAAGAATTATTGAAATCGGTACAGTAGTTCCGGAGCCTATTCATTACGACTTGGAATTCCTTGCCAGCTCACGTGTTTCCTTCCTCCTATAGTCCCGGGTCCTTTAAGCGGGGCGTGAAAAAGCATCTGATGAGGCCGTCAAGCTGAGTGCCACCATTGTAACATGGTACGTGTTGTAATGGTGGCCCTCTTTTCAGAGACTTTGCCTTCAGCTTACCATCAGGCGAGGCGAAGTCAAATTGACGTGTCCTATATAAAAAAAAAAAAAAAAAAAAAAAAATTACAAACATACAAACATACAAAAATAGGTACAAATCTTTCCTCTTTATAATATTAGTGTAGATTTATCTATACGTCTATAGGCATAAATGTAATTGAAGTGTCTGTATTATAAAAATAATTGTTTGTTTGTGACGAGTAAACAAATAACTACAAGACCGATTTCAGATTTTTTTACCATTAGAACGCTATATTACGTCTTTATCCCTGAAGAGGTAGACAGAAGCTCTTATTGCGCCGACGTTTCGTCAGTCACTTCAACCCCACGTAATAGTGGCGAGCCTATTGCCATCTCCAGGGACTGAGTATATTCGCCAGAGCCACGTCCATTTGTTAACAGAAATACCATGTGTAGCGCGCGGATGAGTACAATAGGCTACTTTTTATCCCATAATTCCTACAGTATCAGTACCCCAGCACGAAAAATATTTGAACTCGTAACGTACACGTATAGACAGAACGGAGCATTGCGATTGGCCGCCTGACTACTGTGAACCAATAGCGATGCTCTGTTGTCTCGATACGTACGAAATCAAATATTTTTCGTGCTTGAGCCACAGGACTACGCGGTTGAATACGTGGTTCGATAGTAGTTGTTATTAGGATCAAATCTGTTGACATTGCTTGTTTGGGTTAAGCAATGGTCTCTCTATTGTGAATGGATCCCTAAACTGTCCAAAATGTAAATCGTTTTCGATTCGGTAAGGGTAAAAATAAACAGCTGATTTTGTTCGATACAGAAAAGGATAATGATCTTGGGATACAAAGGCTCGTAGCATCTTATGGGTATCACTATCATATTATATCATTTTTAAAGCATTCACTGTTTTTATTGCCAGATTTTTCGCACAGATTTCATCTAATGTCTTGGGGAAAGGTAGATTAGTAACATTGATTTTGTCGTTTCATAAGTGACATTTTTTAAAAACAATTTTTAAGACATCGATTGTTTATTTATTCCCCTAAACCCACCAGTGAAACGCAATTACTTGTGTTAGGAGTGCGTTCACAAAAGTAACGTAAAGTACAGAATTCGAACCTTGTATCTCATGATTAAAGGCCGATGACTTAACATACGTTTGCTACTCATATAAAGTCCCATACTACGAATCTTGTGTTATTTTATAAGCCCTTGTATCTCAACTACTCTTAACAGCCCTACAAGCGAAGTCATGTAAACAACACATAGGTATGTTACATAGCTAAACCTCCCGGTCCGCCCGGCGGAGAAGCGATGACACCCTGAGGAGCTTTATGTTTTGCTAGACAGACTTGATCAGGCCTTGAGGACTTTCACACGTTTGTATTTATGTTGGTAAACAACGTCTGAAGAAGATATTTTAGGTAAAATTATCAAAAATAAATCCTTCTGTTTTATCCGACTGTACCTATATTATAGCAGCAGCATACAGTATGCAACTGATACAGTGTACCGTGACATTGAGTTGAATATGATAATATTGTTTTAATTCATTGCGGCTTTTCAATGGTACCATTTACGCGTTTTGAAGTTTAACAAACAATGTATGTATAGAATCTTATTTTAGAAATCAGTGAAAAGTGTATTTGTCTGTTGATATAGTGAGTCAAGGAAAAGATGAACCATAAAGAGAATAAGAAATATTGTAAGGTAATTTGCTTCATGACAATATTTAGATAGGTTCAAATTGGTTTTTCTTTTTTTCTAGTACTTGCAAAAAAACAAGTTAGGCTACAACAAAAAGGCTACCACATGAATTTCAAAATGATAAATCTACTCCATAAAAGTGACGTGCCTATAAATAAAAACAATTTTGTTAAATAATAAATCCAAATCTCATTCACATACAAAGCTCAAATTGATTTTAATTTGAGCTTTTCAAATAAACTAAAATATTAAATGTCGTTCATTCATTAGCCAGACAACTCTCAACATTCACTGGATATCGCTTTCAAAGCATATATTCGATTTAACTCCATCAAGCATCGCGAATAATTAAATTCGAAACGTAAAATATATCAAAGGTGAAATGGACAAAGAGATATTCTGTTTTCCGCCATTTTGGGCGGCCATGTTGGTTGTTCATTGTACACTTCAGTCTGATTCGTGCCAATTATACGAAACTCAATACGTATTGAATCAAGGGTCATACAAATTCGGGTATTAAAAACATTTTGAGTTTTATTTTATTTCAATTTGTAGGATTTTGTATGTTTTGTGGACCCGGTGAAATTCATCAGATTTCATCGGGATCAATTATAACTGTATTATCCGCTCATTATGCGAATAAATGAATAAATAAAAAAATAAAAAAAAGACACTTTCCGTGGGTGTTGTGTACAAGGCGACTAAAAGATGTACTTTCCATCGGGTACTAAGCTCTTTTAAAAATGTACCCATATAAAAAGAAGTATATTATATAGATAACACAAAATAAAGACACAGATAGTAGATGCCAACACAACAACTGTTGATCCTCGCGAGCGGAATGGCGCTCGACTCGAGAGGCTGTCAATGGCCGAGCAATATCTACATCTACTATTGTATTGAAGGGTGTTTATCACGAAACGAATGAACTGGTGAAATCATGTGTAGGTAGTGTGGCATGGCAGTAGTGTGATTGACTGTTACGTCAGAGATCGCGCGTTTGATTCCCATTCGGCGCAAATATTTGTAAGCGTGTTTTAATGTATCTTTCGCCTCTTGTCTTGAGTCATGGCTGTCCGCGCGGATGTCGGTCAACGCAACTTTACTCTTATCTCCGATCTTACTGAACCGATTGCAATCAAACACCTTAGTCGCCTTCTACGATTCACAAGGAAATAGATGAGGTAGCCCTATTCTACTGTACCGGAAACCATCACGGCAAATTACGATTTATATAAACACGCATTTAAAAGAAAAACTTTGTATTTAGCAGCCGTCGTGTACAAATAATACAGTAACCGAATATCATTCAAGACGCCGGCCGCGTAAAGTGGGGTTCGGGTTCCCGGCGCGGAGAGTGAACCAACCAAAACGAAAGTGAACCGTTTTAGCTGAGTCGGCTTGTGTTTCTAAGTTTGTATACTTTTAACTGAATGTGAGAGGGATTGGTAATGAATGCCGAATAATTTTAGTACATTTTATTAAAGCGAAATCTAGCCAAAAAGGTTGTTTTTTATTATTTACTAGCTGACCCCGCGAACTTCGTACCGCCTAACAGTCAATTCTTTTTTTTTTAAATTTTTCTCCCCGTACCTTAAGGAATGTTCTAAAAAAAGAATTAGCTAAATCGGTCCAGCCGTTCACGCGTGATGGCGTAACCAAGGGAAATAGGGATTCATTTTTATATAATATAGAGATTAATTTGATAAAAAAATCAGTTAGGTATAATCGGAGATAATTGTTTAGACTGGCGGTAAAGACATCCACGCGGGCGGAACTGCGAGCATAGGTTAGTTAAAAATAAAGTTTTTGAAAATTTAGTTTAAATGTTTGAATGTTTGTTACTCAATTACTCTGAAATAACTGAATGAATCTGTTTGAAATAATATATAAGCTAGCATTTTTATCCCAGAAATAGGTCCATTTCGGAAACGGGATCAGAATTCTTCACGGGCAAGAGCTAGTAATAACATAGATCTATTGTCATTTACACACAAGCCTAAATTCAATTGACTGCATAAAATTAAAAATTAATTCCAATATATTGTTTTATTATTTAAAGTTCAATCGATTATTCAATTAAATAAATAAAAAATAAACTAATATTATTACCTGAAATTATAACCACTTCCTCTCTCCGCCGCTTGACGACAACTAAACTCCCTCTTGATACCAGACCCCCATTTCATCAGCAAGGGGGGGGGGGGGGGAGCCAGCTGATAACGAATCCCCTATCGCTGAGCTTTTAAATTAATTGTACCACTCATTAGTTTGTACCATACTTGATAAGAGTTATAATTATTAGTAAAATCAATGGAAACATACCTCTGTTATCAAATTATTGATAAATAAAAATTGTAACTATTTTTTATTAATAATTTTGATTGGAAATATTGTTTTGAATTCCATAACAAATATAATCGGCTATGGGTCATGTGGGTGTTAATTCACCTCTGCCTAACCCTCCGGGGATAAAAGCGTGATTATATGTATGTAGTCTCATGTGACAGCTAGTACACTTGCTCTAAAATATAAGCCAATTGCCGTCAAATGGGCTATATATTTTTTTAAGTCGATTATAAACACTACCCGGACCTCATAAGACTAACATCCTAGAGAGTTCATTGACCCGTGACGTCACAACCCCGGCTGGTAACCCACGTTATCTTCAAACCATACAAAGTTTTTACATAATGCGATTGAGACGTTCGTAGCAGGTGTGCTACGGACGTAGGCGTCTACGCCGCGTAGGACGTTCGTAGAAGTTTTACTGTCGTAGCAAATTATGCTGCCTTGGAATTCTACATTTTTATGTTATTTTACGTCGTTGGTATCTTTAGTAGCGATCGTAAGGTACTATATTCGATTCCGAATTCGGGAAACATCTTATTTGATATTTATTTTAGTGAATTCTAAGGTACGTACCATACCTCTGGAAATGTATACAGTACGATAGACTTATTTTTTTTATTGGACCTGTCAATATGATTTCACCTCGCCTAGTGGTAAGCTGAAAGTATTACTAACATCAACAATATCACAATGGTTGCCCTCAGCTTGACGACCTCATCACATGCTTTTCACGTCCCGTTCAAAGGACCCGGCTATAGTATATGTATTTATGATGTAAAAAGCTCTTAAATTGCTTAATCGATTTTGATGAATCTTTGCGTTTGCGTTTATTAAGTCCTTGGGTAGTTTAAATTACAAGAGTTACATCTATTTGGCGGACACTGTTTTATTTGCAACATTAGAATGTTTATATCGAAGATAATTTAGGCAAAAACGGGCAATTTTGGTACCAGGGTGACGCCGGGTACAGACAGCAAGTAAACTATAAAAAATTAAATAACAATTCTTCAAACTTTACTGTCTATTACACTTTTCCATTTACTAGCTCAAAACCTAAACCGCACATTTAACACCATTACCGTTTCATTAGGCGTAATTACAGGCGACGCGGCGGCGACACGACAACGGAACGACATCGTAACACGTCACTGCGGGAACTTTAATTGCATAACGTTGATTAAAGCGATGGTTTCTGGGAATGTACTGTTTGTTATGGGTTCTATAGTTTGTGTTATGTGATATGTACTCGTAATTATGAGAAACTAGCTTTTGCCCGCGGCTCCGCCCGCGTGGATGTCGGTTATCGCGACCAAACATAGCCTATGTCCTTTCTCGAGGTCTAATCTACCCCTATACCAAATTTCATTAAAATTAGTGCAGTGGTTTAAGCGTGAAAGCGTAATAGACAGACAGACAGACAGACAGAGTTACTTTCACATTTATAATATTAGTATGGATACAGCAAAAACATAGCTCCAAAACTATCCTTCTTGTTTTCACGTCGGGTCCGCTATTTCCAGTCTAACTACGTATTGAGCTAGACCTCGACATTTTACATGAAGCGACTGCCATCTGACTACCACAAGCCATTGGTGATATCGAGTATCTAGTTGTTAAACTTTTTGGGGCTCTCAAAACAGCGGTGTCGTATAAGGCGACTAAGGGACAGGGCTGTTTAACGTCATACAGGGCTCGAGCCAACAATAGTGCGCGAAAAACGGTAATAGGCTCATCCCCTATTACGTGGGACCTAATACAACGATTGGTGAAATGTGGGTGTTAATTCACCTCTGCCTAACCCTCCGGGGATAAAGGCGTGATTGTATGTATGTATGTAAAACATTCGAGTTCACTATCACCACACCACAGAAGTTGTCAACAGCTAATGATATCATATTCCTTAAGATATTTATATTAATAACTAGCCTTCCGCCCGCGGCTCCACCCGCGTGCATCTCGGGTAACGCGACCTTTGCTCATATCTTCGGTTCTACTCAACCGATTGCGATCAAACAAACGTAAGATTTTAATTCTGATCAAGCCCTATCTAAAAAAAACCGTATCAAAATTCGTCCAGTAGTTTTTGCGTCCATCGCGAACAAACAGACAAACAGACAAACAGACAGGAAATTCAAAAAAAAAAAATTCGTGTTCTGTATCGTTAACATAACATAACTCAAGTATTTTTTTTATATATCTCCAATGTACAGACACGACCACTTTACAATTATATAATAGTATAGATATCTTTGTTAATTATACAGAAACAAGTAACAAACATCGTGTCGTTGACGTCTCGCGTAAAGTAAACAAACTTGTCACAACTTCGACGGTGGTGATAAATTACGTAAAACAAAATAATTGTCAAGCCGAGGCGCCCGCGCCGGCACACGGCGATCTGTTATAATTACTGGTTGTTGACAAGAAGTTCTACAGTTTAATGTAATCATATTTTGGTAATCTTGCCGAAAAGTTGCTAGATAATACAATGTTATAATCATAATATTATAAAACTGAGTTGATTGATACGCATTAAAATGCCACAACATTGACTGTATTATAAGACTGTATTAGTAGTGTCCGTGTGGTGACGCAGAAAGAATACAAGTATCACCACCCCATCTCATCCGAAGGGTGTCGTTAGAGGCGACTATCGAAAAAATTCACTGACGATATCACTGCGAGAGAAGGAAAACTCGAAATAAAACCCTGTACCAACCCGTCTGGCCAGCGTGGACACAGTAGGCCAAAGTCTCCCTACATTGGGAGAGGCCTATGTCCAGCAGTGGGCTGCGGTACGATAATTGATATTAGTAGTACCTATATTAGACATATTTTTATAAATTTATCTGTCTGTCTTTTTGTCTGGTTGGGCCGATTTTGATGGAATTTTTACTGTACAACTTAGCTGATGTTATAAGGCGTAACTTAGACTACTTTTGTTATCGAAATATTTCAGTTTTCAGATCTAAGTCCACATGTGTCTATAACCCTGGTGACCCTCTTTTCCGACTTCAGCTTACTATCAGGCGAGGTGAAGTCAAATTGACGTGTCCTCTTTTCTCTTTCTAAATCGATTTGAATAGTAATTAAACTGAAACCATCATCAAAGTAATGTAATGTAAAAATAGTATGTGTCAGTCAAACCATAATTAAATAAATATTAATTTGATTAAAACAAACGTTTGATCAAACAAACCTCAACAATAGCTGCTGAAAAGTAGCCGAATCGCCAGGCTAAAAGTAAATTATAACAAATAAATCGCGTTAGAATCCGTTAAAAAGTGTCGCTAATATTACTCGACTGTGTTCAATCCACAGGTTAAAAATGTTCACTAATAAAAATGTTTGTTACATTTTTAATCAACACCTCGTGAAACTCAAAAATGTCAGTTCGCCGACAAAACTGTCTACTCTACGAAAAACCTCACATTGCAAACATTAAAAATTAAACTGCCAGTTTAATTTTCCCGTTTGAGCGGGAAAAAAGTAACGAAAACGACTAGAAATATTACCATAAGGTAGGTAAGACTAATATTAGCTGGCAACACTGCCGGCAGTCGGCATTTTCATGAATATTTAAGGAGTGCGGCTGTTTATATTTATTTTATTACACGCCAGTTACACAGGCAACTGCAAGCTGGATTTAAGCGGGTGTTTTGTGACGTCACCGAATACGTATAGTGAAAATAACTATCAATTGTTTAGGCTTCCAAACTATTTTGTTTGAGAGTAATTATTTTTGATGTGGTCGCTTATGAAAATATTACTGAATAAAAAAAAACATATTTGACGGATTTTTTGATGAAATTTTCAAGCAATTTGTTTGCTAACTAATTAAGATTTAAAAATTAAATGCTCAGAGGGGACTGGTTCGAGTCCCGTCTAAGAATTTCACTTCTTTTGATTTAATCGATATATTTGACCAACTTTATCACGATTTATTTGGTGTTATTTTAATATTGACACACTTATACTTTTGGTCTTTGTAAGGTTAAGAAATGAAATATTGTTGAAAAGTATAATACAATACATATGTATAGGTACCAGGTGCCGCCGATCAACAGTATAAAATAAAAAATAAAAATTTATATTATTTAACATGTTTTATTTAAAAAAAACTCAGTTTATTTAGATTTTTCTGTTTAGAAACTTATTTTAAAGACGAAAACCGAAATTGAACCACTAGTAACTCTAGCTAACCTAGTTTATTTGTTTAATTTGTGTTTTTATAAAAGTCGCTACGAGATTGTTTACCTTTAAGTACCTAACCAAATGCAGTATGGGTATATACCTTTTACGAGATCAATATCGGAGTGCTCGCAGGCTAACAACTTAATTCAACTACACGGCAGCTCGTAGGAGCCTCACGGTACATCGGTTACGTGACGTCATAATGTAATGATGTCACGCTGCAACATGTTTAAAGCTATGTACTTTACATGAAGGGTTTATGTGGCCCTTTTATCTTCTTCCTCTTAGCGTTAATTCCCAGTCGCATCCGAAGCTTTCAGCTCGGAGTCTGGGGTCCGCTTTTGCCAGTCTTAACTACGGATTTGGCTAGACCTCGATATTTTCTGTGAAGCGATTGCCATCTGACCTCCACATCCCAATGGTAACATTAGGCGATATCGAAGCTTTGCAGCTAGACTGTTTTTGGATTTTTGAGGGCTCCAACTACCCGTAACGACTGCCATAGATGTTCTTATGGCAACCAGGACCGACGGCTTAACGTGCTCTCCGAGGCACGACCAGACCAATGCAAATACCCATATTTCATGAACACAAATATTTGCACTGAGCGGGGATCGAACCCACGCCTCCTGCGTAGCGGCCGCGTTCACTACCGCTACGCCACGGAGGCTGTCCTTTTATGTACAGTAATAATAGTGTTAATCTGGGTTCGAACCCAAATTAAGTATAGCTTGTTAATGAGCTCTAGAATACGGAAAAATATCGATGAATATTTTTTTTTGTAAATAAATTATACAATATACTATGCATACCTCCTTAAAAATAAATGGGCCTATGAAATAAACTTGACAATACATATTTTATTTATGCATATAGATATTTTAACTTTGTATTGAATGGGAATCAAATCCGTGATCTATAATATGTATAACGCGACTGCATTCTAAAACTCATTGTTCGTCTCTAGATAGCGCTATGTAGTTCTAAAGGATCATAAAAATGCTATTATGTAATTCAGTAAAAATAAGTCTAAAAAATCATAGCATTATATGGGCACATCACAAAGGACTTAGCCGCTTATCATTAAATGATTTAAATATAATTTAAAAATAAAATATAACCCTTCAAAACTCTTAATCTACTAATGAACACCAGGTACAAGAGACCCGGGCGGAACATCGATAAAGCATCACACACGGAACACGGGAACAGATCCTACGTGCGATAACACACAAAGGAGGGGAAATTAAGAGGCGTCGTGTCCCGTCAGCAATGTTCCGGACATGTTCCGCGATAATGGACATCGTGGCGCATTATCTAAGGTTTATCGGACGAATTTAAATAGAGTTGTTTGTTTGAGACGTTTGTTTCTAGTTTCTTATTGTTCTTGTCATTTAGAAACGTGTTTACTTATTTGTGTTTGGGTCTTTTGTGATTAGTGACTTGGGCGGAACATTTTAGTAATGTTGGGTTAAACTTTTATTACAAAATTAGTCGTTTAAGAGTTATAAAAACAGTGATTCGTTTATTTTGTTTTGTTTACAGTGTTTAACCACTTCTATCACTGACTGTATTATTTTTACTAAGAAATATAATTTTCCACAAATAATAAATATGATTTTATAATTTATAGAGGATGAATACATTGATGGGTCATATAGACAGCCTCCGTGGCGTAGCGGTAGTGAACGCGGCCGCTACGCAGGAGGCGTGGGTTCGATCCCCGCTCAGTGCAAATATTTGTGTTCTTGAAATATGGGTATTTGCATTGGTCTGGTCGTGCCTCGGAGAGCACGTTAAGCCGTCGGTCCCGGTTGCCATAAGAACATCTATGGCAGTCGTTACGGGTAGTTGGAGCCCTCAAAAATCCAAAAACAACAGTCTAGCTGCAAGGCTTCGATATCGCCTAATGTTACCATTGGGATGTGGAGGTCAGATGGCAATCGCTTCACAGAAAATATCGAGGTCTAGCCAAATCCGTAGTTAAGACTGGCAAAAGCGGACCCCAGACTCCGAGCTGAAAGCTTCGGATGCGACTGGGAATTAACGCTAAGAGGAAGAAGAATACATCGATGGGTGTTTGTTACCATTTCATGCATAAACGACAGTATGGATCTGTTTGAAATTTTGTACACACACACGGGTTCTTTTTATCCATAAATAAATAAATAAAATATTCTACCAACATTCTACACAACGCTATCTAGACCCATGGTTAGCTTAATTAGCTTGTGTTATGGAATCTAGAATGCGGATATACATACTTAGATACTTTTTTTTTTTGTAAATACATACATATTACCTATACATAGAACACCCAGACCAATGCAAATATTTATGTTCATGCATACAAATATTTGCACTGAGCGGGGATCGAACATTTATCGATCGATAAATGTTCCTATTGTTTCACAAGACGTACGAGAATACCATTGTATGTGGGCAAAACCTCGAGCAACAAGCCGTAGATAATACAAAATATAATCAAGTTATTGTAAAACTCAGTGTACCTTAAGGGGTTAAGTCGCATTGGAAGTTACTGCTCAAAATAAAATACCTGCGTGACCAGAATTTTGTTTATTCCAAATATGGTCTTAAAACCTCTTGCGTTTATAGCGCTCATTCACACTACAGAGTCCCTATTAATTTAACCGCCCATTTATTACCTGCACTAAAAAGTCTTCAGCAAAAGATGGATGTCCCATTTAACGGTGTGACTCACTATTGACATAACGTCCCCCACTCACGAGCTGTTCCACTATAGAAACGACTGACGGTGCTAAACGGTTTTGTTCCGCCCACTTTCGATATGTGCTACGTGGACGATTTTATTGTCCGGGCTCGGACACCCTGTAGATAAATCTATATAATGTGCAGAAATCGTGGGTGGACTTTAAAATGCTTTTTGTTATTTGAGTGCATTTAAGTGTAAATTTTATATGTGTTACTGTAAAATGGATAGTTAACTAAAGAGAATTTAATGAAATAATTGATGAACACGGGTCTTTTCTTTTCTGATGGACGGTAGTAACCGTGGCCCATGGACGAACACAATAACAGGGGAGTCACAACTCACACTCGAACTACCCTATAAGGGTTTGACGCAAAATGTGCACTTCGCAGAATGTGCACTTCGCAGAATGTGCACTCGTGCATTTCGCATTTGGTGCACTTCTCATAACGGGCACTTTGCAGAATGTGCACTTCGCAGAAGAACAGAGACATTTTCTGCCTTTAGCGGAGAAGACAAGCAGGACAAGCCTTAGGTCATCCCACTGATCTTCTTAATCTAAATTATTTCTCAATCAGCTGAAAGCTACCGTTGGTGAATTACCTAATCTAACTTATATTCGTTTTAAAATAGCTTGCGGTTTATCTAAAGTCCAAACAATTCCAATTTACTAGAAAAGTAAACAGTGCACTGGATAATCAACTGAAGCTAGCGAAATTGGAGCTCTAAAAAGTATTGTTCAATTAGCTTTTACCGACAAAGCTTTAGAAAAGTTAAATGAAATAGTTCAAATATAAGAATTAAATAGATACATTGAAATTGGAAAAATGTTATTGAAAATTTTAAATTAGCAAAAGCAAATGAAAAATAGAAATTGGTCAGTATTTTAGCAAATTGAATGTCTGACCTTAAATAGTAGGTAGTTGTCTACCCATGCTGTCAAAAACTCCCAATATTTAACGCAATATAAAAGAGAAGCGATCTAATCTCCATTCATAGTTTTTATGTTTTTCATCATTCTGTCACCACACGTTCAATACACAGAAATACCGTTATTATTTTGTTAGCTTAAATTGTTGGCCATTAAACAGGTTTGATAACGTGTCAATACAAAGTGAAATTGCAAAAAAACATTACAAAAAAGTTATCTGAACTGAATCTCAATAAATTACTTCCCCAAAAAAACCTTTCACCGCCTATTTACAATAGTTTCCAAGTTCGTCGAGTTTGCCAGCTTCTCGGCCCATCAAAAGGCGTCTTTACGGATCTCAGGGATCCGGTTTCAAACCTAATCTCGGTCTTTACGACGTATAAAAGTTCCAATTACTTCGTCGGTCGTTCCGTACATGGTAGGTACAGCACTAACCTTCGAATTGTAGCCATTATCTTACCTGCGAACAAAAAAGGATAAATTAGATTTCTTATGGTTGACATTCAAATAAAATCGAGTGAGATTTTAAAGTGTGTTCAGTGGTTTTCAAAGTTTAGGGGGCATTTGCGAAATGTGATGTATAGAAGCGATCTTCCTGCACGATATCGAAAGTCTCGGCGAAGGTGTTTTTATTATTTGATTCGGTAAAATAAGATTGTTTGGTGGTGAAAGTAGTTAGGCATTTTTAAAAGTAACAATCAGCGTCTTATAATAAAAAGTTGAAAAAAAAACCTGGTAGTATGAATTACTCATATCTTTAGAATATTATTCCAATATTGTGACGGATAATTATATTGTATTTAATATGACTGGTAGGTATATGATATGTAAAGTAAAATAAACATTTACACTTCACACGTGCACAAAAAAAATCCAGGGATCCTCGACTCCAGGCATATTATTATAGCAAACAAACAGAGACCGACTGCTCATTGTTTTTTTTTTTCTTAATTTCTTTCATATTTCAGGTAATGAAATACGCAAGTTTTACAAACTACTTAAATACTTGTATGACAACTAGACCCTTAAATTGGAAAAAAAGAATACAAAAATGTTCAGTAGAACTCGAACAATTTGCCGCCCTGCTGCGTTCAGCAGCGAGTTCCATTACAGTTTTACAATAAAAGTAAGAGTACGAACTAAAGAGATTTCCCGTTTGAATATGAAGCCGACCAACTGTAAAAGTACTTCCACTCTACAGAAAACTTCAGCTGGACTATTACTTGTCTAGTGCTGTGTTAATGAAGGTGAATGAGAGCGTAAAGTTTCTATGGGGGTGAGACCGCTGTCAAAAAAAAGAGTACGATATTTCTGATGTTGTTAGAGTGTGTAGTTAGCGGTAATCTCTCGGTGGGTGTAAGGTACTCATATGTATAGAATTTCCTTTAGGAGCTAAAGGGAACAGGCGGTAGTAGCTCTTGTAAAAGCCAAAGTAAACCGAATTATGGAGTGGAGAGCAATTCTCGGTCTCCAAATTGCGAACATTGGATGTAACCGGAATTGGTAGGTACTCGGGTGACGAACTAGGCAAAAAAGAAATACCAAACATAGTTCCTATTGTTGAACCTCTTAGTGGGCTCAAATTTACATTCAATACAAAGAATCATTTTTTTTAGGTATTTAAACTTTCATGGTCGTTCACATTACTATTAGAACTATCGGGATATTTAGGGTAGATCGATATATTTACTCTTAAAAACTTTTTCACCGCCAGTACTACAGTTCCTCCGTGATCATGGTGCTTGCAACAGCGCCGAAATATCGGCGACTCCAAATAATACATGGTAAATATCCCGATAGTTCTAATAGTAACCTTATTTTTAGGTTTTTAACTTTAAAATCCATGCATTAGTTATCTAATCTTGCCGCTGACTGTACACCAAATTCACCATTTACAAGTATTTATCAAGTTTCCTAACAGTACGCTAGTCCCCTCTAATTCCCACTACCAGTCGTAACACAATTAAACGTTGGGCTCTGAGGCCGCGGGGGCGATACCGCGAACTTTGAGAACCGTAATGAACGATGCCCCCTAATTATGTTAATAATTTTAATGTGCGGAAGAAGGGCTCCCGCAAAAGGAATTGGGTGGTAATTATGTTTTGTACGCGGGTTCGTTTGTAAGTTAGTTAGGTAGTTAGTGTATTTTGGTTGTTTTAATGGCTTATATTGGTAAATAGAACGGTTTGGCTGGATTTTCCCGAGAATGGGGTAAATGCCCGACCCAGATTTCTTGACACCATGCTTTTTTTTACAAGCTTTTTTGCTACAAGCTTTTCCCTCGTAGTTCGAGGTTAGACGGTAATCCCACAAAAGCTAAATACGTCAAATCAAGAGACAAAGTAGAAGAGCGGTCCCGGGTTTCATAGTACAAGCTTTGGTGTAACCGGGACTTGCATGTGATGATGATGATAGTGTTTATGGGTGTATAAGTTGAGGGGCTAGACGGTAGTCGCTATTATAAAAGCCGGTCAAACCAAATTATGGAAAGAAACAGTAGAAGAGCGATCCAAAATATTACCGAGACTATCGCTCGGATGATATACACCCTAGGTTTCCATCAATCAAAAATCTATAAGCCTATCACAGTCCACTGCTGGACATACGCCTCTCCAAATGTACGCCACAGTATCCAAAATAACTCTAGTTATCGCTACCCAAAATATTACCGACATCCTTTCCTAAAATATTAATAATAAATTTCCAAAAATGAACTCTCAATTAATAAAATTGAAGTTAGTTATTTTATGAAACCATCTTCAACTTTAACAAATTAAATTTATAAAAGTACTCCACGAAGCGGCTTTTAATCAAACTTATAAAAGTCTAATTAACTCTGGATTTAACACTTTACTGACTGCCTCACCCTATTTTTTACCGACTTTTATTAAGAAAAAGTTGAAGCAAGAATATCCATTTGAAATTTTATAGAGAAAGTTAGCTGATGCCTGCGACTCCGCTCGCGTGGATGTAGATTATCGCGGCTATGTAGGTACATACGGTACGGCTTTAGAGTTTGGACCTCATCCACAAAGGGTCGGGTCCACGGGTCTTAAAATGTTTTTGTAATAGGTCGTAAGCATGTTTTTGTAATATGGTCGTAAGACCATTGTCGCTACTTTTGATCATATCTCCTATTTTGCTTATCCCATTGCGATCAAACATACGGCAGATTTGAGATCTGACCAAGACCTTTCTAATAAAAAAAACACTTCAAAGTCTGCTCAGTAGATTTTGCGTCCATCGCGAATAAAAAAACAAGAATTCCAATAAAATACTTTCAGGGTTTAGAATCGTCTATACCCTAGTATATTCTTAAAATACTTTCAATGTACAGACACACATAGGTACTTTACAATTGTATAATACTTAGTATAGATAGAAAAAGTTGAAAGTAAGAGCTCCATCTAAAATTTTATAGAGAAAATATCTTGAGCAGTTTATGTGTGGCGTAAACATAAAATGTAAAGTACCGATGAGACGTAAAACCAATACGATTGTACTTTGCTATCGCTAAAATAGCTAGAATGTAGTTATTTTATTATTTACACTAAGCGCGGTGTATCGGTTTCTTTTCAGTAGCCATGGTCAGACGAAGACTAAAAATGGTAGTTATAGTTCGTAGTGTAAGTTATTTTGAAACGTCGGGTTCATCTATCTAATATAATAAACAGGAAATATTTGTATTTTTGTATGTAACGAATAAACTCAAAAACTACTGGACCTATTTCAAATATTATTTCGCCATTAGAAAGCTATATTATCAGGTACCAACATAGGCCATATATTCAGCTATTATCAGCGATGAACGGGAACAGAATTCCACGAGGGCGGAGCCGCGAACAACAGCTAGTTGTAAATAATAAAATAATTGCAAAGAAATCCAATAGAATCCGTAAAACTACTCGTAGTTTAGTTATCAACGAGTGATATTCGAGTAAACCAAATAGGTGCTTAGCAAAAACTTGAAATCCGGTCAACATCACGTTGCTCCCTACAAAAAAATTGTATTAGATCTGTCCAACTCAAAATTCAGCCACATTCACACAGGAAAAGTTTGAAAAAATAACCTATAACGAGATTGCAGCGTCACGTACAGGTCCAATCACTGCACTAAGCCTATAGCAGTGTGGGGAACAAGCCATACATTATTTACACCCCCTTACGCCCCCTTTTCCCGTGTACATAAAGCTTAAATGAAAACGAGGCTCCACTGCAAAGGCTTTCAGTTAAAAGCATATTTTTTTCTGAATTAGGTCAGATTATACCGGAGCGAACAACAAAAAACTTAAATCGCACACAAAACATGTATCAAGTTATGAGAGAACCGCGGTTGGCGTTTTGAATTAATAGTTTTCGTGTCGTTGACTCATGAAACGAATAAACAGTGGAACTACTAATACGTTATAGCGAAAGTAAAAAGAAGTGCTTGAGAGAACACAATCTTATTTTACTTACAAAGTATACATTCTAAGTCACTCGACGAAAATAATGGAACCTTTATTACGTGTGGGGTATTTATGGGGGCTAGTATATACCCAGTTCCTCTAAAATTTTGATACCTTTATGTTGCTTTGCGAAACAGACCCCTGTACACCTATCTATATTCTTTTAGTCCCGGACATGCCATCACAATAAACTTGCCTCGTAGGTATAGATTACCCCATTATACGCATTATAATTCATTAACTCATTCGTCTATTGATACTGCGTCCCGTTCCAAATTCAATTTTTGAAAGAATATTATACATACAAACATACACACGCCTATCTCCCTTTGGGGTAGGCAGAAACGACAGCCCGCCATTCAACTATCCTAACATACTTCCCGAGCTTCCTCTACTGTCATTAATTCTTCCATGCACGCCCGCCGGTCTCAAGTACTTCTAGCCTGCCCTTTTTCAAAATTTTATAATGAAAAAAGGAAAAATATTATGTCTTGATTATTTCTACCAGACACATTTGTAAGTAAATCGCAAGTTTATCGCTGTCGCTACCTCTTATGACTTGCACCACGCGGGCGCGTTGTGTACAATCGCGTTGTTTTCTGCGTCACCTACGCGGTGCGGAGCCGTGGAGCAAGCGCGGTGCGGGCGTATTGTTTGCTAAAATTGTTTCACTGTAGCCTTTGAGGTATTTTCCAACAAAACTGTTCAATATTTTCAGATATTTCGTTGGAAATAGTGCAAACTATGTTTGAACACGTGAAGTATCTAGGATAGGAAAATATTTCTAGTTAATATCGAAACTGGGTTAGCATCTAAAAGTTCTATTAAAGTAGAGGAAGCTTGTGAAGTTAATCCTAAATTGAATTTAGAAGGGTAGGCAGAGGTGTATTATTTACCATATTTCGCCAACTATGCTTTGCGGTCCCACGTAATAGGAAGCGAGCCTATTGCCGTCATGCGGGTACTTAGTCACGGGCTGTATGTTTAGTGTTGGATGGAGAACAGTCTTATCCCTTAGTCGCCTTCCATATCCGATGTCTATAAAACTACAATAGTGACACTCAGTTTGACGCCCTCCTTTTTGGGGCGTGAAAGCGTAACAGACAGACAGACAGACAGACAGACAGACAGAAAAATAGATTTTTTTTATACCACTTAGTTGGCAGACAAGCACACGGCCCACCTGATGGACAGTGGTTACCGTGGCCTATGGACGAGTGCAACACCAGGGGCGTCACACTCGTGCTGCCGACCCTGAAGAAACCTTCTAATACCCTTCTTGAAGAACCCCATGTTGTAGTCGCTTGGGAAAACCATCGCGGGGAGTTCATTGCACAGCTTGAGTGTGCGTGGGATGAAGTTCCTTTCATACCGCACAGTGCGCACCGTTTCCGCTCGCAATGATAGAGTTACTTTTGCATTATAATATAAGTAGGTATAGTGTATTTATAGTACAGCACGAAAAAAGCAGACTACATTACGAAAAACCTAAAACTATCAAGGTCGTATCGACAGGCAGACAAAAGAAAATGGCCATTGTGTTTTTCCAAATTCGTAGAAATACTAGACTTAAATAGCTCGGAAATGGCTATACCGCAAATGCTAGCACTTCCGTGATTGATGGATGGGAACATCGCTCTGGAAACAACTCATTCCTTTTTTATTGGAGTGTAGATCGTAAACGGTGATCCATCTAGCGATGTGACGTCACGGGCTGCGTCCGTCGTCTGAATGTCAAGGTTCTTGATAGAAGACTGGTAGGGATATATATCTACCTATATTATGTTAAGGGTAGCAATACGACAATCTGTTGCTTTCTTGTTTAAAGTACCTTACTCCAAATAAGATGGATAAAGGATAATTTGGATATACGAGAAAGGTGTGATTTAAAAGAGATTATAGATTAAAAAGAAAGAAAAAGAATGAAAGAACCTAAAAGAAATGATACAGGTGACTATGAATAGATAATTTGAAATGGCTGTGCGAGTCTAAAGGACAGTATTCTAGAGTGGAACTAAGTTTTAAATATCGAATTATCTGAGTACAGATTGTATAGATAATCTGTCAATCTGTCTATGCAATCTGTCCTCAGATAAATCGAGATTCAAGACTGAGTATCATTCTAAAACACGAACCTTAAATGGATGAGATGAGAATTAAAATATACCCAAAATTGTCGACTCTCGTTAGACTTGTTCACTGCCGCTAAACTCCATAACTACGAACTAGTACCTATTTAAAGTGTTTTCTGATGGCACTTGGCGGATCTTGCTACAATTGTGTTTTTGATTAAATCACTTGTACTGCTCCTCTGACCGATTTCACCTTTCGGTATATTAACGGCATTTTAATGAAATTTTAGTATGCTAACTATTTCTATCGATTTATTCAGTTTTTCCAATTTAAACCGATTCACACGCATACCATAATAACCTTGAAAGCCGTCAGATTTAATTTAAAATGTTTGTAGTTCGGGCGGAGCCCCGAGCAACAGCTAGTATATGAATATAGTATAACTAACTTCACTAAATATCAACTCCATAAAACCCGAGAGAATTCATTCGTGAGTAGACCTGCTCAAGTAATTCGTAGGTAATAGTTCAACACACTGAATCCAAAATTATCTCAAGAACTAAAGTTTAACACCACAGTACCTGGACTACATTAATTTAACAAAGCACCGAAGCACTTAGTTCACCTCAGGGCAGCGCAAACAATCGGCCAACTGCTACAGTGGCAGCGTGGTAGTGACGTAGCCGGCTAGAATAATAGCCGGGGCTTGGGGCAGGTCAGAGGATATAACGGGCACCACTTGAGATGTAATAAATTGCATCTAAAGTGCATCTGGAAACATACGGGCGTTTGGAGTGTGGGTGGACGCGATGGTATAATTTTTTACGGTTATTAAATAATTTTAAGTTTGTATTTAATTACGTATGTTCTTCTTTTTCATGTGCCTCTTCATTCCTGAAGGTTGGCCGTCAACTTCTTGTATTGTTCTCTGTCAATGAATTTGAATTTGTTAGAAAAGTAATTCTCTACACGCATATTTCCTTTATGAGGGGTGTGAAAAAGCGGACATCAATCTAAAAACTACCATTTTAGAATTGATAACATCTGGATACTTAATAGTTTCATTTTGGATTTCAACGAAGTTTAAAATCAAACAAGATGCAACCGTATTGATAAAATAAATCGGGTAATTTTCATGAAATACTTTCGATTAGTTCACGGTACAACATAGTGGCAAGCGGCTCAGAACGTGTGAAATTACAATCAGACAAAGAATTCCACTCAATAGCGGTACGCACATTGAACGTATTACCAAAATATTTTGTGCGTATGAACTTAATATAAAAATATATTACTGGATAAAACTAATATTAGAAGCTCGTATTCCCTAGATTTAATCTAACTGAATAATGGAATGAAACTACACTATTATCATCAACTAATAGACACAATAAATACGCACTAACAAACTAATTTAAGCCTTATTCTCAATCACCAAGCTTCCAATCAGCACTTCATTATCTGAGTTGATTGTCATCAGCTCTTAAGAACCAAAGGCAACAGTTCTTCTTATATATCACTTCGCACCTTTATAATTATTATCAAGTCGCTTACCAAGCGGCTCGGTCGACACTTCCCGCCCGTATGTTTTCTCTAAGACAATTAATGAAGGTACTTAGTATTTAAAGTCGGGCTACACATTTGTTGGTTATCCACTGACGGTAAATGGGTAGTGTCTAGCGAACTTATTGTACTAGAAGGTTTTAAGAATGTTTTATACAGATTAAGTGTTACTTCGACATAAAATGGACAAAAGTATATAATCACAAGTTATTTTCTATGATTGATGGCATATTGACATCCAATTTCTGCGATTGATATATCAGGCAGCCCTTTGTTATGAAAAGTATATCTGAAACCGTTCTGAGATATGATTAATTTCAATGTATTACTAATACGAAATGTTTTCTGAAATCATTATACGGACAAGAATGTATTTTAGTTTGCTATTTTCTTTTTATACGATAAAGACATAACAAAAAAGCATATTTTTTTAAATTCTGTCTGTCTGTTTGTAGCAAGTAATATATTAACGATCGAACCCGTATTTTAGAGAAGTAGACCAATGTGGAAAGTAGACCAATGGGGAAAATTGACCAATGGGGAAAGTAGACCTTTAGAGAAATGGACGGATCGGGAAGGTAGACTGATGGTTCCGGAAGGGTCTAGGGGGCAGTCCCTTTTCGCTGGCCGGCGTATTGTAGAATAGATTGGTGAATGTATGGGATTTGACGTATATGACACGTATTTTGACGTTTATGACATACGTCAGTTGACGACTGTCATATCAGTACATAGCGCTATCTAAACCAAAAGTAAACATGGATTGCCTGGCACGGGAGAAACATACTAAATTACATATTTGTAATAAATCTAATATACAAAAATCAATGCCAGTTTTCATTGAGGGTCCAATTCTAACATGGAGGTCCAATGGATCATATTTATAGACAAGGTCGAATTTTGAGGGTCCAGTAAGTACGTAGCCCAGTTTTCGTTGTTATTTTATAACTCAAGAACGGCTGAACCGATTTGGCTAATTTCAGTATTGAAATATTTGTGGATGTCCAGGGAAGGTTTAAAGGATGAGAAAATAGGTGCAGCGGGAACGGGCAAAATATAGCGGTGCGAAGTTCGCCGGGACAGCTAATACTGTATACATTCTATGCTTAATATATCTGTACAACATACAAATCAATCAATTTACATTGAGCTTATCGCAGTCCACTGCTGGACATAGTCTTCTCCCAATGTTGGGAGGCTTCGGCCTACTGTTTCCACGATGACCAGACGGGTTGGTACAGGGTTTTATTTCGAGTTTACCTTCTCTCATAGTGTCTGCGTTCCGTTAGTCCCTCTTACGACACCCTTCTGATGAGGTGGGATGGTGATACTTGTATTCTTTCTCTGTCTGTCTAGATATAATACAAACACCAGAACCTATTCGCAAGATTACAATTATGTACTAACACGTATGTATTTATATTTAGCGCATAATACAATTTTAACCTTGAAATTTTGCATTGAATTGATTCATATCATATATTCAAAGGATCAATCATTCTCAAAGTTTGTGGTCTACATAACGGAAAAGTTTCCTCAATTCGCTCACATTAAAATACCCGTTTTGGCGCCACAAATCTATGTCAGTGATTTATGTGTGGCTATAAAATTCATGCGACTCGATATAGATTTCCGACATGATATAGGAAGTGAATATAACCTTAAAATATAGTTGGAAGTTTTGTTTTATTGCAGAGTCTGTACTCGTGATATCGGGTAAATATAGACCAATGGGGAAAGTAGACCACTGGGAGATAGAGAAGTGGACGAATCGGGAATGTAGACTGATGGTTCTAAAGGGCCCTAGACAAGTGGTATTTCGTTGGCCGGCATTATAGAATAGAATGATGACTTACTTATATTATAGGCGTCAACGTATGTCAAAAACGTCAAAATACGTATCATAATAAACGTCAAATCCTATACATTCATCCTCATTCTATTACACAATACGCAGGCTAACGGATTGCCGCTTGTCTAGGAAGGGGCTAAATCCATACTATAATATTATAAATGTGAAAGTAACTCTTTCTGTCTGTCTGTCTGTCTGTTACGCTTTCACGCCTAAACCACTGAACCGATTTTGATGAAATTTGGTACAGAGAGAGATTAGACCTTGGGAAAGGACATAGGCTATGTTTGGTCGCGATAACCGACATCCACGCGGGCGGAGCCGCGGGCGAAAGCTAGTATGAAATATATCCAACATTTTATCTCGGTAAGACATTATTTGGAACTTGAGTATGACAAGGCACCTATACCACAATTAATACTAAACACAACAGCACTTTCAAACGATGCATTTCCGACCGAAGAGCATTTTAAACTTCAAACGGCAAAGATAACAAGATACTGTGTCAAACGGGGATACACGACAAAATGGCTCCGACATCGCACAAATGCAAGTCATATATTCACATAACAAGCAAGTTTTTGCTAACTTCTAGCTGAACAGCGAGGCTGAACTCGCTGGCTCTTGCTTCGTTGTTATTATGATAACTATCAGACTTTATGCAAGTTTATGCGAGTTGTGTAAGGATGTATCTCTTTTCTCTATTATTAGTATCAAAGTTGTCGGGATATTTTCCATGTCTCATATTTCAGTAGGTAGGACACGACTGGTTCAGCTTACCTTCAGTCAAAGTGTAGTCAAATTGACGTGTCCTATATAAAAAAAATTATACCAAATACTCAAGGCTGTAATACCTTGAAGCTGTGGAGAAATTCCATAAAAACCCTGTATTTTTGATGGATTTTTTTAAAGGCAAGGATTTTTTTATACCAATTATTTACATATCGAATAAAGCACTTGTACTTTTGTAAACCTTTGAGAATGCTGTGAGGCGAAACCAGTTAGGTTCAAAATAATAATAAAAATTGTGGAAAAGTACAAGTGCTTTATTCAACATGTGTATTGTGTAGCAAATTCTACCAAGCGCCATCAATCTTCAGTATAAATAGTCTATAATTTAGATATTTCGACGCGATATTCTACTGTCACTATACTAGAAAACTCGACCCTAGATAAACCAGGAACATGGATAGACAGAATCAACAAATAACAAGGCTATATCGTCGACCGCAGTTCCGAACTATTTACAATTTCAATAGTGTAGCACATCGATATTCGACTGAATGAACACAGAATACTCGTACTAGCAGATTCGACATGCCGAAAGCTGTTAGTCGACTCCGTACCTCGGTACCTGTTTGTCGACTCCGTACCTCGGTACCGAATAGACAAACACAGTTCGGCATCTCGGGTTTGTTTGCTTTCGGTGTTCTGACGGTTTGAATCTATTCATTAGGTACGAAGATAGCGAAGCGAGATAAAATATCAAAGTCCAGCCAAATCTGCAGTTAGACTGGTAATGCGGACCTCAGACTGCGGTGAAAGCTTCGGATGCGACTGGAATTAACGCTAGGATGAAGAAGACGAGAAAGCGAGTTATTTTGACGTAAACTAAAATTTCAGAAAGTGAGTTTGTTTGCTACGCTTTCGCGCCTGAACTACTCAACCAATAATCATGAAGTTTTGCAGAATTGTTAGCAGGGGAAAAATAAACACACAAAGGCAATTTTTTCACTTCTAAGGAACAGTTTTTTTTATAAAATGTACCTACATAAAAAAACGTCCTTTAGAAGTAACAAAAACTTTAAAAAAATCCTACTTCACCGCGAGGGTAGGTTTTCTTTACGAGGCTGGGAGTCAGATGGCGGTTACTCTCGTAGAAGTTTGATAAGTCACATCAGGAGTAGATTCCTCCAAACTACAAGCTTTTGATGCACGGCATTAACGTTGGGCTGATGATAATGACAAAATAATGAACCGAAACCACTTGTAAGTTAGTAAGTAACTTATCACCCAAGTGACAAATCTACAAGTATTAAGTACCACTAAGTACATCATCTGAAGCTCAAACAAACTCCACTTAAAGTAGTCCACTAAATAATTCAGAATATTTACTGTTCCGTACAAAAGAAGGTCGAGAACACTAGCCACTAACTCGAACACTCCACTATCTATGAATGAAACATCGGTGAGTTAGAACTTACTAACGAGCTAGTTCGTTAGCCAGTGGCCACGGAACTAGCCACTACTAGATATATGCTGGCTGAATTTGTAAGAGCTACTTCATAATGCACTGTTTTATACCAAAGACTTTTATGCTAATAGATTGATGTACGGAATAAAAAATGGTATAAATTTTAGGCCACTAACTGCTGCCCGCCTTTTTATGGCTACCACACATATAGGTATGCCATGAAATGGTAGATATACTGAACTCTAATAATTTTATGTAACATCATAGGTATATGACATTTCTGCAAATAAATGAATTTGAATATGAATTTGACGACATTACAAAAAAAACGCACTACAAAAAAGTTGGCATACGAAAACTGCCGACGCATGTAGCACATATAACATAACCATTACTTGTCAAACTCCGGTACGGATAAAAGGGGACCATTGAGAAGCCGCAATGAATTACGCGTATCTGCTGTGTGCGTTGGCAGTTGTCGTATGCGGTCGGCTACGGATTCATACCTTTATATTAGAAAATCCGTGATTGCATTTCAATCAAATGTTTTGTAGACTAAAGGCTATCAAACTTTTTACCACAACACCTACTTCGTATGACAAACAAAGTGGCGCCGCGGTGAGAGAAGTTGGAAACTTGTCGCATCCAATTAACTTCAGTCTCTCGTCGATACGAGTATTCCAGAAGTTTCCATCTTGTTACTGATATAAAGTAAAAGTTTGTTGTACAATTTAATTAAAGGTGCGCAATGGCTAACACGCTAGCCTCTTGAGTACGGTATGGTACGTAACCAGTCGATATCAATGGGGAGGAATTCTGGCACAACTGAACTTTTAATTTAGTTTTAACTGTATCTACCAATGATATATTATAAACTATAGATATGTTGTCCACACTCTAAAATGGCGACAAAAAAATGATGACTTTTGGTCATCATTTTATGCACCAATCAGAATCGCGACAGTGCGTCACCCAAAAAAAAAAACGTTTTAATAATAAATACGTAGAAATAAAATATTATTAATATAAATAATAATATAATTCATATAAATTAATAACATTGACGTATTTTTAGAAGTAGCTAATATGTTGTGTTTGCGCCATTTTTGAAAGCCGCCATCTTCGTGTATGACGTATCTATATACATCATTGGTATCTACCCTTTTTTCTTCTGTACCTAAATACGTATTTTAGTCTAGGAAGTTATTTTTAAATAATTTTATTAAAATGTAAGGAGGGTTGGGAGCATTGGCGTATACATATTGGGAGAGGCCTATAACCAGCCGTGGACTGCAATTTTGATTAATTGAATAGGTATGTAAAAAAATATTATAGGTTTTTATATATTTAGACCTTCAAATTGACTTCACCCCGCCTGATGGTCATGACGATGACGTTGACGCATCTTGATCTTGATCGGTAACTTGGCGACAAAATGGTTGCGGAGTCGACCATACGATCGAGAGGTTCCGGGTTCAAACCGACGCGACGGCGTGAACCCACTCATGACACAAGCAATCAAGCTTAGCTGGAGGGGTTAAGGGTTGTATTAGTGATATCGGTTACTAATATAAATATAAAAAACAATTTAAATGTACCACCCTCTAGTGTTAAAATCTTAATCAACTCAATCCATTTTAATAATGTATTTGTACCTTTAGTATATACACGGTGTTCACTACACTACAACTTTCAAACCCCCTCTAATTTGCAACTAGAGAGAAGATACCTGTGTTATAACGAGCAAAACGTGCATTTGGCTGGCTCCAGAGACTATTCTGAAATATACCAGAGAATAATTATCACAGACAATACCAGTCCTTTGTACCCCATACTTAAAATAATACTCGTAGAAGTGTAATACTCCGTAGTATTAATATTCTGTGCCCCGAAGCGCTGTGGTTTAATCAACTGCCCTATAATTAGATACCATTGCCGGTTCACAATGAAATATAGAAAATTATCTTTGTGTCAAACGAGAGATGTATATCAACATTGCGAAATGAACGGAAGGGATCTCGTTTACAGTCAATAATTGTTCTTTCAAATTAAGTTTTGTTTAATGAATTTGTTGGGATTGTTTTATGAAGATTTTAATTAATTTTATAGGTTATTTTTCACAGTTTGCCTTCAATTATTACTTTCCTAAATTAAACTTTACATAAGATTTTTATATTATTTTACGATAATGTTTATACGAAAGTGTTGGCTCTTTTTTAACGGAAGGAACGGAAATTGCTAGAATTCCCGCTTCCTTTACAGAGCCAACCGAAATTACTTGCATTATGAGTGGTTTCATATAGATATTGTAATGGACGGGGTTCGTACTCGCGACCTCTGCGATTGCAAAGTCTAGCAAAATATCGATTTGCAGTTTTTTCAACCTAAGTTGAAATCCTAAGATCACAATGTGAAATAATCAGTCCAACATTGACTAATTTACCTACTAACTAAGAACTTGGAAAGCTTTGTTACAAAACATACCATTGAGATTATATTTTTATTACACAGATTTTTGATCACATTTTAATTACAATCACAAATTTACCTAACCTTTAGTTCACCCAGAAATATGACTTTAATAAAAAAATAAACCACTTACGAGAGAAAATCCTCTACCATTAATAAGACCAAAACTTCCCCACAATGGATTCCGAAGAACCAATGAATAAACTAGCAGAGCCTCAAACAGCTCAATCATATCAGCGGTACATTATACCCAACCTGTTGATGATGCATCAAATATTCAGCTGGCAGCAAAGGGTTGTACAGTCCCTAACCCTTAAAAGACGAACGGATCGTTAGAAAAGTGATTAATATCGCAGGTTTATTGCTAAGGGTTGACTGGGAATAAATCGTCCTGTTGACCGAAGTAATCTTTAGCTGGGAAATGAATTAGGTATTCCCAGATTGATTATTGGAGGGTTTATTAATGATTCCAATTAATAATTGCTGAGGAGTCAATTGTCTGCCCTTGCTGTATAGATTAGTCCGTACCTAAAGTACAATAGGTCTAATTGGGACTTAAGACAATTAGTTTCAAGGTGGAATAATATTATTTAGGTGTAGTAATTGGGGTGACAGATGGAGGATAATCCCAGGACTAATGGGCTGAATGAACCGTGACCTTTTATTTAATAACGATTTTAAGCAGTAGTACGCTATATTTCAAAAGATTTAAGAGGTTATTTTACGCGACTTATTTAATCAAGCTCATGCACAAGCTACATTGTCACTTATCATCATCCACCCTATGCAATCCGTTATTTTTTTATTACCACCCAAATATCTATTTTTCGGGATTTTGAACTTCAGGATTTTGTACTTTCGGTCAAATGAACATTCGGGATTTTGAACTTCGGTCTTTTAACCCCCTGTATACACCGGTATTATGAACTTCGGAATTTTGAAAATTTGGTCAAACGAACTTTCGGGATTTTGAACTTCGGTCTTTCGTACATCGGAATTTAATATGTAACCAGAGATCACATAATATTTCCACCTCCTACCATCCTGGCACACATCTTTCGCTTCAGCATTCAAAACACGATTCATATAAGTAACATATTCAAATACAAATTTAAAAGTTGGGAAAATTCGCGTCAATATTGTATCTTGCATCATCTGGCGTCGCTCGGCGCAACTGGCGGCGGGACCGGTTGGCTGGCTCTTATTGAATCTCTGCGGATGCCAGATGAACGTCTCGTGCGAGGGAGGAATAATAAAAAGATGAAATTTTGCTATTATTAATAAATAGCGAGGCGTTTAATTCGATATCAAGAAGAGTAGGATAGACGTTCAGTTTAGATAGGAGTATCCTATGAATATGATTCTTCTTCGAATCAATGGCTAGATCTGGATTTTTAAATTTTGTCTGCTCAATACATACAGCAATAGCGTCTTCAGTTGGTAACATTAATTGCCGTTAAAATTTGCTTCAGTCGTTGCACCCCTTACATCCTTAAATTACTGCAAACCAGTTATATTTTGTAGTCTCCGATTTTTTTTAATGATGACATAATATTAAGAAGCTTAAAGAAAACAAAACTTTCATTTATTCAATTTAGGCACATAAAGAGCACATATGAACGTCAAAATATTACAATTATTATGTCAAGTTAAAAAAATAAGATATATTATTAAATAAAGTAAAATAAACCATTTGAAAATGATTCTTTCGCTGGTTCGGTAGTTGGTTCTACTGAGAAGATACCAGCAAGAAACTCAGAGAACTCAATTATCCTTTATATTTTATTTTTTAATATACTTAGTGTTTATACAATTTATAATGTGCGAGCAAGCAGTGATTTGAATGACCATGCATTATCATCATTAAGATATTCATCTATAGATTTTATATCTCTAATAACCGAAGACTCTAAGATCAAACCGGTACCGTAAATTAATATAAATGACTGAAGCATAAATTATCCTAACCTTTACTTTATTCACAAACTACAAATGATACGAACGATACGAATGATACGATCTGCAAACAGAGCTAAACAGCCATTACCAAACCATTACCATTAATCTTCATTCCCAATACAACACCCAAGAGAAATGCAATACATACTGATTTGCTACGAGCTCATTCCTCAACTACTTAAGGTATGATTCCGAAACCGACCTCATACGACAACTGCCGACGCATGCAGCACATACAGCGTACCCATTACTTGTTGGACTCCGATACGAATAAAGAGGACCATTGAGAAGCTGCAATGAAATACGCGTATTTGCTGCGTGCGTCTATAGTTGTCGTATGCGGTTGGGTACATACCTTTAAGTATTTTAGTAAAATACATTGGAGCTTCCGTTAAAATAGCCGTAGCGCAGTTAAAATAGCGGTAGCCTAGTGGTATGGGAAATGGACTGCTGAGACGAGGTCTCGGGTTCGATCCCAGGTTTTACCATGGCACACACCAATGACTTTTCGATGCTTTTCGAAGTTATGTGTGTATTTATCGCAGGTTTATAAGTGCCCGGTTAATGGCAATAGGCTCGTCACCTACCACATTGGGACCTAAACATAAACGGCGAAATGTGGGTGCCAGCACCTCTGCCTACCCCTTCGGGGATATAGGCGTGAGTTTATGTTATATGTTTAAATGTCCACGCTCTGAGAATTTTGGCGAAACAATTCGTGTGGGAAATTTATCACTAATCTAATGTAATGTCAAGAGGTTTGGCAATGGGACAAATATCGCAGTACGTTACTGGAAAACCCCGCGGGAAAACTGGTAATCAATGCCAGTTCCCGCCACTGACGGGAACTGCAATTTCTCACAAACTTTTCCCGCAATATTCGAGAATATTCGTGAAGTTTATTCCAAATCTCGGTGCAGGAGCGTGTAAGATTAGCGTCTTTGTGGATTGGGAACGATAAATGGATCAATTTCTTATTTGAAATGTTTCTTGGGTAGATAGTAAAGTTTGGAAACTACGCTTTAGATACTGGTACAGTTTAGGAAGTAATTGCAGCACGACGTGTGGAGACATTCAGGCTTTGATAACACATGATTAGATTGTGTAAGCCTTTGGCGATATCAAAGCATTGCAGTTAGACTAGCAATTGGGACTTTAGAGCTCCAACTACCCGTGAAGACTGCCATTAGATGTTCGTATGGCAACTGGGCACGGCTTAACGTGCTCTCCGAGGCACTGTTTTATACTGACCGGGAATCGAGAATATATTACTCAGGACATATATCTTGGACTTAAAATGTGCTCAAAGTTAAGCGCCCAGAGTCTATAGCTCCATCAAGATCTTTTAGGTGGCAGACAAGCACACGGCCCACCTGATGGAAAGTGGTTACCGTGGCCTATGGACGTATGCAACACCACATCGTGACACGGCGTCACACTCGTGCTGCCGACCCTGAAGAAACTTTCTAATGCCCTTCTTGAAGAACCCCATATTGTAGTCGCTTGGGAAAACCATCGCGGGGAGTTCATTCCACAGCTTGAGTGTGCGTGGGATGAAGTTCCTTTCATACCGCACAGTGCGCACGATTTCCGGTCGCAATGTGTGAGGATGAATATGTGAGAAGTGCGATGATAGAATGTATTTGCCCAAGCCAATCTCACCTTCCGTACACAATCATGTTAATCAACTCTTGAGGTTGCAGAGGTCAGGAAGCAGTCATTTGTGCTAATATTTAATTTCATTTAAAACCAAGACTAAAATTCAAATACAGCTCGGTTTTACTAACCAAATTTTGATTAATATATAAATTAATTATTCCGTACCAACGTTACCGAGTACATATCATGTAATTAAATAACGAGGGTTCAATTTGAATTTATGATGTTTCAATAAGAATATTAGAGATATCTAAATTAATATTAGGAAGCGGGAAATTTTGTTTCTAACTCTATTACAACTTAATGGACTAAGAGCACGTGAACTCGTGAAAGCCACTATGACACAAACTTCATAATTGGCCATCGTTCTTACCTGTGTTGGGAGCATGCGTTGATAAACTTTCAGCTTTTATTAAATGACGTAGGTCTGTCGTTCACGGGCTCTAAAGGTTCAACCCCACCAAACGGACGGCATCGGAACGGATTTTACAATCTTTAAACAAAATAAATCTTATATCACAGGACTTAAAGTTTATATTACCAAGTCACGCATGACAGCTTGACGTGCGTCATGCCGCCGCACGTCGCTGTCAAGCTGTTGTGCGTGACTTGGTAGTATAAACTTCAAACACTGTGATAATAAGATTTAATTTTGTTTAAAGATTGTAAAATCCGGGCCGATGCCGTCCGTTTGGTGGGGTTAGACCTTAATTCTATAACCAATTCTAAAGGATCTATAGAAAGCTACATTTCGGACCTCATGAGTGCCTCCGAGAACGCGATCCAGGTAACATTTTGGGAAAATGGAGTTTGAGAGTAGAAGCGCCATCAATTCGACATGAGAAGAAGATTGGATGTAGAGGGGTCTACCAACCCAAGCCCACCTAAACAACGGACGAGACTAAGGAGTAAGCTTGCCTCTCTGGGTTGGGAGGCAGACGGCAGTCGCTCCCGTTAAAACCGATAAATCAATAAAAACATAAGCTCCAAATGAAAATGAATGAATGATGAAAGCAACATTATTAATGAGTATGGAACATATAACAGGACACATATACTCTCACATTCGTGTGGGTTCAAGACTTACCCGAGTGAAAACGGGGGATGTATTGTATGTAAAGAGAAACACTATCGCTACACACTTAAAAGTAAGATGAATCTAGTAATAAAAAGATGATTCATAATAACGCTATTAAATATAGCAACTTAAGCGAAATTACTGCAAACTTGTTGTATAACCTCGTTCCTGTAAGCAGAACATCCAAGTTGATGGCTTGTAAGTTATTCGTGAGCTGAGCGGACGTTAATATTCCATCAGCACATTAAAAAGTCCAAGTTGGAGTGGAAACATACGGCTCTAGAAATGTAACGGTAACGCTGAATGAGTTACCAAACGGATTATGGGTCTTTGTTAGTTTAAAGATCGATTGAAAAGCAAAGAAAAATACAATTTTCTATATTAACTAGCTTTTGCCCGCGGCTCCACCCGCGTGGATGTCGGTTATCGCGACTAAACATAGCCTATGTCCTTTCTCAAGGTCTAATATACCCCTATACCAAATTTCATCAAAATCGGTTCAGCGGTTTAGTCGTAAAAGCGAGACAGACAGACAGACAGAGTTACTTTCGCATTTATAATATTAAGTAGGGATATACAGAATTGGTGACTTACTATTGCATTAATTTTACGAACGCGTTAAATGCACCACAATGCCACACTTGAATGATCGACGTCAAATCTGTGTACCGCCACTTGAATTATCACCTAATAGCAATTAGTTATTAGAATGTCGTTGTCAAATTATCACGTTATTCGAGGCTGTTCCATTATAGCAATAATTAAAGCCACTTAAAGCCATCATAGGCAGGGAATATGTCAAATAGGGAGTATGGCGTCACATACAAACGAGAAAGCGTCTTCTTTTTTAGTATTACTTTAATAATTCTAGTTCTTGTTCATCGAATCGATGTCTGATATTATTCTGGCTTCTAAGATTACTATCATAGCTTCTGATGGCTATAGTCGCTGCTTTTAATAAGCAATCAGTAGTTTTTCTTACACAACTAGCGCGAAGAAATTGTTATTAAATAAATAAAATTAAAAAAAGAATATAAATATTCAACGCCAATTTAAGCCCCGTATGTTTACACGAAAAGCGTACCAAGACGCGCTGAGGTCTAAATATTACACTCAAGTTTAGTCCAAGGGTTTTTGAAAGTGACTCTAGAAAATGTGTTCACTAAATTACACGAGAAACTAATACTTTGGACGTAGATAATACAATATGTAATACTTTGGACGTAGATAATACAATATGTAATACTTTGGACGTAGATAATACAATATGTAATACCGTTTAGATACAGGATTAAGTTATCTTGAGCCATACAACCTCTTATAAAGTGATTTTTTTACTTTTTTTACGATTAACGTTAAGTTTAACATCAGACAGATATGTAAAGCCCAGACTCAGCCTCAGATAGGTACATGGCTCGAGTCAACAATAATAGTGCTCAGAGTAAGGCAATTAGGTTCACCCCCTAAAGCCGGGTCCAAATATGTATCGTTTGCCCGGTCCGATCACCGTATCCGTATCGGCGACGCGTATCATGATCACATAATATGTATAACCCGTCCACATATGCGATCATGATACGCGTCGCCGATACGGATACGGTTATCGGATCGGGCAAATGATACATAATTATCCGGACCCGGCTTAATACGTGGGACCTCATTCACTGATTGGTGAAAGGTGAGCTAAATGTTCATTTTTCAACGAAAAATATACACTAAATTACGACCAAAAATGTGTAAAAGTAAATTCAACTTATTTTACAAACTTCACTCAAAATTCTCTCAGAATTCCATTTTTGCGAAGCGGTAACGAAAACAGCTGTCAAAACATTCATTAAACATGTCTACCCTTCACATTAAAATCTCATTTTTCACAATGACCTGAAAATACAACGTCAAAAACAAATATAACAAAATAATTAAAACACACAGTTTAAACAAACAGGTCTGGCAACACCGACCCACATAGGCAGCCATGATTAACTGGCAACCCTCCTGATTAAAGACAGTAATATATCTGTAACGAGGTACGATTTAGCGCATACGTTCGCACCCTGTAGACGGCCTTTTACACGTCCTGTATCTGATGGTCGTATATTCATCTTTCCTATCTTTGTAATGAAATCTTTCAACGCAATTTTCACCACCTTCAAGACACGATAAACATGGAAATTTGCATACGTACCTATATTGAACTAATCAATATCATCATCCTCTGAGCCTCAATCGAGCAGTCCGACTAAGAAAATACCTACAAAATACCGCGGCTATAATAACCTCGTATTGTGTTCACGTCGGTGAGTAGGGTAGCCAGAGTTCACTGGACAGTTTGCTGCTTTGTCTTCTGTACTGACGGCACATAATCTCTCTATTATAACAGGGTCGGCAGTACGAGTGTGACTCCTCTGGTGTTGCACACGTCCATAGGCGCCACTTTCCATCAGGTGGGCCGTGTGCTTGTTTATTCTATTCCACTAACTATTCATAGTGTGATTCTGTTGATCTCAAACTCCTCCCGTATTCATATATCTAATACAAAAAATAACCTAGACAAGAACAAAGTCCCACCATCACGCGTTGAATAACTAGCCATCTTTACTACGCACCTGAACAACTACAAAGTTTAGACCTCATCTATAAATGGACCTTAAAATGGCGGTCATACCGTTGTTTTAGCCACTTTTAACAGCTTAAATAACTAATATGCCCAAAAACACGTTGATATTTTGCTTACATTTTATAAAGTCCACCCTGATAGGGGGTGGGGCACTCCCTGTAGGGTGGGGCCGGTGAATTTCTGCTTCGATTTCGTGTTAATTAATCCAGACTGGAGGACGGACGAATGCATACGTGGGATGTCATGGCGTCGGGCGTCCGGGTACGTACCTGTAACAATACGAAATACGTGGTTAATGATTTCATTCCATATTCATAGTCATGTTGTATCTTGTTAACAGTTGTATTTTTCAGCATTTTTATGCTTATCCTATAGATTTGGATCGGAAAAACTGAACAATGGAATTCGAACTCGCGATCAGTTCTTGCAGGGGGAATGCTCCAACCAACTGAGCTACATAGACACGTTTTGGATATTCGGAACTCTGATAAACATTTGTCTCGAAAAAGAAAATATGATTTAAGATATAAATATTTTTTTACCCTTGACAATGCCGTATAGCGAAACCGCTTGAGGTCAATAATAAATATCGTGGAAAAGTAAAGTGTGTTATCAATATGACATGTGTAAAAGATGTACCTAATAGTTCGTTTTTTTCGGAAGTATATCAGCGTGAAATGAATCTTAACATAATTATCTTTACACTTCCCTTTTATTGGTATCTATTAAAACTTCCCTAGATAGAAATATATCACTAAAGGTGCTTAGCTCAAAATTATAAACGCAAATCTAAAAACAGAATTTCGTTTACGTAGTCCGTAGGGTCAAGTAGGGTGCGCTATTGGGTGCTAGCACCCAATAGAGGCATATAGTGGTTGCTAGGTTATCTGGCCTAGGCCAAATAACCTAGCAACCACACTCTGAACCTCGTACTCCAGATTCAAGGCAATCAAAATATCCATGATTACTTTTAAACCATATCAAATCGCGCGTGAATTTCGAAAGAGGGCGTAATTACTTGACATCCCCCGGGACTCAAAAGGAATCGAGTAATTAATATTTCGTTACTCAGAGGTCGGAGTGAAGGATGATTTGAAGGTGAGGGGAGGAGTAGGGCAGGGAGGGATATAATTGAAATAAACGTGAGTGGATGAAGGGGCTATCTGTCAATTTTAAAATATCGAGATAGTGAAATTCGAAGCGTGAACACATTCCTAACACAAGCAATATAGCATAACTGGAAGGGTTAACGGGAATATTAGTAATTAAGGTTACTAATATTCTTTAAAAAGGTGCGGTGTGAAAGGAACTTCATCCCTCGCACACTCAAGCTGTGGAATGAACTACCCGCGATGGTTTTCCCAAGCGACTATAACATGGGGTTCTTCAAGAAGGTTTCTTCAGGGTCGGCAGCACGAGTGTGACGTCCCTGGTGTTGCATACGTCCATAGGCCACGGTAACCACTTTCCATCAGGTGGGCCGTGTGCTTGTCTGCCAACTAAGTGGTGTATAAAAAAAATATTCAGTTCGTTAATGTAGTTACTTGAAGGGCAGCCAGTCCGCACATTATTTCATGATTACCAAAAATCCTAAGTAGTTCTGGCGACCTTGAGTTATGGTGGAAAGTAATCTATCACGCCGATTGTGGTGCAATCAGCTCACGGAAGTTATTATTTGAACATTAACATTCTATTGTAGGTACAGTCAACGAGAAGAGTAATTTAATAAATCCCTACTAATATTATAAATGCGAAAGTAACTCTGTCTGTCTGTCTGTCTGTCTGTCTGTCTCACTTTTACGACTAAACCGCTGAACCGATTTTGATGAAATTTGGTATAGAGGTAGGTTAGACCTTGAGAAAGGACATAGGCTATGTTTGGTCGCGATAACCGACATCCACGCGGGCGGAGCCGCGGGCAAAAGCTAGTTTGTAATAAATGAATGACATAAATGTTAGTCGCTTCACGTAAAATATCTAAAGAAAATGGAAAAGTCGACCCCAACTGAGATGAAAGGCTTAGAGAATGATAATGAATATAAGTATTAAGTTTAAAAATAACAATGACTCATATTTGTTAGTATCAACAGGAAAGGCAAGAGATATAAGGCGTAAGGTAATTTCACTACTTACTACTTACAGTACTTTAGATTTGATTAGGTATGTCTTATGGCTTATCTGTATAATTCATGTCTCAAACCTCTCATAAAATAAAAAATAAAAACAAAACATTAAATAACACTTTTACCCATCCTACCACCAGTGTTATAAAGCAGAGGTACGCCGCGCGCCGGAGCAAACCCTGAATATTTAATATTTTTAGTGCCAACCAACTTTTGCCGTTGACTGTACCTCAAACAATTTATTTGGCTGCCCAAAACTTTGCTTTGTTAAAGTTGAGCTTAAAAGCTCAGCTTATTCGTAATACAAACGGAAAAGTTTAAATGGACAGCATTGGACTATAAAAATGTACGAGCTTTTAAAAGACTAATCGAATTGTACGTTCAATCGCTTAACGTTCGGAATATCAATATAAATCTTCTTAATCATCATCATCCTTGCGTTTACATCCGACGCTTTCACTTCGGAGTCCAGGGTCCACTACACAATCATCATAATCACAATCCCAGTTGTTTCCAGAGCTTGCATTGAAGCCTGGAGTGCCCGGAGTCCGCTTTCCGTTCCTCCTTTCCATGTTTTGGTTAATCTTGTCTTTTAAGGTAGCGAGTGCCATCTGATACCCCAACTCTGAAAGGAAAGCCTGTACCAGAGCCTCGTCCGTCAATCACCAGGTTAACCGGCTAGTAAGTGAGGTTGACGTAGGTCCTGAAGACCCTAGACAGGCCCCATGTACCCTGTCAAGTATTGCTAATCCTGAATCCCAAATGCCCGAATCAGAATTTCCGGATGTCTTCAAGACTAGAGTGAATAGGTTATTTCTAGGCAAACGTGCTCCACCGTCGCGTCGTCCAAATCGTCACTTACCAACAGGTGAGATAGTGGTCAAACGCGAGCCTATCAACTACATAAAAAAACTAATCCGGTCTGCTGGGAGAGATTTCTTTAGCAATAAGCAGTACCAATGTACAAATTTTCATCTTCCATTGTATGTACCTAATATTGTTTTGTGTGTGCATAAATCTTAAAAAAAAAAAAAAAAAAAAAAATCCCATCGCAATATTTCCGTGTGATATCACGCTAAGACAGATTTTTATCAGATCTTGTGAATCCATCCACGTTCTAACCTAAAACTCTTATTAGCCACTCCAATAGACAATACAAAAAGTAATAAATATAAAAGTTTCGGCCACAATCAATAAGAAGCCGAATGAAAAAGCGACAAGCACACGAGACTCCAATATTCCCGGGAAGTGAACGAAAATTCGGGACGAGACGGGAATCACTTTGAGTTGTGACAAACTTCGCCGGTCCTCGGTCGTGTTAAATGGTGCATGTCTAGACTGCAGCACTTAGGAAATGGCGGGTAACAAGCCTCTAAGTTCAACTAGTCGTGAAAGTGTGAAATCATTTTATATACGTGGATAAGTATTCAGTGCATTGACTGTCACGTCTTATTCTTATACAACGTAGAGTTGTGAATCGGCCCTCACAATGACATTAGAAATGACATCTGATGTTGTTTAAACTCGATCCGAGACTCAATTCATACCTGAATTCAGGCGAATTGTGTTTTAGGGCAAATCTTGAATAAGACCAATGTGTAAGTAAAAATTGACTGGGCGATCTGTGTTCATAATATCTATGCATGAGCGACCTTCTTGTACATAGGTGTAGTGTTATACTCTTGATAACTTATATCAAAACGCAGTAAATTAAAAACTTATCACAATAAAAATATTCATTAAAACTGTTTCCGTAGGTATACAATGTTTAAAGTTTTATTCGTCCCTTTTAAACTTTGATATCAGCGCAATAAACAGACGGGGAGAATAATATAACATATCTCGTGAGTTAATTAGCGCTAATTAGCGGCCCACGCCATCTGGCGGAACGAAACGCTTATTAGCAATAATATAAATGATAACGCGCTGCAGTTTTAATGAGCATTTCTGTGATATAAGGACGGAAAATATCATTTTAACGAAAATATAGAAGCTCAACTGTATTTTTATTAATATTTTTAATTATGCGCCAGCATGATCATAGCGTTAGTTTTTATTGCATCCAAGGCTTTTTTTATAAATATATACGCCTGTAAATCTCTGAAGGGGTAAGCAAAAGTATAACACCCACACTTTGCCAACTATAATTTTCGGCCCCAGGCTATTACCTGGCACTGAAAATCTTAGTAGTGCAAGCCTATTGCCGTCAAACTGGCACTTTGTCAGGAGCTGTATGCGTACTATAGGATGGAGAATCTCTCTCATCCTAGCGTTAATTCCCAGTCGCATCCGAAGCTTTTTCAGCTCGGAGTCTGGGGTCCGCTTTACCAGTCTTAACTACAGATTTGGCTAGACCTCGATATTTTTTTCGTGAAGCGATTGCCATCTGACCTCCACAGCCCAATGATAACATTAGGCGATATTCGATATCGCCTAATGTTATCATTGGGCTGTGGAGGTCAGATGCTGTGAGCTTTGTAGCTAGACCGTTGATTTTTGGATTTTTAGGGCTCCAACTACCCGTAACGACTGCGATAGATGTTCTTATGGCAACCGGGACCGACGGCTTAACGTGCTCTCCGAGGCACGACCAGACCAATGCAAATACCCATATTTCATTAACACAAATATTTGCACTGAGCGGGGATCGAACCCGCTCCTCCTGCGTAGCGGCCGCTTTCACTACCGCTACGCCACGGAGGCTGTGATGGAGAATAGTCATATCCTTTAGCCGCCTTGTACGACCCCACGGGAAGAGATGGGGTGACCCTATTCTAATTCACCGGGAACCAACAACTTCACGTCTCTTGATGGTAACCTGAAGGAAAGTCTTGGAAAGTAGGATTACCACTGCAAATACAAATAAAGACCGCATGTAAAGGTCACATTGAGCGATGCCGCTAAACACGAGTAACTTTATAAATTCCCAGTAGATCTCAATAGATTCCTATAAAATAATGATAACTCATTTTATGAGCAGAATCACGATAATTCATTTACTAAGCAGATTCCAATGTCGTGTAAATATCGCCGCATGACAATTATATTTTATCCTAGTACGATTTCAATAAAGTGGCTAAAGGACTCTGGATTGTAAGAATAAAAACACGTGTGCTGGTAAAAAATAGTACGTTTCTATTATAGAGTAGAAAAATATGGTGTTGAAACAATTCGACCTGAATGTGATTGGTTGCACCGTATGAGGGTGACACCTCAACCCTGCACGTTGCACTTTTGAACCCGAAATCCCATACTCTTTCTCACAATGTAACAGAAACGAGACTCACACCACTACCTCGGGAAAAAAGTCTCCTCTATAATATTTCGTAGCCCCAACGGTGTAGACATTGTAATTTCAAAGAATAACTTCACATTCCTTATCCTATTATCATATTCTGTAGTAGAACAATGTCCACCCAGTCATTAAGACACGGCTCGGGACATTCCTACTGTTATATCGTCTTGTATTATGTGCGGTATTCGCTGAGCGCAGTGCGGTGGGCTCGTATGAAATATTATTGGCGCACCGCCTCCGCATAGGAAAGTAATACAAGATACCGCACAATATTCACGATTTGAGTCGCTGGATGGACAAACTATTATCAATACTGAAGAATACTGTTCCCAAGACCCTTTCTAACACCGATAGGAAACTTGTATAAGATCTAGTTAAAGCGAACAGTGTTAAAGTTATCGTGATCATCTGAGATATCTAAAGAAATCCCTGCAGCTATTGGTTTCCTTTCATGTAAGTAATCGTATTCCACTTTTTTATACCACTTCGGTGGCAAACAAGCACACGGCCTGCCTGATGGAAATGGTTACCGCGGTCTATGGACGCATGCGACACTAAGCGCGCTGCGACCCCGTGAGAACCTTCTAATGCCCTTCTTGAAGACTGCCCCATACTGTAACCATTTTCTTCTTTTTTAATTAATGGCTTCTGCTGTCCAAAGAATCGCCACAATTTCACTAGACTCAAGTAAAAGTATTCTACATTGCTTCTACTTATAGCGTAACTAAACCTAATAATAATACATTTTCCCAGACCCAAAACTTTTATAAATATGACAGTGAGTTATGCATATTTTGTTTGAGAAAACTCAGCATATTATTATATCCAGAGCGGAGAGCAACGATCCATCATTCGGTGCTGATCTCAGAAACTATGAATCAAAGGTTTGTGCAGCACGAGCAGAAGTTGGCAGAGAGAAATAGCTCTTGTTGCGATAGTAGATAGACGATAAGTTGGCGGTATTCCTTTGTACTCACACTGCATTTGTGCAAGAACTTTAAGAATATGTTGCTTTAAGTATTATGTATCGAAGAATACTGAAAAATTCAACGCAAGATATTATGAAGATAGATGGCATATTGACAGCCTCTGTGGCGTGGTGGTAGTAAACGCGATTAATTGCTTAGCAGGAGGCGCGGGTTCGTTTCCCGCTCAGTGCAAATATTTGTACGCATGATTAAGGCTATTTGCATTGGTCTGGTCGTGCCTCGGGCAGCACGCACGTCGATCCCAGTTGCCATACGAACATGCAACATACTATGGCAGTCGTTACGAGAAGTTGGAACCCTAAATTGCAATGCTACGATATTGCCAATGAGTTGTGGACGTCAAATGGCAAAAGGTTCTTGTGGAGCTCAGATGGGAGTCGCTTCAAGGGAAATATTTAAGTTCAGCCAAACCCGCAGTTAAACTGGAAAAAGCGAACCCCGGATTCCGAGGTGATAGCTTCGGATGCTACCGGGTTTACCGTTAGGATGAAGAAAAAGATAACCTATAAAAAGCTCCACTATGTTTCCACTTGCGCATTAAGATCCTACCGTACCTACACCTTTCGCTTCTATTTCCATATAATGGTATTAATCAGGGATGTTATGGATATATAATTTCGGATCCGGATACGGATATGGATATTCGTAAAATATAATATCGGTTTCGGTTACGGTTATGGATATTAAATTATTTCGGATTATCCGATAGTTTCGGTTTCGGTTACGGATATTAATTTTTTAAGGAACTGTATAATGTAATACAAATAAGATTATATTCGACTTTAATTGTACCTTGTAGGTTTCGCAATCTGTCACAAGTAATTCTTTCTTTACAGCTACTCGTTTTGAAGTGTTATACATATAGGTAACTAATTACATGCAAAATCTAATTAACGTTCGTAATTTGTTATAGGTATATGAATCAACATCTTTATAAAAAATATTAAATTGTTTCCCACACTGTTTACATTTTGCAAAATTTCGATTCACTTCATCATAAAATGACCAAATTAAACTAGATTTAGGACGCATTTTTTCAATCACTGACTATTTACTGCCGGCCGGGCAAAAACAAAAACTTATCACGACGTGTCATATTTACTACTAGCCTTCCGCCCGCGGCTCCGCCCGCGTGCATCTTGGTTAACGCGACCTTTGCTCATATCTTCGGTTCTACTCAACCGATTCCGATCAAACAAACAAGCAAGCTCTTTCTAACAAAAAAAACCGCATCAAAATCCGTCCAGTAGTTTTTGCGTCCATCGCGGACAAACAGACAAACAGACAAACAGACAGGAAATTCAAAAAAAATATTTTCGTGTTCAGTATCGTTAACATAACATAGCCCAAGTATTTTTTTTTAAATATCTCCAATGTACAGACACGACCACTTTACAATTATATAATAGTATAGATATAGATAAAGAAAGTATAACCCGTACGAATTAGCTGTGCAGTGTGCACCTCGCGCTGTGACGTCATTAGGTAGCGGGAGAGGTGTCGCAATCTAGCGAAGTGCACAGTTAATCCGTACGAGTTGTAGTACCTATTTAGTTAGACTCCGCCCTATCCGAAACTATCCGAAACTTTTATTTCGGATTCGGTTACGGTTACGGATATTTTTTTATTTCGGATATCCGATAGTTTCGGTTACGGATATGGATATCCATAACAACACTGGTATTAATACATGCTTGCTGGTTACGAGCACTCTTGACCTTAATCACACATAGTTGTAAACCTATAATAGCAAATCGCTTCATCCTCTTGGATCACCTGCTTCAGTCCCTTAGGAGATCAATTTGGAGTTTTCGTCGACTAGGATCACCTAGGCTGTAGGGAATCCATTTTGGAATTTTTATCGACCTGTTAATATGACTTCCCATGACTTCATCAAAACGATGAGTTTTAGGAGCGAGGGTCAATGGAGTCAAATGCATACCTAGAAACAATAATATTCTTAACAAAATATTTTTTTATTACGAACTAAAGTCGAATCCTGCGAACATAAAATCTCCTATAAACCGATATGAAAGTGTTTCAAAACGAATTACGGTTATGAATATAGATTGATTGGCCTAACGCCAGGCCAGGCCAGGGCGGAGGTCGGCGCTGATTGCCCCACGGCCGATAATTATGTTGCCACCCCATCGACACGGTACATCTAATCGTTGAGTCGATACTCCGCGACGAACATATTTGTGTGAATATTATTGAATGATATTTAAAAAAAAAAATTAAAGTTCCGTACGATAAAAGAGAAAAGGGATATTAGTAACTAAGTAAGTAAATTCATTTATTGCACGAACTGGTCATTCTGCGAACTGGACATTTTGCGTCCGCTGGACATTTTGCGAATTGGACATTCTGCGCCTAAACGTGCGTTTTTGACAATTGTTATGCCCAAGAAATTGAATAAATATGAAAAATTAATGTAAACATGTCAAGGTCACAATGAGCCTAAAATCAAAAATGACAAAATTTCATATTATGCCGAGGATATTAAATAAACATGAGAATCAAAAGCAAGCATGTCAAAAGTATCTGTATTACTTGTAGCTGTAGCTACCTTGCCCCTCTAGACAAGTGGCAATTCGTTGCTCGGCGTATGATGGAATAGAATGCCAAATGTATGGGATTTGACGCATATGACAGGCGTCAACGAATGTCAAAAACGTCAAATCCTATACATTTGTCATTCTATTCCATCATACGCCGAGCAACGAATTGCCACTTGTCTAGGGGGGCTGGACGGCTGAGACAGAGCCCCTCAATTTATTCAATAATTTTATGATGGTGTTGTCTCCCTTTCAGTTGTCTATCAGTCTGTGAATATATTTTGCTTGGCGTGTTGTTACAAACAGCACGTAAAGCCACGCCACGGCATATGTCTAGAAAAACTTGTGTAAAAAAATGTCCATAACAAATATTCAGTAACCTCCAGATTCAAATATTAATCCTACTAGTCCTATTCTACTAATATTATAAATAATGTGAAAGTTTATGAAAATAGTTGGATGTTTATTGTAAACCGCGTCGTCCGACCGGTCGGTGCAACAAGAAAAAAATTCCGCGTCTTCCGATCAGTCGGACGACTTTGTCATAGTCTAAATGATGCTGTGTTCTAATGGCTGAACGGATCTGGCTGAAACTTGGTACGAGGATTGAATATAGTCTGGAATAGGCTACTTTTTACAGCGGGAATGGGATCATATTACACGCGGGCGAAGCAGCAATCAGCTAGTTTCCTTCAAATATCTGATAATATAGTAATCTTTTTCGCGGTAAAATAAATTCAAGGATGAATAAAATGCATGGCTCCTTGGCTACTAAACAAGTGGCTGGCCTCAATGGTACGTACCCATTAATAATTTGTAAGCCGTACACAAGTTTCAAAGTCAGCTGGAAGCCGTTCAACCCCTCAGGGATTGAACTTGAACTAGTAAGGGGGAGGATATCATTGAACTAACCTGATGAGGTAATTTATCTAATAACGTTTTAATATTTGTAATGTTTTTATTACAAACTAGTAAACCCAGCGAACTTCGTACGCCATATTTTTTTTTATCCTTTCGTTTTTTTCTTTTTTTTCTTTCATACAAACCTTGTTCTGATAATAGTGAACACTAAAACAAAAATTATCCAATTTAATGCAGTCGCTCGAGGGGTTTAATGATAATTATGTGTCGATGGCGAGGTGTCCTATCTACGAGTATATTGGTCTATATCCCATTACCTCCCAGCTTCCCTTTGCATAAGGTGTATAGTAGAGATGTTTGAATTTGATAAACTGGATCGAGTTGAGAACTTTTTCCACTGTCACTCCCGGGAATGCCATATTCCTCTTACTGTCTCGGATATCAAAGTTTAATCACAATTACCTGAATGCCCCAGAAACATGTAGCGGCTATTCTCGACCACGTATCCTGATTTCAATAATTCTGTTTATACTAGAATGGAGGTACATTTAGACTACAAGCTAACTACAAAATTGAATTTCGGATGCGGTTTTGGTGAATCGTCTGAATTTCAATTCGTAGTCGACGTGCATTCAATGAAGTGCTCACTAACGACTGTGCACTGATTTTATATTACTACTAATAATAGTGCGCTCGTGGTGAAAGCTTTGAGTAGATTAACTGCACTATAATAGGTATAAGTAAAAACAAAGGAATGTAACTTACAAAAAACTAGCGATACTATTCTCAAATACTTTGATTAACTTGAAACAGCTTAATACTTTATCGATCTTGAGTAAATTTAATAGTACATATAACTATAATTTGAGAGGCTAAGATGAATTGATTTGAATAGGTGCTAAGGATTATATAAACTGGTGTCTACGGCCTATCCATATATAAACTACTATGTGTAATCGTAACAAATGATTGATTCCAGCCTTTAAATGAATTAAAAGCAACTCTTAATACATCTGAAGGACTTAGAGAATCTTCAAACATTTTGAACCTAGAGAAACACTACTTATTAAATATGGACAGGACACACAGACACCATTTTTTTTTTTATACCACTTAGTTGGCAGACAAGCACACGGTCATCTATATAAAATAACCATTCAAACCTAGTGTGAACCCTTGTAAGCCTGTATTAGGGGTATTAAAACTTTAGATAGTTTGTCAAAGCACTGAATTTTAAGTCGGACCTTCGGCTCTTCTAAAGTTCACATTAAAATTTTGTTAAAGTGACCCCTTTCTAATGTCCTAAATTATTCATTTATAAAACGATTGGTCAATGTGAGATGTCATAATAATATTATTTAAATGAATTACAATTAGCCTAGACAAGTGGAACAATTGTCATTAGAATTAAACATGTATTAACGACTTGTAATATGTCAATTTTATTTATTATTTTGACAACATGAATTAATTTACGGTTCGATTGATTTGGATTACCTACTTGCAATTGCCGTAATGTTCTGCCGATAATAACATCAGTACACCTAGCACGAAAAACTATCGTAATCGTAATGTGAACGTATCGACAGAATAGAGCATTTCGATTGGCAGGCTTCACACACACACATATACAGTAGGCAGGCGGCCAATCGCAATGCTCTGTTTTCTGGATACGTTTACTTTACGATTACGATATTTTTTTGTAATCGTAACGTAACAAACAACAATATATAACAATATAATAATGTAATAACAAATCTAAATTTATCCAAATTGAGATGTCCTTACCTCTCAATTAACTTTCGTAGTACAGGTTTTCACAGCAGTAGTTTACCACTAACAACATCATCAGAAAAGCTTTACTAAAATTTAGGCGCTTAGTCCTCAACTTACTAAGTGACAAGGCCTCTGAGTGCAGGGCAGCACTAGGTAATTAATCTAGTGCGACGTTGTGGTCATAGGGCGTTAAGCTTAATAACTTTCTCACAAAATGAGGAACTTAGTTTTATGGCACGTTGATTAACTAGGCTACGAGGCTAAGGCTGTTTTGTAAAAGATGCTTATTGCAGTTGAAATAAGACCTTTCGAATATCTTCAAAATCATAATAAAATAGTAATAGTAAGTAGTGGACACCCTTGCCAGCCCCTCTAGACAAGTGGCAATTCGTTGCTCGGCGTATGATGGAATAGAATGACAAATGTATAGGATTTGACGTTTTTGACATTCGTTGACGCCTGACATATACGTCAAATCCCATACATTTGGCATTCTATTCCATCATACGCCGAGCAACGAATTGCCACTTGTCTAGGGGGGCAGATAGACAGTCTGACGATCTAAAAAAGATGGTTGGAATAGACTGGATGAGGAAGGCGGAAGATCGGGAGCAATGGCACACATTGGGAGAGGCCTATATGAAGCAGTGGACTGCAATAGGCTGATTGATTGATTGATAGTAATTGAAATTACTGATAATCCCCTAACCTCTGCAGCTAAGCCAAATTTCGTGTTAGGGTTCGATTCACATCGGTAATGTAAATACCGGGATTCAAATCCGGGATCTCTCGATCGTAAGGTCAAATCCTTAACCACTACGTTACCGACGCATAACAGAAGGTCACCCGTGTCTTTTTAAGTCGATATTAATTAATAATAAATGTGTACAAGAATGCAAGAAAACTTTTCCAATAGAGCCACTAAGTCCACATGGCTCGCAAACTCCCTCGGGACACAAGTTTCACTGACCCTGACTCCCAACAACTTTGTAACGAATCCACTCGAGCTCCGATGGAAGTTCCTTTAAAATCATTTACTTTGGCGTTTTATACGAAGCGTATTACACGAATGCTCAAAGGAATCTTTTAGCTTTGACAATATTTAATCAACTAAGTAAATGTTTCTACAAAAAGTTCCAAAAAGAGAAATCTGTTTATACTCTTTTAATACATTAAACGTTTTTGTGTACGTATTTTTGTGTAATGTAAAGACTGTAATTCCACAAGGATCAACATTAGGGCCCATTCTTTATTCTTCTTATGTTGGCTTAATTATAATTAGATATGACACACATTGACTTTTTTTTTCTTTGAAGATAAGATGCGAAATAAAACGGCAAAGAAAACATTGTAAAAATAAATGACTATGAGTATGAAAAGGTAGAGTAGGAAGGGAAAGATACCTAGATAACAAAAATCTGCTAAACTAAATCAAGCCAGTATAAATCAGGTATTGATATTAGGACAGACCATTGTTCAGAGTGGACTACAGCAGTCTAGTTTTAATTAATTGTGTAAAAGCTTTTTACCTATAAGTTAGTTTAAGAATCATAGCTGACATCAAATTTTCAATATATAATTTTCAATTCATTTGAATAACTAATAAAAGTGCTCACAAGTACTTTAATTGAGAATCCTATCTTTGATCAACATTGACTACTAAATCTCAATATTATCTTCACAAACTTTTATAATATCAGTTATCTAAGTAAAACACATTTAATATCAAAGAACGAACTGGAATATTTTATGAGTTTATAAGAAATATTTGTTCCAATTAACGTTCTCTGAAAGTAATGGAGGGGCATGATATCTTTGCCCCAACTATTAAGGGTCGCAAAAAGATAGACTTCAAAGTATTGTTAGGGCCGTCTCACAAAGCTTTGGTAATAACAATAGTACAACTTTTGATAATATCCAGAATTTATCTTTTTTTATGCTTCCATACCTAAAGGGTAAAATTGGAACCCTGTTACTAAGAGTTCGCTGTCTGTCACAGCTGTATCTCATGAACCGTGATAACAAGGTATTTGTACACAGATGATGTACTACTGTTGCCGCTATAACAACAAATACTAAAACCAGAATGGTACGGAACACTTCGTCCGCGAGTGGCAGACTTTTCAAAATTCTAGCGGTGTATAAGTTCGATTTGAGTACGATTTGCGCTCAGTGCAAATATTTGTATACCATGAAATATCTATTTGCATTTGTCTCGGATTTACTAAATATTCACAGGACCCATAACACAATCTTGTTTGTTAAGCTAGGTTACTTGCCTAAAATATTTATGGAAAAGACAAATATGAATTTGAACGTAAAGAAAATATAGCTAACTTGGTGTTCGTACCCATAGGTTTAACATTTAAACATTTGCCAGTAGCACCCACGCTAGACAATAAATATAGACGTAAGTAACATTGCGTGTTCAACACAGTGTCCCATGGGGAGTGAGCAGCAAGCAAATGTTTTGACAAAGTGCCAACAACACCCCTCTACAATCATAGCACCTTATGATTTGACGGAGTTCTTTCATACCTTATGGAGACCATTCATAATATGTTTAGATAAAGATTATTCTTTTCAATAGACTGTAACTGGTGCCTTTCTTTCCTTCTTTAGAAAAATAATGAAATGAATGGTACATTAATTGCCTATGTATATTCGTTTTAATATACAATATGTCTCACAGTAGAATCCGTCACAAAGGAGTATCCAGTTAGCAAGCCAAATGGACGTATCTCGGTGTTGGTTTTCGACTAGAACCCATTGTATTTGGGGCGCATACATGCTGTGATGATTGAACCTAATTCAGTAGCTAGTAGAAAATTTACATCTAAACGAGCATGGTGGTTTATCATTGAGTTTAAGAGCCAATACGTTTGAGACCTGTCAGTACTAAATCAAGTTAAAAATGTTGTAATAACGTTCGCAAGACTTAAACCAGTTATCAAATAAATTTACCCCTGTATGTGGGTGCTAAATTAGAACGGGACAAACGAACTCAAAACAGGTACAGAAAGGGAGTTTGGTACTAAAAACTGGTATTTTAGTACCAACAAACTTCTACGACATCTGTACTGTACACTCTAAAGAAAGTTCTTTATTGAAGGAATTTAGCAGAAGCATAAAATTTCTTTAAGCTTTTATGCAGTTTTACTTTACAATTCTTATCCAATTTAACTTGCGAAACAGCAGGATACCGTACCGGTTTTATAGAAGATCTTAGAAACTTAGCGTCACAAGTAATATAATTTCAAAAGAGGCACACCTCATGATAAGTCCCTTCATCTGACAATCCGAACTTAATGTTATATGGGCGTGAATTTTAGCAAAATACGAAAACAATTACAGGATTAATCATGAATACCTAGCTATCTCACAGGAATATAATCGTAAAATAATATATTAGAGCTTTTTTACCCTTATTTGAGAGAAAACGGAAAATACATCAGTAAATTAGGATGAGCATTTTTCGTAAATGTCTGGAAGAAAAGTAGCCTCGTGTTACTAGGGGTCGATGAGATGAACTTGTTACGGCTGCTACATAAGATTGAAATAAGGTATCTCGGTCGGCCAGTGGTGATACCGCCAATTACTGGCCGGGGAAATCCGATGTAACTAGGGACTGACGGGTAAATGCTGAGGTATGGGCCCTTTTAGACTCGACGGAAAATGAATACAAAGCTATGAAGCAACTAAACCCAAAAATAATCCTGGATAAGCTAGCATATTTCTAAAAACGCTGAGTTTTATTTCTGGTATCTCAAGAAAATGAAACTGTGACTTGAAAATTTAAGCAACCTTAGATAATTGAAATAAACGAATTAATCTGAAACACTAGCCAGTTCCTTTTTTAACCTAATTATACAATAATTATGGTTCCCGTTAATAGGGCCACCCGATCTCTTCCCGTAGGTGTCGTAGTGAATAAGGGATAAGGCTGTTCTCCATCCGATGGTAAACATATAGTCCAGGAAAAAATGTCCCCTCGACAACAATAGGCTCGCGTAATTACGTGGGACGAAAAAGAGTTGGCGTAATGATGACATAGGACATCAGAGATATAGAAATAGGAAGCAACATGCTAGATATCATCCCTTTAAATTGTCTGGCTTGTCTTCATATCTAACACCTAATACGTACTATTAGTTCTCATTATTTGTGACAGTGCTGTGGGATAAAGATAAAATCGTACACTACAATATCTACAAATACACCAAATATCTGTTTAGTTTTAAATCAGTTTGCCAATCCATAACAAATTCAATATCTTTTCATCCTCACAGCTGCATTAAACGCTTGATTGAAATATCCACCAAAATAAAACTGAATAAAACGTAACTCCTCGATTTCAAACGCTGCGATTGGTCAGCTGTGGGCGGGCTCCCTAACACCCCCGCTACTTGCCCGCCTTTGGCTTACACATATTTCACATTTAGCTAGCGTACATTGGAAGTTAATCCCATCCGGTAGTTTTTAGCGAAAAAGAGCAAGAATTTTCGACAGACTTTTGCTGCTTTTAATGGTTCCTATAAAAGTGAAGTGATTAATTTGATAGCTTACCCGAGGATCTGCAAAGTTAATTTTATGAGGCAGTTAATGAATTATACAAAATTCGCAGACGTTTATAGAAGTGTGAAATGTATTTAATCTTAATATCAATTCTTGATAGTAAATCAGTTACTTAGATATTTACCTACATATTGCATTTAGGATTTTGATTTTTGGCATAAGATTCATTTATAAATTAACTGTATCTGTAGCGTGGCAGTAGTGCTTTCAACTGCTAAACACAGGGTGTGGCTTCGATTCCCGCTCAGTGTAAATATATAAATGCATGATATCTATGAGCATTAGTTTAGGTGATTACGTCAAGCCGTCGGTCCCGGTAGCCATACAAAAACCCTCGATTACGAGTAGTTGGAGCCAAAAAAATCCTTCGCTTCACAGAAAATATTGAAATTCAAACGCGTCACAGTTAGTCTGGAAAGCTGGTGCCAACCAAGTTGGGAAAAGACTAAGAGGATGATCTAAATATTACCAACTCGACGCAGCGAGAGGCATAACCCGATTAAAAAAAGAAAGAAAAGAAAAGATATTTATTCAACCTAGCATTTATAAACATAAATAATTATACAGTTCAGCAACCAGCTGATTCTGCCGGCTTGCTCTACAAAGGGAAGCCGTGGTAGTAATGATTCTGAAATTCAGTATCTGAAATCAGAACGCCTAGAACTCCATACAAAATGGTTATGGTCGTTATATAAGAGATAAGTTTCTTTTCCACCGATTTCCCCCTTTGCCACTTAACTACTACCCGATCTCAACACGTATGCAAATTCCAAATTACTTGGAAGTACGAGTGAAAAGGTCAAATTCTCTAAAACCATCGCCGTTTACAAGTCCCGAGCTCGCTCTGCCAGTACGGCTGACTTCCTTCCAACCTTTGTACAGACGATTAGCACCAAATCGGTATATTCGTGTGTAAACTTAATTAATAATGGACTAAACTTGGTTTACAAGTAATGTTTAAGTACGCGTAGTTTGCTTAACAAAACTTGTCGAGTTTGTATCACAGTCTTGGGAATAAGGCTCTCGTGAATGCATGCTTCTCTCACGTCATTGAGTAAACTTGGAAATGGAGATAGTATAGGGATTGTAATAGGTATGTAGATATTGTCAAGGTTAGTGGAATGTTTAGACATTGGAATAAAACTGTTTTTGACTGGTTCTATCGTGGAATTGAGGTCCCGCTCCTACAACATAATTATGGGAACCCATTATAGGGATAAAAAGTAGTCTATACTTTATTCCTGACTATAACCAAACAGCCAGATTCGTTCACCCGTTTGAGCATCTTCACAGACTTTCACATTTTTTATAATATTAATAGGATAAAGTAGGAGTACGAACGCAAGACTATAAGGATAATAGATAATATGATGTATGAATGTATGTAATTATTAGCACGCACCCAACACCCATGCATCAACTTCGAAAGGGGAAAGTTATTCCCCGTGACACTACCAGTGGTGTCAAGTGTATTCTACTGGTAGTGTCATGGGGAATATTTTTTTCCTTTGACACTAGCGGTAGTGCCATGGGGAAAGAATTTTACCCTTGACACTACCAGTAGTGCCATTGGGTAGTGTCACGGGGCAGTCACCCAATCAATTAACCTTTTGCAGAACATTGCTGAACATAATGCCTATCACAATGTGAACCATTGCTCCCGATCCATATACTTATACATAGTATATAGGTATTCTAAATATATAATCCGTGATATTTTATACATTGAACATTCAGAAATCCCCTGTGTAATATAAATCTAATAAACAAACGAACACAGCGATCGCTTTCGAACGTACACCATTCATTGCTCGGCAATAACATATGTGACAATGTAGATCCCAAATCCAGAGGGCAATGGATGTACATAAATCGTCGTAGATAAAATACTGGAACTGTACCGTAAACATAAATTCTGTATTATCTGTGACCAACTGCCAACACAGGGTTGTCAATATATTCTAACACTTTTTAAGGCAGAAAATAGGTAATAGGTGATAGGCTAAGCAAAATCGTTACTAGGTAGTATTATAAATGCGAAAGTAACTGTGTCTGTCTGTCTATCTGTTTGTCTGTTACGCTTTCACGTTTCAACCACTGAACCGATTTTGATAAAATTTAGTCTAGGGGTAGTTTAGACCTGAAGAAAGGACATAGGCTATGTTTGGTTGCGATAACCGACATCCTCGCGTGCGTAGTCACGGGCAAAAGCAAGTACCTACTTAATAAACAAAATAAGACATTTAAAAAGTCGAATTAAATTCAATTTATTTTCATAGGTAGAAAATGAAAAGACCTTTGGGTTGAAATTGAAAAATTAGTCATGGGTAGAAATCTTGGGTTGAAAACAGAAACGACCATCTATTTTTGTCGTCATCGTTCGTTATCGTCGTTATTAAACGAATGGGCTTACACATAATTTCAGGTAGGTAATGGATATGGGTAGGTACCTGGTATAGGATCGCAGGCAATGACATTTCATAACATAGACATGTCATATGCTTACAAATCAGCGTAGAAAAATGTGCCGAACCCACACACATACATTTTAAATTCATCTACACTTTTGGTGTATTAACTTTAGAGTAATAGTTCGTGCAGTGTCTATAAACATACGATGGCATTTTCGTAATTTTTTTAAGTCACTGATGCTTCCGCTCAACGTCCGGCCGGCGCCGCTCGGCACGCGGTACTAGAGGCAAACGTTCCAATTGACTCGTTTTCGGATCTTCACGATTTTCGCGCAATAACATATCTACTTCTTTTTATATAATATCTTTGATCGCAGGGGTATCCTACCTAGGGCACACATATTTCTCCAGGACACAGAAAATAAGTTCACTGCTATAAAAATTTCATAAAAAGAAAAAAAGTATCAGCAAAGGTAACTACATTCCATAAAAACACTATTGGAAAACTGTAACGAGAAATTCAAACTCAATACCGTACCAAACTAGATATTTTCTGTATTGGCAGCCCTGAATTGCTAGCGTATTTTTCCGTGGTGGACCAGACACGTTACGCAGTTAACCAACCAACTTCGTTACCGGACCGTACCTATTGACTATCGGTTCACAATGACGTAGTTTCCCGCCTTTATTGACAGCGCGAATTTTAAGCTCTGTATTTTGAGTTCAGAAACTCCTGTTCACTGGATTTTCGACTGTTGTGAACAGAGAAACATTTGTATAGATTTAATCACAATAATTATATACTCGTAGATATTATTAAAAAGATTTAATCACACTCTGTTGAATATTTGGGGTCCTGCCAAGACGTTTTGGCCCCAGTCGGTCTCTTATGCAAACCGGTACTCCTGATGTTTGACGGAAGAGGTTCTGGCGCAGGCTTTCCTCTCGGATTGGGTGGTTAGACGGCAGTCGCTCCCGTTAAAGTAAAAAATAAACCAAATTATGGAAAGGAAGGAGTAGGAAACCAAACCTTGGGCTCTGAAGTGCAACATTAGTATGAGAAGAAAACTTGATATTTTTCACAAAATTTATTTTATTAAGTTAAGAAAAAAGGTCACAATGAGGATTAAGAATAATTATGACTAGTCACGAGATAATTATTTAGTCTCTTTCATAATTATTCGAATTTATTATTCTAGAATGGTCTGTGATTTTGAGAATTAGAGGAAAGACGAATTACTTAGATTGGAATTAAGGTTAGAAATACAGGAATTTGATTTTATATTCAATCATTATTCATTATTAGAAACGTAAATGTGATTAATTTATTCATCTCACCAAAAATTAACTTCATTCGTGAATAAAATAATAGTAATATTAAGATGTCCCAGGATTTTGATTTTTTGATTTTGGCTTTTAAACCCCGAGACTTTAAAAATATTCAGAAAATATAAAGATACTACTTAGCTCTAGCCGGCAGCTCCGCCCCCATGGATGTTAGTTATCGCAAATATAGCCTTTCCTTTGTCCTTCCCTTATCCTTTTCCTTGGCCTTGTCCTTTCCCAAGGTCTTATCTACCCTTGTACCAAATTCATATCAAATTATATCAAAACAGCTTACATATAAGGGAATGGATAAAGTCAATGCATTTTGACGATGGAGCATTTTAACCCAAGTACAATTATACGTCTACTCATTGAAGTACCTGCGTCGAGAAAAGAATCTCCAATAAATTACAATGACTGCTTTTATTCATTACAAAATTATTGGCTATTCTTTTCTTGATACAGAGGATATAAAAAATACATCGATATGAATAAGTATTACTGCTAAATCCAATGATATATTATAAACTACAGATATGTTGTCCACACTCTAAAGTGGCGACAAAAAAATTATGACTTTTGGTCATCATTTTATGCACCAATCAGAATCGCTACAGTGCGCCACCCAAAAAAAACGATTTTAATAATAAATTTGCAATAATAAAATATTACTAATATAAATAATAATTATAATTCATATAAATTAATAACATTGATGTATTTTTAGTAAGTTGCTGTAATTTTGTCATACTTAGTGTTTGCGCCATTTTTGAAAGCCGCCATCTTCTTGTATGACATATCTATGAATATAATACATCATTGGCTAAACCGTATAATAAATAGTTCCTACACCCTCCTGCAATGAATACACTCAAGTATTGGTATATTATCTCAATTCTCAAGGTAATCTCACAATCTCACCATTTTCCTCCTATCTCCCCATCGATATAAAAACATTTCCGCCTAAGATTTTATTCAAACGGTGCCGGTGTTGCCACATATTTCCCATAAATAACCATGGAGTATATATTAAGCTTAAGCTTTTCCGTAAAGCCGCCCGCAATGTAACAGCAACGCAATGCTTGATAAATATATCTGAAGGCCAATTCTTCTAATAAAAATCGATTCAAAATTCAGTCTTGATTTAATCTCAAATTCCCAAATGTCAAAAAAGTGCACGATATCAATGAAAAGAGGTCCAATTTGGTCAATTCTCGTCATATTATATTTTTTAAATTAAGCCTTGATCTATTGTTAGAAACGATCACGGTCCTTGAAAATTGTGTTACGAAATAACCTTCTTTTTACGTTTTTGACAGATCGTGGCTGAATTTTGAACAGATTTTTATTAGGAGAACTGGCCTTCGCATCATTCACTTCGAGAATCCCGTTACCTCCCGTCCCGCTTCCTCATACCGCGCAGGGGCGTGTATATAAAAATATAAATCTATTCCAATTTTAAAATCACAAAGATGGCGGCTGTCTTGGTCCAGTGGTATAAGTTTAAGCTTACGTTAGCCAACGAAGGTTGTATTATTATTGGGTTTTTCTGTTTGTGATTTTCAGGAATAATATAAAGTATGACCTATGGTAGAGCACACTAGCAAAGTCTTGTAAAGCAGGAGGGCATTCAGTAGGTATTAGAATTTTTCGTTTTGACGCACAATTACCAATACGCACAATGACCAACGGGTAATACTAATTTTGACATATAAGTAGGTACGCATAACGACCAACACGTATAATGAAGCCTAAGTAAAACGACCAATACCAAATAAACTCGCATAATGACCAACTCGCAATGTGACACACTCGCATATTGACCTATTAGCATTTCGACTAAAACGCATTTTTACGCGGTTTGAGGTTGCTTTGTGGCGGTAATTCATCGGGTACTTTCTAAGGCCAGATTGCAATGTAGTTATATCAGCCTCAATATAGGACACTATGTTCTAATAACGTAGGGGAGGACCAAAGGAGGCTGTGCACGACATCTTTAGTGTTCAAGATAAAAGTGTGCGTGAGACAATAGCGTGATTTATTTCGAGTGCGTATGGATAGGGGCAGACAAAGGGCCTCGGTGCTAGCCAACAATATGAGTTAGATATTATTACTGCCTATATTCACGGCTGTTAGTCCTAGAAGGGATGGTCAGAGATAGTACACGTATATTTTGTGTGGGATGTTTTTAGTGTCGTGCGATATGTCACACTGTTACAGGCAATTAATTAAATCACACTAATAATATTATAAACGTGAAAGTTTGTTTGGATATATGGATGTTTGTTACTCTGACACAAAAAAAACGGCTCAACGACATTCAGCATAAATATAGATTATAGTTTTCAGGATAATCATGTATTGTTTTGAAAATCTGATTCCCTTTTTGTCTCCTCCTTGGCAGTCCTTGGACCTCCAAAATATCAGACACTCAAAATAATATCTACATAATTAATACCGATAACTCAAATAGTGAATAACGCCTCTTTAAAATAGTAACAAATAAATTTAATTACTACCTAGCTTCTAGTTTCTGCTACGTAGGTAGGTAAGCACTAACGGTAAACATGAAGATAGTCGATAAACACGAACTACAACAACAACTCAACTTTTCTAACGTTCAGCTCGAACCAGAATCGCTGCTATAAAATAAAGGGTACGATACAGCCATAGGCTACAGCGGAGCGTGAAGCGAAGCGTTTTTAAAATCGCTGTTAACACGATAATGGCGGAAGCTAGTGTGTCTCTCATAAACAGTATTACTAGCAGATTATACACAAAAATAAAGTAAAAATGTGCGGATGAACGACACTTTAAAAACCTTATTAAAATCCCATTCCGCACTCCTAAAGACCACACAGATATTCATAACATTCTATTATGCACCTTTTTTAATTTGACGCTTTACATAATCATTAAAAAACGCATAATTTTACTAAAAGAAAGAAAAAACTGAACACGAAGGTATAAAACGCAAGAAAGCCAAAATTAGTTAAAAAAGAGTAAGTTGAACATTCCCGCTCCGCCTGTCTCAGTCCGCAGCTTTACAGAAAAGTGAATTGCAGTTCTAACTCAATAGAATCGCGAATGGCAGCGTCAATATTTTGCTTTAATTACAAACTCGCTCAATCAATGTTTGGAGTTATCAGAGAGCGGAGCGAACTTCGGCGATATCAATCTGTTTGTACTTAGTTAGAATCTGCTGGTTCTGCAATACGTTCTCTGATGTTAATTTATTAAATATTTAAACACAGAATATCTACTAACACACAAAATATAATATGCTAGGTATCTGTTGCATATAGAGATAACCTACTAACTGAAACATATTTGCTTTTAGGTCCTCTCTTGAAAATTATAACAAATCATGACAGTGTTTTGACATGGCAAGTTTGGCGATACTAGTTCCTATAGTAACGAGATTTAAGGATTATTATAATTGAGAACCTATTTTCACTAAACTGTCAAAAATGGAGTATATAACCTCGTAATGTAAAGAACGGTCACCCATCCAAAACCCGACCCAGTCATTGACCTACAGGGTTGTGCAAAAGTAGTAACAGTTAACAGTACAAAATTGAATTCGGGGGCTTCGGTCACGGGAGCGTCGACCCTATTTTTTAAAGGATTCATGTTCTAAGTTTCTTTGCTTAAAAAAACACTACTGTTCCATTTTCAAATTTCAAAAATAAAATTCGGCAGGACAGTGTTGTCTATAAGTTTTATTTATCGAAAACCTCCAAATGAACACCTCTGCAGAAAAGATAGTTTTAAAAATTCACAAAGGCTATATTCAACACGTTGTTAAATATAAAAAGTTACTATAGATAGCTGCAATACTTTATAACTAATAAAACTAGCAGGCACGTTTTCCTCGCAAACTTGCCGAGGAAAGTCGTCAAAACTTCTTTCAGTATTACATTGTATAACATAAAGCATAAGTTTTAAAACTTCAGAATGAATGACGTTTTACAACCGCCATCTACGACTCGCCCATAAACAGAACTGCACTCTGTACTTTATGGTCTGGTATAAGTAGCGACCTCTATTCTGACATTTATTCACTACCAACGAGTTTTATAGCTGAACCACAGGCCCTACTACTGGCCTTATAGAATAAATAAAATCGGTCAAGTGCGAGTCGGACTCGCCCATGAAGGGTTCCGTAGTAGCAAAGGCGAAAATTGCGGTTTATGACGTATTAAAAAAAAACTACTGACTGGATCTCGTTCGAACCAATTTTTAGTGGTTGTTTTCATGGCAATTAACATCATATATTTTTTTTAGATTTATCATTCTCTTATTTTAGAAGTTAGAGGGGGAGGGGACACACATTTTTACACTTTGGAAGTGTCATCATCATCATCATCATCATCATCTGCATATAGACGTATTCTCCTGATTGCATCCGTGGCCAAGATGACCTCGGAGCTCAGGGTCCGCCTTCCGGCTCTTCCTCCTCCACTTCGCACGATCTTGGGCGTCCATGGTAGTGAGACCATTAGCACGCATATCACCCTCCACGACGTCAAGCCAGGACTTCTTTGGCCTACCCCTTTTACCTGGACCGGATTTTTCCACTTTGGAAGTGTCTCTCGCGCAAACTATTCAGTTTAGAAAAAAATTATGTTAGAAACCTCAATAGCATTTTTAAAGACCTATCTATAGATACCCCACATGTATGGGTTTGATGAAAAAAAAAATTTTGAGTTTCAGTTCTAAGTATGGGGTCCCCCAAAATTTAATGCTTTTTTTATTTTTGTGTGAAATTCTTAATCCGGTTCACAGAATACATCTTCTTACCAAGTTTCAACAGCATAGGCTTTATAGTTTCGGAGAAAAGTGGCTGTGACATACGGACGGACAGACAGACAGAAAGACAGACAGACGGACGGACAGACATGACGAATCTATAAGGGTTCCGTTTTTTGCCATTTGGCTACGGAACCCTAAAAAGGTTATTTCTTCCCGTTGGCGTTGCCTCAATTTAGCTCTGTGAAGGCGGGAAAATTGTACTCAATATTTTTTTTATAAAATCTTTGTATAGACGGTAATGAAAAACTGTTTGAAAGTTAATTACAATTATTGGAAAATTGATTTCGGTAAGTAATTTAGCTTTTCGAGTGTTTCCATTTTTATTATTTCATCTTATTTACGTCTATGAATACCTACTTGTATTAGGTAAGTCGTTTAGGAATGAAAATTGTGTCGCAGTTTAGGAATGAGGCATAAATTGAACAAAGAACAATTTTTTATGCCGTACCTACTACATACAGCCTTGTGTCTAGTATACTTACATGGCTCAGTCATTGCTTCGTATACAACACACCTCTCCCGACTTCTTCTGTGACACAATTCTTGTTCAGCCCCCCTAGTGTATAAATATATGGGAATATATCATCATCATCATCATCATCATTTCAGCCACAGGAAGTCCACTGCTGGACATAGGCCTCCCTTATAGATCTCCAATAAGACCGGTTGGAATGGGAATATATGGGATGGGAATATATGAGATTTGACGTTTATGACATGCGATGACGACTGTCATCTGTCATATACGTCAAATCCCATACATTCGTCTTCTATTCTACAATACGCCTACTAACTACCACTTGTCTAGGGAGGCAGAATAGAGTTTATCTAGTAGTACATACGTACACATACTCGTAAAACACTTTGGTCCCCAAAACTGTTTTATAACCGATAACTTTTACCCAGTTTTATTTCATTGTAAATAATATCTTGTAACGAGGGAAAATATCTTCAAAAGCAATCCAAGTAATAAACTGTGTGGACAAAGTTATCCGCAACGAATGTGAATAAAACGTTATACTTAGGTACTTTCTGGAACCGTTTGGAGGGAAAAATATTACTTATTTGGACCGTACCAGGCAATGGGTATTAGGACCCTTCAAAAGCGCTTATACCTTGAAGAGGCATTTGTAAATATAGATGAATGGTAGTATTTTGCGATTGTAGAAGCATTTTCGAGTCAAGGAACGTTTCGGTCATAAATAAGCGATAAATAGATCGAAAAGGATATAAAAATCGGTCTGTTACATTCTACTTGACAATGACATGAGTTTCAAATATACAGTTGTAACGTGAGAAGACGCCGGATTTCAATTGGTTTACATAGAAGATGTTAATCTATCTACTGGTATAAAAGTCAACCAACTTAAATGTGTCGGGTTATACAATTGCGCATTGTTACGTTACGTTTGGTGAAAGCTAATAAGGGCACATTAGTGCGATTCTGACTCACACACGATGTGTTAATACGAAGGTTAGATTAAATACTTTTGTAAAAGAAACAAACACAGTAGCACACTGACCAACAATCCATTAAAATTGTATTGCGTCCAACATGCATATCGTCAAGTGATCTTCCTAAAGTTTCCTTAAGCTTACCATCAGGCGAGGCGAAGTCAAGTTGACGTATCCTATTTTAAAAAAAAGTGATAGGTATAGCAATATGACTGCCGTCTGAGCTGTCCACCCTGAGAGGAAAACCTACGACTGAGTGTTGTCTATCAACTAGCAGATACACTGGCATAACACTGGCTTGCAAGTGTACCAGCTTGCCGATATACCAGCTTGCAGGTGAGGTCGCGTCGCCTTGAACCCCAGGCACCCCACAATGAGTGGATTAATGCCTCCCACTACAGAAGCTTTACATTCTTCACATAAAAATCAAAGAATCAAATAATCACAGGCTTGTTATAAAAGGAAAGAAGCGTGTACAAAATTGGGTACCTAAAGCTCAAACATCCAGTGATGCGTCCTTATAAAATACGCTTGGTGATTTTCAACGAAAAATTGCTTGTAATTTCCCTTTCTCCGTTTGAACTCACAAAGTATAATATATATTTCTTAGCATATGATATTCTCGGTATCATACCATATAATGAGCGAACAAATAACATATTCCTTTGCCTCCATGTTCGCGTAATAATCCAATTATGTTTAGGCAATTTACTGTATTTGTACAGACATGTTTTTGGAATGCCATTTTTAGGAAAAAATCTTCGGATAATATTAAATCAGAGAGATGAAACGGAGAATACTTATTATAATTTTATACGTGGATTAATATAGATATACTCACGGGAAGCGATGGTGTGTCCCTAAAATTACAAGAATAGGTACTTGTCAAATCTTTAATAAGTAAAACCTAAATGCTATATAACTTTTTATCAAAAAAACTTCAGCTTATAATAGCGACCTATTCAGGTGGGTATACCCAAGCTTACCCCTCCCGAGGACGCTAATAATACTACAACAATGGTTTATTTGGGCGTACCTTTGTAATATATTGTTTATTGTTTTATTGTAGAGGAAAATCGAGAATCATCTAATAAAGGAATATTGTTCCCTTCTAAATTGAAATACTTTCGAGCGTGAATTTTTGTTTCGTAACATTCAATGACAATATTAGTTCGGTTGACTAGCTTCGTTAAGTATCAAAAATGAAGAATTTGTTTGGATAATATCTCAGGAACAACAGGGTCGAATCGATTTTTTTTTTTGTGTTGAATATGTCCGCTAATGTTACGACCAGAAAACCGTGATATGCCATTATTTATCGCCATAATTTCAACAACGCCTAGTTGTAGCCACGATTTACCGCCTAATTTATTGACATTTATGTCGGTAAACTATAATGTAGCCACACCACTTCAGGCAGTAATTTAGACGGTAAAAATACCATAATTATAGCGGTAACAGCCCGGTAGACGGTAAGGTAGTGTAGCCGTAGAATAATATGAATACACTACTACTTAAGGGAACGGAGCAGTATATAAATGTCCACAAATCTGGCAGTTTCCCGTACATTATTTGAAAATGAATAAATTGTTGGCATATACAAGGGGAGAGGAAGACCTAAAGGGAGGTGGATGGACTGTGTGAAAGATGATATGGTTAAGAAGGGAATGAATGTTGAGATGACTGCAAATAGAGATGAATGGAAAAAGCACACATGTTACGCCGACCCCAAATAAACTTGGGATAAAGGCAGGAGGATGATGAATAAATCGTTGGCATATAATATGGCTTAAAGAGGTGACATGGGATTTCGAAGAATGCTAGAGGCGATGCCGGGGTGGCCGGCTAGTTACTTGGTAAAATTACATATAGGTATACATACATACAATCACGCCTTTATCCCCGGAGGGTTAAGCAGAGAAGAATTAACACCCACATTTCACCAATCATTGTATTAGGTCCCACGCTTAGAGTATACATTATAAATATAGAGCACGCCTATAACTCAGGTCTTTGGCGCCGAGTGTTAGCAGATACTTTGCGATGGTATAGCGCACCTATAGTGACGTTTCATGCATTACCGAAAATATCAACAGATGCACTTATTAATATAGTTTGTTGTTTTGAAGTTTTTTGTTCCATTTAATATGCATGAATAAAATTAAAGCCAAAATACAAAAAAATGGCGTCATTTTGCGGTATTTTTGCGTCATTATTACTACAAATATACGATGTTGTATAAAATTTTGATTTAACATATCGAATTAAATATTCTTTGCGAAGTAATTTTGACAGGTATTGTTTTGCTACTGATTGAGGTTGAGCCACGAGCCTCGGTACTGTTCATACCCGTGATAGCAGTTCATACGTGTAAGGCGCGCTCTATAGCAATGTATACTCTAAGGTCCCACGTAATAGGGGGTGAGCCTATTACCGTATGCCGGGAACTATTGTTGACACGAGCCAATTGTATTTGAAGCTAAGTCTGGGCTGTATATATCTGTCTGATGTTAAATATTCCTTGTTAAACATACAAACATAGTAAAATTACACCGCCTTCTATCAATATTTCTACAAAATTATAAAACAAAAAGAACTGAAATAATAAATTTCCAATATTGCAAACTTACAACAAAGAAATATAACGCAATCAGACGCCGCCATTGCGATTGAAAGACAATATTCCTTTTGTATTTCTTTCTTGTAATGTTGGTTTTGTTCTTAGCTTTGTTCTAGTTCAGTGGAGAAACAAAACGGTTTCAGTTTGCAATTATTGCGAGCTTTTGTTATTGATTGTGGTTTTTCATTTGAAATAAGTATTTACAATAGCATTCAATATTATGAATGGTATTGGAGAGATTTTACGCTGTCAGTGGGAAGACCAAAGGCTAGTCCTACTTATCTTCTGCGCTGACAACACAGAATCTCTCTGTTCTTACAGGGTAGACAGCACGAGTGTGACTCCCCTGGTGTTGCACTCGCCCATAGGCCACGGTAACCACTTTCCATCAGGTGGGCCGTGTGCTTGTCTGCAACTTAAATAGTATAAATAAATGAAAAATGGAAATCTTTGTGTTGTGTTATGACAACTTTTTGATAACTGAACTTTTTAGGGCTCCAACTAAGTACTGGTAACGAATGACATAGATGTTTGTATTGATTGGTGAAATGTGGGTGTTATTTCACCTCTGCCTAACCCTCCGGGGATCTACAGGCGTGAGTATATGTACCTATGTATTTAGATTGATTCGATAGGAACGCAACAGTCTAAAATCTTAGACTTGTCAAGTTAAAAGAATGGAGAACAGTTCAAGTTAAAAGATAGAAGGAAGGAAAAAGATGGATGGAATGCGTAAAAGATGATATGGTAAGGAACGGAGTTATTGGGGAGATGACATCCGACAGAGATGTATGTAGGAGAATGACATGTTACGCTGACCCCAACCGTGACACTGCCAGTAGTGTCAAGTGTATTTGACACTACTGGTAGTGTCATGGGGAATTTTTTTACCCTTGACACTACCGGTAGTGCCATGGGGCAAGAATTTTACCCTTGACACTACCAGTAGTGCCATTGGGTAGTGCCACGGGGCAGTCACCAAGGGCAGGTAGATAATGATTTTGAAATTAAAAGACTTACTAACTACTTTCTAAATCTCACTAACTTTTCTTTGGGCCCGCCTAAATCAGAATTTCCTAAAACAATCTAATGAGTGACCCTTACGTTCACGAAGGATTTATTTCTCGGAACTTTTTCTCACAAACTGTGTCTATGAAGTCTTTGCTAAGTTTTTCCTACAAAGTTAGACGATTAATGTATTGTAAGGACGTTTAGTTTGAAGATTCTAAGGCGTTTCCTGCAATTTTCTTCTAATTGACTACTTTATTAGGCATTTATTATTCATTCATCTCGCCTGTCCTTAGAGGGTTGAACGGTCGACTCCTCAAGCAATGGTCATGGTTTCAAATCCAAGAAATTAAAAACTCAAAAGTTAGTGTTATCGTTATCAATCAAGCCTATCGCAGTACACTGCTGGCATAGGCCTCTCCCAATTTGCGCTATTTTTGCCGCTCCGCCTGCCAAAAGGTAGTGTTACTTTACTTACAAATAACGCATGTTGATCTTTCCTCCATTAGCCCCTATTATTTACCTGTAACAAAAAGACAAAACTTATTTAGCCACACGTAGTACAGGATGTTACAATTATTTCCCTAGGGCTGCGGTGCGACCGCCAGCGGGCTTACCGAGCGTGATAACTACGCCCAAAGTTCACGAGTACAAGTAGAATTTACTACCACAATTATGTAGCTGTGGATTTATAGTAAGGTGAGCTTCAGATTTTGAAATTAAGTGTAATCTTCTGATAATGGAACGAAATCTGCTGGTTATATACTTTTTAATGCGTTTGCTTATGACAAATATTTAGCTATACACAGCACAAAGAAATACAAGGATATGATATATTGAAAAACGGCAGATATGAAGGCCTCGGGATATTTTTTTTACTTCTACCGTGTGTAGGAATTTAGGTATTTATATTGTACAGGATTTCATTACATATTGTGTGCAATAAATAAAGAAAATTTCCATGGTAGATTAGACCAGAAAAAATGAACGTCGCAGACGGGTTACTTCGTAATAATATCGGTAGATGGCTTCACCGTCGCACCACGACGAATGTTTAGGCGAATTTCGAATATCTAAGATGTTTCTGAGTCAGAGCATTGTGCCTGTAAGACATTAGTCGCGGATTCAAGTCCTATCTTGGAAGTTCACCTTTGCCTATCCAAATCGATAGGAATGGTGAGCATACTAATTGCTTTACTAGAAATATAATCGGCTGAGTGAACAAAGTGAGCTGTCCATGAACGATTACGTGTATACGGCTTCGCTAGGTCAGGACTAAGCCTAAGCTTCCACAATGTCACTGTTCCACCGCCCTGTCTGACACCCGCCTAATGTCAAGGGCGAGTTGTGTTGTGTTACTTGTTGGCTGTGTGAAACAAGACGGAGATAAGACGGTATTGGGGGATCGGAGGGATCAACAGGGATTATTGGTACCTGCTTTCGTGCCTAGGGAATTATGGTAGCTGCTTTGTTAGGAAACTTTAGCTTGTTAGTAGTTTATAATCTAGGAAGGTAGATCGTGTTTGAATATTCTATCCTATATGATATATTACTAGCTCGAAAGAAGAAAAATCGGCCTTACGATCGATAGGTCCCAGGTTCTGGGTGCAAGGTACGTATTTTTGGGGACGAGTGGGTTCGTACCCCTCCTAAACAAGCAATTTAGCTTGGCTGAAGAGGTTAGGAAGCTACTACTATTCGGTTACTAACATTCTTCAAACTAAAAATTACACTCGCCATACACGGTTCTATTACCGCATACCACCCATCTATGACTTTTTCTCTTATTGCTTGACTCCTAAGGATGATAGCGTGTTGTTACATAGCTTATAACCTTCACAAAAAAAATGGGTTATATGCAAAAATAATTTTCGTACATGAGAGATCAGCGCTTATAAACAAACTCTTCAGCTTTATTTTTAGTATAGATAAAATAAATGTGAAAGTGTGTTTGAATGATTTTCACGTACGTATCCCGTTAATATTCAACATATTATGATGACATTATTTGTTTCGTAGATAGCTTCTACATAGGTTCTGGCATACGCATATCATTAAAGCTAATCACATTTACAAAAATAGGCCGACAAACAAAATTTATTCCTTAGGGCGATTCAATCAGATTCAATAGCAATATGATACAAATAAAGATTATTATCTCAAAAAGTTTTATTTCGCTGATAGTACAATAAAGAAAATTGTATCACACACAACTTTAAATAAACTTCACGAAGTTACGTATATTACTTCTGCTAGAAAACTAAATCAAAACAAGTTCGCTTCGTACGCTTTTGAAATATGAAACAGAAAAACTTACAATAAACAAATTTAAAAACACTCTTTGAAGATACAAAAACAAAACAAAAATATAAAGAACAAAACTGTAATACAACTGCTCGCTGCGTGACATTACGCAAAAGCAGAAAAAGATAAAAAATAAAAAAGTTAGGTCTGCTCCTAGTTGGCAAGAGTTGCGATGCACCGGGAGCCAGCATAATTGCCTGCTCGTACTTCTATTTCCGCTCCGAGTAAATCTAATTGTCCTAGAGCTAGGTCTCACTGACAGCGAGTGGCGTGTTAATTACGTAGACAATTTAGATGTTCTAACCGTTTTTAGTGGTTGGATTAGTTGTACAAACAATGTGAAGCTGTATTATTGTGGAGGTAACTCCAATCTACAAAATATAGTCGAAATGGTAGGCAGAGGAGTGTGAAACGATCACATTTGATGTCTGTTTTCGATCATAAATTCTCTCATAGCAGAATCTACCCTGGGAATCCGTACACCTACTTTATATGAAAGATAGATTACAGCGGAATGGTCTCCATAACAAAACGAAGAAGTAAACCCAATAAAGGGTTACTATCACTTTTTTTAAAACTCTATTATATTCCCAAGAGACCATACAGAGGACACACTGTTTGACACTCACATTACGCGAACCATGTTTTCAGGATTACATAATAAGAAAGGAATCTGTCACTTCCTATCTCTAGTGCCTATACGAATGTCATGAAACTCTGTAATTAGCTTAAGAATCGAATGTCACTGTTATATACCATGTAAAATGTAAATAAGCTGTTGAGTTTCTAAATAAATAAATAAAAACATTCGTTGCAGTTTCTTCTTCTCTTGATATACCTAAACAGTGTTTTGACATGGGAAAAATTCTAAAAATATCACCGAATGTTCAAAAAATAATCCCAAACTGTTATAATAAAAGCAATTCACATAAAACATAAACTCACATACACCATAAACATTGTTAATGTGTACATTGTTCATTCTATTCAGGAGGAAGGGGCCGTGTTACTCATAAATGCAGCCATTTGAAACTTTCATCTCGGCACGTCATAAATCCGAAACGAGTTTGTTTTAAGATTCGCTATCATGGCGTTGATACAAAGTTTTTTTTTATGATTCTTGTACGAACATTGACGAAATACATGATGTATATGGAAGTTTGTGTCATACTTAGAGCAGAGCTATTGATCTTAAGGCTTACACGTCGAGACACAGCTACGGGTAGCCATGTATAGCAATTTGTACCTTACGGTAGACCTTTTCAGATGTTCTTATATAATGGGAATTAGGCTCTTTTGCGGGTAAGCAGTTACAAGAACTTAAGAAGCACAGAAAACTAGAGATATTGCATGTTGCCTGCATACTCCCTGCCCTGGTGCTCATCAGCAGTTACCGAATGCATTGCGTTTTAGTTACCTACGTTTTATTTTTACAGTAGTGTATGTAAATATAAATCACGCTATGGCCTCTCTAGTTTACCTCAGTGCTCTCTACAACATATTATTTACCATGAAATTGACTAAACCATAACGATGTTATAAAACAGTTTCACGTTATTTCAACATTACTGTAAGAACTCAAACGATACATAAACGGGCAAAATTGTTGATCTACCCGTTTATATATTTTGGATAAGTATTCACACTTTTACTTTATAACGTTATAATTTTTTATCTATGTTTTTTATTATTAAAGAAGGTATTTCTGTCTATAAAAATGTCTGCCACATTTTCACGCCTAAACCACTGAACCAATTTTATTAAATTTTGGCTTGGAGGTACTCGTAACTTACAACCTGAAAAATAACAATGATCAATCCCGTCGCTGTTTGTGTACATAACGTAATTGGTTTATTTGAGAATTTATTACATTCGTTTCGATAGTAAAGATATTTAAAGATACTTGGAAAAAAAGTGCCCGTTTGACGTTATGGTGGATAAGTGGGATCGAGAATATTAGTTGGTAAAATGTGGGTGTTAATACTCATTAGTAGTTTTATTCCGTGGTAAAAGTCATAACAAAGTTTCATAATATAATTAATTAACATTGAACAATAGTAAGCGAACTACTAACCGCTATCAGTGCGACCCCGCCTTACAATATTTTCTTGGCCGTTTGCAAGTTTTCTTTGTCTATTTGTTGTATAAAATAATCTCTATTTCACCGCTGTTTCTTTTACTCGTAAAGTATATTAATATTGTTTATACAGCTGGCTCGAACAACCAACATTAACGAAATTTATTATTTTAGTTATTCTTTAAATTTATAAGGTTCTGTTTTACCCATAAACTTAATTTTCACCATTGACACTCGAAAAAGGGCCCGTGATTCATCAAAAACAGTGAATAAAACGCTCTTTGTTTCACCGAGTGAATAAAAAAATTTGAATTTGGAACATGCGCGAATGTACGGATTCTAGTGAAACATGCAAAGAGGTTGCACACTCTCACTATAGAAACGTACTAAAAGCCACCTAAATGTAATCACTGGCTGGATGGAATGCGGCTCAGTTTAAATTAAGACACGCCACTTTCTGTGTAATGTTCCTTGTAAAGTTTATGTTTGTCTCATAATCATAAAATGACTTCATCTAGTGATGAAAATGAAACTCATATTCTCGAACGCGAAAAGACTCCTGATTCTTTTCGCGCTAAAGCGGTAGCTATTACTGATAATTTGCTGCTTCTTTTGTGTACTATCCATAACAAAATGTAATTCATAATCACAGAGTAGGTAATCGTTTTCTCGTAGTCAATGGTGAAAAGTTGAGTACCTAACACGTGAAAAAAGAATTCATCTCGGCTCTTGTATCCCTCGATACGCTCAGCTTTCTATCTAGAATCCCTCGCTACGCTCGGGATTCTACCGCAGAAAGCTTCGCTCCTCTCGGGATACAACTCAGTGCCTCGAAAAGAATTCATCTTTTTTTCACTTGTTGGGTAATCTACTATTATACCATTTGTTGCCCGTGGTCCTACTACCTGGTCCTACTGGTAGGACCACGGGCAATTTTTTTGTCCCTAGTTCAATCAGTAGGACTGTAACAGAAACATTACAAGTTATACTATTGCAATGAAACAATCCTTACTAATATTATAAATGCGAAAGTAACTCTGTCTGTCTGTCTGTCTGTTACGCCTAAACCACTGAACCGATTTTGATGAAATTTGGTATAGGGGTAGTTTAGACCTTGAGAAAGGACATAGGCTATGTTTGGTCGCGATAACCGACATCCACGCGGGCGGAGCCGCGGGCAAAAGCTAGTAATACATAAGAGCCATTTTTTTTTTAGTGGCAGATAAGCACACGGCCCCCCTGTGTGTCCTTTCCAGTGGAGTATAACGCCATGTTGGTTCCAGGAGGAGTAGAAGGTGACTAAGCAATAGAGCTGTTCTCCATCCGACAGTAAACATATAGCCCGTAACAATGTGCCCTCTTAACGGTAATAGACTAGCACCTTCTCAAGTGGGACCGAAATTCATGTATCAATACACCAGGCCTACGCCATCACTGATTTACCAAGAAGAACAAGTAATATTTGTTACTTTAGTACTTACTAAAGAAACCCGATACGGCTCGGCTCGACCTTTCCGTCCAATTTGCGTGAGTTCAGTGCCCAGTTGAGTCACTCGGCGCTAGAGAAGTATTAAACAATTAGCAATGAGCTCTAACTACATGCTAACTGACACTAATAAGTTTATTTCTTGACGAGCTATAGAACGGCTGGATTTCACCAGTAAAAATCCGCTAAATAATCTGGATTTGCACGATTTATATTCATTGAGTATAAAGATATTATTCCGTAGCCAACCGTATACGACAACTGCCGACGCACGCAGAATCATACCTTAACCTGACCTGAACCTGATCTCAGTTCTTCATCATTATAAACCGAGAGCCAATGCCGATTGTTTCCAAAGCTCGCAGTTTGGAGCCCAGGATCTGCTCTCCACCTCCTATATTATCGTTCTATCTTGGTTTTCTGGGAGCAATAGCCGTCTTTCTTTCTCCAACCCTCGAAAACCCTTCCTCCTTTATAAATCCCCTTTATAGTTTTCCCTCTTTACATAACCAAAATTTTTTCATGGTCCCATTACAAGAGAACAAAATAATACAATATCCTGACTGTCTATACTTTTAAGAATACCTATACAAGCGACAGCATATCAATTTAAGTACCTACGTAATATTTTCTCTACAATATTAAACACGTAGAGTTATTTAAAAAGTTACATACAGACATAATATGTGTAATCCTACCATTGGGCCGTTTATCCTTATTTTCACACAATTTAGCTTCATTATGTAAAAGCGTGTGTCGCCAGCCCTCCTGTGACGTCACAAAGGGCCGGCCCAGAGGAATTCCTGGCGCTCACAAACATACAAGTTGGGGAATGCTACTTGCGAACATTGGTTACACAAGTTGTGGGTGTCTGGTGGAGTGTAATATTTACTAAGATGTGTGATTATATTATTTACTTAATCTAAATACTATGCGTTCTGCGTTCGCCTTTTACGACACCCTTCGGATCATGGGGGGTCATTCTCTATAACCTCTATAACCACACGGATAATGAAATTAAATATTACATTGGATAAACAAAACAAAATGATATGCCGTCGACACGACAGAAGACAAAAAACTAAATAGGTACTAAATAGCTGTTTCATATGGCTTCAGTAATACATGGAGTTGGATGTGATTTGTTCGTTTTGAAGTAGACTAACATTGAACTAAGCCTGTAAGGTTTAGACACAGGGTATAATCCTGACTGTATTTAGTTCGTAATGTTTCGTAGATGAAACTATAAAAAGTCACAAACAACTTCTGTCTGAAATTGAGGCTCTTCATACAAGAGTATCTGACATAGGAAGACTAAACTTAGTCCTACTTAAGTCCAGCAAGAAATACATGAGTCTCTGCATATGCTGAGAAAACCCCATTAATGCACAAGACCTTCTTCCACAACTCAGAAGCGCTCGCAGTCAGGTCGCTCACTGTTCGGTGAGATAAGCACGAACAACTATCGTAATCGTATCGATAACACGGAGCATTGCGATTGGCAGGCTTCGCATGCACACACGCTCACAGTAGGCAGGCGGCCAATCACAATGCTCCATACTCTCGTTACATTTACGATACGATTACGATAGTTTTTCGTGCTAGGGGTACGGTAAACGATATGTGGGTTAAGCAACCTAGACGCGATTTGGATTGGTGACCCATTTAGTAGTAATTTATCTGAGCGCCTCCGTGCTTCGGAAGGCACATTAAAAGTCGATCCCGGCATTTGATAATCGTTAGGTCAAGACAGAGACCTTATGAGCGGCCTGAACAACTCTGTCAGTGGTTGACCACTAACCAGCAACAACAACTCAGGCAGTTCTGACGGCCCAATATAGCCGTGAAACCAAAACATATCATATTTAAGTAGACGCTTCGGTAGCTTTGTAGTTAAGGAGTCGGCGTTACGATCGAGAGGCCCCGGGTTCGAGTCCTGGCCACTACACTACCGACGTGTACCCACTCCTAGCAAAAGCAATTTAGCTTAGTTGGAGGGGTTATAACGGGTGGCGCAAAAGTAGTGGCACCAAAGAAAATACCTTTATTTTTTTTATATGAAATTTTCTGTCATTCTGTTGTTGAAAATTGTGTAGTGAACAAATGTAAAATACACTGAAAATAAACATGGACCGTTTTACTCCCCAAGAACGTGGAATAATTGTGTCAAACGCTTTTCCAGGCCGAGTTATCTCTCGTTTTGGCGATTTGCCTTGGCCTGCAAGATCACCCGATCTGACCAGTCCAGACTTCTTTCTTTGGGGTTTTTTGAAATCTCGGGTGTATGTGAACAAGCCACAGACTCTCGCAGCTCTAAAAGAAAACATTCGTCAAGAAATAACGAACATATCGCAGGTAGTGTTACGGCAAGTTATGCAAAATGTCATAAATAGGGCTCAAATGTATCAACTCTGGAGGTCACCATTTAAAAGACATCATCTTTAAATCCTAATGGTACGAAATTTAATGGTACAAATATACATTTAAAAAAACCTAAATCTAGTTTTCTAATTTAGAAAAAATGTTATAGCCGAACCAAATAGGGTCTTTACTTTTGCGCCACCCGTTATAATACTAGCTTTTGCCCGCGGCTCCGCCCGCGTGGATGTCGGTTATCGCGACCCAACATAGCCTATGTCCTTTCTCGAGGTCTAATCTACCCCTATACCAAATTTCATCAAAATCGGTTCAGTGGTTTGGGCGTGAAAGCGAGACAGACAGACAGACACAGACAGAGTTACTTTCACATTTATAATATTAGTAGGGAAGGGATTAGTAATTTTGGTTACTAATATTCTTTTGCTCAAAAAGGTCCGGTTGCTAAAAGAAAACAAAAGTAGATTCCGTAGTCCGAGATCGGTTCAATGCAACCGGGACTAATGCAATAATGATGATGTTCTGCATAATCAAATTGATAAAGTATTGTAGAAATTAATTCAGTTTTCAGTCGAATAACTCGTCGTTAAATATTACACGAGCTCATGACCGCTGCTGACAATTGTCACCAGGTAATTAACTGAGTCAGGCGACTGGAAACTGTTAGGGTCAGTTCAGACTAGCGCATAGTCGAAGCAAAGCGAAGCGAAATTAAGCCAACTCTCCAATCAGCGTTCCACGGCGCCCGCAGTAGCGCGTATTCAGCACAATATTTTTTATTCAGAATAAAAAGGTCGATATTTTTTTTTATTCAATCCGTTAATTAAATGCCCCCACTGGATGGTGAGAAGCTAGAGTAAATTCTAGTTGATAGTTATGCCCCCATTCCAGATGCTGACGATCCCAAATGGTGGTCCCTCAAGCAAATGGTAGATTCGGCGGCCTAGATCATTCGAAGCTCCACTTGAGGAACCCGTGATTATAAAAAGAGAGAAACACATTATGTGCATACCCGTTCCAAAAAACCATACGACAAAGAATTTGTTATTATGACTTTAATATTTTCGCTTCGATGCGCTTCGACTCGCGCTTGTATAATTAACCCTTAGCAATGTCGCTGATTAATATCTCGTTAAATAATTGTGACGATGAAATGATTTTCGACTAATTGATGGCGACGGGCCAGCGTCAGCGTTTATGTCACTTTTAATGATAAACTAGTTAGTAAGCGATTATATGGCCAGCTGCCCATGTGAACATTATTATAATGAAAATGTTTTTGAAGGATTTTGTTTTGTTTTATTAAGGTGCGTACAGATCATGTAACATGTTGTAGACTTGTGTTATATAACACGTCCACATTATCTAACATTGTTTTATAACTTTGCAAGATTGTACTAACTTCAGTGTCTACATTACTGAAACATGTTATATAACATTGTTATATAACATTGTTATATAACATGTTATGCTATATAATTTATACGCACCTTTATGTACACAGTTTTTAGTTGCGGTTGGCAACCATGATAAGAGGGTGTATTGGTACTAATGATAGTCTTGTTATAATGAGTACTTATATAATTATTCGCGTAAACTTTCGACAATATACAATAGATTCCTTGATTCTTTGATTCTATAAACAACTTTTACCAAAAATTATATTCGAAAAAACTGTTTTATACCGAGATTCAGGACCGGATATTGTTTTGGAATACGGGCCTTAGACAGGTTCATTTTATTTGCTTTAATTTTACCATTGAAAAAAAAACGCGGTACTTTTGAAAAGTAAAAATATTTTTCAAAAATTTCAATACTAGGGGAGCTCCCGGTACAATGAACCCATTCAGACTATGTATAGAAAATCACAATGCCTCTGTGCTCATTCTAAATGTTGAGATTTTCCATCATTTCACCCAACTGCGCCAGTTTGATAGCAGGCGGTATCCATTTGCCAATCTTAAATCGTATAAAAATTAATGCTATAAATTGAAACAAGTTTGTTTGCAGTAATTGGGGTTTTTATTTTAAAAATTCATAAAAATAACTTTTCAATATCAAACAAAAGCATAAGTTTTTATTCCAAACGAACTTATATACTTCCAAAACAGCCTCTTTTGCTCCACTTTTTATGAGCTTAATAAAATGCCGAGTCTTACTTTATTTGCTACGCAACAGATGGTCACAAGAACAGAAGAAAACATAACAATATAATAAGAACTGGATGTACAATAACTTATACCAAACTTTGTACAGTATAAAGAAATACCTCCAAATTTACCGAACAGTGCTGACGTGATGCGAATATACACGTACTAACAATTCTTTGTAACAATATGTAGGTATCACTGAAGACATAAAGACGTGAGTACGAAAGGGAAAAGTTATTCCTTATACCACTACCAGTAGTGTCAAGGGTAATTTGACACTACTGGTAGTGTCATGGGGAATAATTTTTCCCCTTGACACTACCGGTGGTGCCATGGGGAAAGAATTTTACCCTTTACACTACCAGCAGTGTCATTGAGTAGTGCCACGGGACTGTCACCGAGTGGATGGTGAGGGGAGGGGCTATCTGTAAATTTCTAAATATTGAGATAGTCAACTTTATTACAAAATATTGAGATTTTTGGCGCCAAACGTATGTTATCAAAATAATATTTTCACTTAAACTTATCGAGTAAGGGTATCAAAATAAAGAAATAAGAAGGCGATTACAAATATAATATGTCATAATCATAACTAAAAAGGATTAAATAAAATAAGCCTATCACCGTCAGCCGGACACTTTTTAAGGACTATCACTGGACTAGAACAATTCTACCCCTCAGTATAAATAAAATATGACTCTCACATCCCTTATCCAGCAAGTGGTTTAATTAAACACATTCAGACAGTGTAACTACCTTCTGACCTCCGAGCCGTTACAAATGGCCATGCTTACAACTTGGGATTAGATTCGTGGTTCAAATTAAGGCTCCAGTCCACTATAATGGTTGCTATTAATGTACTGTGACGCAATCACTGTGCTGCAGGGTATACTATACCTGTTGGTCCGATATAAATGCCAGATTTTGAGAGAATTTCTGTATGTTCAATTACAGAAGTGGACGGATCGCGAAAGTAGACGGATGGTGCCGGAGGGGCCTGTTTCTTTATGAAAGCTCACTTACGATACTCGTGCCTTGCAGAGAAATTCTCCTCATCTAAATGAGCCTTATTTACTTCTTAAACTAAGTACATATAACAAGTATACACCCACCAAAGTGATTACATTAATTAAATAAATGTACGTTTGTTCTGGTGTTAATGTTGTTCATTTAAAAGAATCATTTGTTTTACATTTTCTTTTATTACCAGCTTTGTTAGTTAAAAAGATACTAAAATAGGTAATTTATTCTATGCTAGCTGTGGCTTGACACGCACGTAGACTATTAAGTAATTAAGAAATATATTTTGCTGAAAACTGCAATAAAATTAAAAAAGGAACTTGTAGAATAAAACTGCGCAAAAAAACTGTACCTACAGATTCTTTTATGTGTAGTTCCTGGCAGAGTAGAATTTGGTCAACCCCATCTTTTGCTATGCGGTGTCGTACAAGACGAATAAGGAATAGTGCTGTTTAACACCAGACAGATATGTACAGCCCAGACTCAGCCTCAGATGCTCGAGTCAATAATAGTGCCCGGAATACGGCAATAATCTCACCCCGTATTAGGTGGGACCGAATACAATGATTGGTGAAATGTGGTAACATTCACCTCTGCCTAACCCTCCGGGGATAAAGGCGTGATTATATGTATGTATAAAGCATGTACTAGTGCGTAACATGGGACTTAAAAGTAAAGTAATCATTGACGTTTACTATCTCTAAATACCTACTTTTCCTCCAGGGAGGGTCCAAAAATTCTACCCTTTATATTAACAACCGCGGATAATAGCATTAATAACACAAAAATACTTAAAAGAAACAAAGGGGCAACCCAGTTTTGAGCCTGACCATAGAGAACGACGAAATCTTTAGGTGTATTACTTTACAATTGCGAAAATTACCTTTGACACTACTGGTGGTGTCATTCGGAATAATTTATACCCTTGACACTACCGGTAGTGCCATGGGGCAAGAATTTTACCCTTGACACTACCAGTAGCGCCATTGGGTAATGCCACGGGGCAGTCACCAACTTTTCGCCGTCACCGAGACAGATATGATTTAGTTAAGTTATCTAAGGCCCGTATTCTAGAATGCCACTCAGCTGAATGTCGATTTACCTAAGGCAAGATTGTATGCACAGATTCTACAGATTTGACAGGCTGTCAGACAGATTGTCTATAGTTCTATACAATCTGTCCTCAGGTAAATCGAGTTTGAGTTGAGCGTTATTCTAGAATACGGGCCTAAGATAGCGTTATTTCGGGACAATGTCGGCGCGTCCCTCGGGAACACGCCTGGACGTTAGTTCATAGAGATTGGGTAATTTCGGGGTTAAGGTTCGTTGGAATATTGGGATACCTAATTCAGCCTGCAGGTTTGTCTGGTAGGCCAATTAACTTGCTTAAATGTAAGCTATAACTGGTTAATGTTTAAAACCTTTTGTATTTTGAACTGTATGGTATGTTTCTGCGACGATCGCCAAGGGTTACAAATATTTGACCATGCCGGCTCCGCCGGGCACCAGTAGGAGGGGTAGACCCTAGGAATGCTAGCTTGGCGTCGTAGAGGAGGACATGTGTGCCAATAGTCTCCTATTAATACCCAAAACCGTTCGAAGTGGAGAAAAGTCGAAAAGCGGACCCCGAACTCCAAGGTGAAAGCCTCTAATGCAACCGGAACTGACGCAAAGTTAATTTAATAACTTTTATTATACCACTTAGGAAGCAGGCAATCACACGGCCCACCTAATGGAAATTAGTTACCATGGCCTATGGACCTGTGCAATAGCAGAGGTATACTCGTGCCGTCAACGCAGTAGGACCCTCCTCCTAATGCCCTTCTTGAAGAACCTCAGATTATAGTCGCTTAGGAAAACCACAGTTCATTATCACAGACAGTGCGTACTTTCTTCGATGTCAAAAATTTTCTTGTGAATAATTTTTCACTGGCTATTTCATTACATTTTAAATTCAAATGACATTCATAAATCACGATTAAAATGTAATTTTTGTATTAAAGTCACACAGACAATTTAAATCAATGATTAAAGTACACAAACTTGCTTGATATTACCATGGTAATTGTTCGCAGCAAATTATTTGTTAGCAGCTACGACGCATTTTCTTGAGAATAAGTGTAAAATAAAACTAATTGTTAATAGCTTTGTAGTCAGAATAGTTTTGCGTTAGTTCCAGTTAGTAAAGCTAATTAGAAACACGTAGTTAACTAAAAACAGCGAGATGTTTGTGCACTGTTAAATGGTCGTTTGAAAGCGAGAATTTTCAATTAGTTTCTGTTTCTTACTTATATTTTATTGGGGCATTTACATAATTGCGTTTATGACTGTTTGTATTGTCTTTGTATAACCCTTGCCACGTATCTTGGACCTAAAATGTGCTCAAAATGTGCCCTATACGCGCAGTACACATTTCTTGGGTGTCTTTTGAGGATAGCACGGGGTGCTACTGCGGTAGACATACCTACTCAAATTCACCAAGCATAGACTATTACAAAGCAATCCGCGGGCGTCAGAGCCTCGTATGTCTTACGATTTAGGTCCAAGATACGTGGCGCGGGTTAATATATTGCTACTATTGTAGATAATACCGTGACTCCGCAATTTGACCGCAGGATTTCTTTTGACATTAGAGGTAGTTAGTTTTCATAGTATACTCCCCGAAGGGAGGTATGATGTTATATTAATTTATAATTCGTTAACTTTGTTAATTCGGTCCCTATAGCTGTCAAGAGTTCATTCCCCATATACGCCATTAATAAGTATTAATGGTATATATAGGGCCAATGATTGGTGGAATGTGAGTGTTAATTCACCTCTGCATAACCCTCAGGGCATAAAGGCGTGTATGTATGTATGTATGTATGAGGCCCAAGTCAATCTCAACTGCAAGCCGTAGGGGAGATGAGGTTTTTCACTTAGGGTATAAAACGGCAGCTGGTCACGTGAAAACGTTGGGGAGCAACATACCTTTTTACAATAAAGGCTCGTAGGTATGCTCTAGGCATTTGAAGCGCTAGGCTAGAAGGGCATTAGAAGGTTTCACAGGGTCGGCAGCACGAGTGTGACGCCCGTGGTGTTACATAGGTATGGCCATAGGCCACGGTAACCACTTTCCATCAGGTGGGCCGGGTCTGCCACCTAAGTGTTATAAAAAAGGCAACATTTGACGCGTAACACGTCTCGCTCAACAAGTTCGGCAACATTGTGCGTTGTTGCGAGCTGACGCGCAACATGACGCGGGGCTTATTGTTCGACGATTGATCATATGTGGACAAACAAGATTGTTCCGTCTAATTGCATGTCTTTGTTGTGCAACAGTGTTTCCCAGTGGAAACTAGGTATTAAGGGTAACATTGACAAAAACTCCGAACACAAGGTTACCTAGAGAATAATTTTATTAATCACTAGCTGTTGCCCGCGGCTCCGGCTACGTGGATGTCGTTTATCGCGACCAAACATAGCCTATGTCCTTTCCCAAGGTCTAATCCATCTCTGTACCTCATTAAAATCGGCTCTGTGGTTAAGGCGTGACAGACAGACAGAGTTACTTTCTCATTTATAATGTCTGTCCCAGCGAACTTCGTATCGCCATATTTTTTCCAACCCGCGTGAATTTTTGATCCCGTTCCCGCTGCACCTATTTTCTCATCTTTAAACCTTCCCTGGACTCTCTCTCATCCTAGCGTTAATTCCCAGTCGCATCCGAAGCTTTTCAGCTCGGAGTCTGGGGTCCGCTTTACCGTCTTAACTACAGATTTGGCTAGACCTCGATAAAACCTTCCCTGGACATCCACGAATATTTCAAGACTAAAATTAGCCAAATCGGTTCAGCCGTTCTTGAGTTATAAAACTTATAAACTAACAACGAAAAGTGGCATTGATTTTTATATATAGGTATAGATTAGTATGGATTTAAAAATAACTCCTCAATTTGGCCGCAGGATTTCTTTTCTCATAAAAAAACGAACACGCATCAACCCTAGCAGAACAGCACGCACGAATCATATTTTACACCGCCCCTAGGGAGTTGTACCCGCCCCGTACGAAGAAAAACTAAATCTTGAAGATTTTGTGCGATATTTGAAAAGGTAGCTATTATTTCGTACAAGTCGCAAAACAATTTTGAACAAGTTCGTACTAGAATTAACCCAAAAACGCTAGCTAAGGGTTCTAGGATACAAGGAATAAAAAGAATAAATCATTTGGATTACAAGTTCTACGATTTACATGAAAAATGTAACTACTAGAGTTAGCTATTTAGGTTTTCTCTTTTTTTGTAAGTTAGTAACATTATTTATGGTACCGTAGACTCATTTATTGCTTTTTTGCGACCATGATTCAGGGGACAGAAATGCCGCGCTCATATTGACCTATACAGTCCCCTGCGCCGATGAATGAATGATATGAATGAATGATAATTTATTCGCACACGGGCGGGCGCATTCGATGACCGTGACCGTGCAAGCGTGCTACAACAATCATCTTTTAAGATGCTGTGGCCAATGATGATGATGATTCAGGGAACAATAAGAATGTGATCGTCTTGTCCCTTATCTTGAGGTGATGAAAGATATTGGTTATTAATAGATCTTGCAATGCTCTCGGTGTAGATCATCTTAAATAACGCTTTACGATGGTTACGCATTCGCCCAAACACAAGGTTTTATGCCGCAGTGGGAAGACCAGAGGCTTGTCCTGCTTGTCTTCAGCGCTCTCTGTTCTTACAGGGTCGGCAGCACGAGTGTGACTACCCTGGTTTTACACTCGTTTATAGGCCACGGTAACCACTTTCTATCAGATGGACCGTGTCCCGTGTCGTATCTGCGACTGAAGTAGTATAAAAAAAAATCTTATTTTTCCTCATTCCTACGAAATCTCAACAAATCTAATATATAAAAATCAATGCCATTTTTCGTTGTTAGTTTATAATTATTCAACAACGGCTGAACCGATTTGGCTAATCTAATATATAAAAATCAATGCCACTTTTCGTTGCTATTTTATAACTCAAGAACGGCTGAACCGATTTGGCTAATTTTAGTCTTGAAATATTTGTGGGTGTCCAGGGAAGGTTTAAAGGATGAGAAAATAGGTGCAGCGGGAGCGGAAAAAATATGGCGGTACGAAGTTCGCCGGGACAGCTAGTATTTATATATAAATTCTTCACCACTTTATACCTGCATACACCAAAACCATGCACAAGTTTTATATCTTCAAAAAGGGTATTAAAAAACTTTCAAATTCAAATTCAAATTCAAAATTCTTTATTCGGTAACAAAATACAATAAACATTTGTTTGTGATTGGAGCCTCCTTTTAAGCAAAAAATGCTTGTAGTAGGACACTCTAACTTAAGTAGGTAATTTTGTTAGTGCCTGACCTGAATTACGGCGCGGGTGGGCGCTGCGCCAGTTGCGCCAATGTTTTACCAGCTATCTCTATCACAATCTACGCTACACCTCCACCACCTACCACTGGGGTAGTTTATCTAGCCTCTAGCCTCTTCCTGGCTCAATTCAGTAGGAGGCAATTAGGTTTTTATAACCGCAAAGTCCGCATCGGTTCACTAGCTTAGTACAGATTACTGGCAGAGAGTTTCTTTTATGGGCTTATTGGGTCGTTATATGGTTTTATTCGTGCAGAATAGACGGACTGAATCGATAGGAGCTCCTCAAAATGTAGACAAAGTAAGTAGAAATCAAAGTAGGCATCAAAGTTTTAAATTGCTTTGCGCCAAACCTAACACCAAAACTCAATATCATTGATAGCAAAATTACGTAACAGATACATCACTCCCATACAAAAGTGAAAATACCTACGCTATATTAGCCTACAAAATTTTAATAATAATACATACTGCTCAGAACGAGAAGAATTGTACCTTAAACCCGCATTCATAGAGTCGAGACTGTGTTGCCCGCCGTGCGAGTGACATCGTCGTAAGAATGCGCTAGGGTTATGCCTATGATGAATAAAAATCGGCAGTGGATCATATCAGGGGATCCAACCGGAATACCTCAAATAAAATTATAATAACTAGGAAACATATTAGAATGCGATCTGCATTCCAAAAAGTCCCTTTTTTAAATAATTTTGGGTATTTTTGTAAATAAAATTGGGTCCGAGGTGATTCCAATAGGAAAAAGTCTAAACAAATCTTTACTACTTAAATCAAAACAATCTGCTATCATACGAAGATTCTATCCAGTAAATTATACTTAAAATCCAAGAGTTGATGTAAACATTACTAACAATATTATATCCACTTTAGACAGATGCGAAAAGCAAAGTTAGCTGATGAATACCCACTTTGCTTTGAAAGTTCTGAGTGGAATCACTTTTAAATTATAACTCTAGTTTCCAAATGTAGTTTCTGACTCAACAGCAAATATCATTTCAGTTAAATTAGAGTGGCGAGTAGATATTTTATCACCTGAGAATTTATTCTGAATGACATTGAGTTTCAAAAGTTTTATTCGGAGTTTTCCTTCTCTCACAGTGATATCGTCTGCGTATTTTTCCGTTAGTCGCCTCTTACGACACCCTTCGGATGAGATGGGGTGGTAATACTTGTATTCTTTCTGCGTCACCACACGGACAGCCAATAACAAAAGAAGTAAGTACCCCGAATTCAAATGCAATCGGGAACAAAGCTAAGACTATGGTAATGAAAAGTTATTCAGAACCCGATTCCATACTACTTTCAGATAGGTACTGTATTTATTCTGTTACGGTTAATAAATGTTGCCATTAAACTACACTCGTACACCCAATCTTCGCCCACAAAGCAATCCTAATCTGATTTATTACACATGTAACACCGTGGAAGTTCTCCCAACGCTACGCTGCGCTACAACGATAAGGTTCATAAATATGTATAGCCTCACTTATTTGGAAGCCTATCGAATGGATTGTTACCGTTGAATGAATGAACGAAGCTGCCAGTCGAATGATTTTGCTGTTATATCTGAAGCTTAATTGGAAGAATCAAAAAGTAAGGTAGGTATATTTCATAATATCATGTTCATATTGAGCTCTGTCTATGTTTAAACCTGTTTTTGAATGAGAGAAATCGAAAAAGATATAACCCTACTAATATTATAAATATGAAGATGTTTGGATGTTTGTTATTCAATCTCGCTCTTAAAACTGCCTAGTAGGATTGAACGGATCTGACTGAAATTTTGCACAGGGATACATTACAGTTTGGGGATAATACCTCTGCTACGTTTTACCCTGCGAAATGGGATCATAATTTTTCGCGGGCGAAATAATTGGCAAAAGCTAATATGAATCAAATTTTTGAATCAAATATATAACGGATCACCATTCCAGATGCTATCGATCTTAAAATGGTGGTCCCTGACATGATGACCACAACAGATGCTTTTTCACGCTTAGGTAAAGATCTAAGTTAAAAGAAGAAGGAAACATGGAGGTAGAGCATTCTAGTTCTTACATGATTTAAAGCTGCATGCATATACTTACAACTGTCTATCTTAATACCTAAATTCAGACTGCCTGACGACCTCATCGGGATGCCGCTTAAACGACCGGAGATTTTAGGAAAAAAGAAACGCGTGCATAAAACAAAATTTACAAAAGTACTTACCGCATAGATACAAAACCGTCTACCTACCCTATCTCACAATAACTGTTATAATTCCGTACGATTTACGAGGCTATTAACAAAACCGAAGCCCCTCAAGGCGTGTATACACGACCGTAAAACTTTCAATTTTCCGATCGCATCGAGGACGTCTGCCGACGTGTAGTGTCATTGTGTGCAGGACGTGGCTGGACGTCGTGTGGCGGGGTTGTGTCTCTTATCTAAGTGGCACACACTTGTGAGCTCTGCAAATAAGATGACATCTCTAATATATAAAATTCTTCTGTCACGGGGTGCGTAATCGAACTCCTCCGAAACGGCTCGACCGATTCTCATGAAATTTTGTGAGCATATTGAGTAGGTCTGAGAATCGGCCAACATCTATTTTTCATACCCCTAAGGGATAAGGGTGCAGCGGGAACGGGATTTGAATACCACGCGGGCCGAAAATATGGCGGTACGAAGTTCGCCGGGGCAGCTAGTCTTATATATAAAATTCTCGTGTCCCAATGTTCGTTCCCGTACTCCTCCGAAACGGCTTGACCGATTCTCATGAAATTTTGTGAGCATATTGAGTAGGTCTGAGAATCGGCCAACATCTATTTTTCATACCCCTAAGTGATAAGGGTGCAGCGGGAACGGGATTTGAATACCACGCGGGCCGAAAATATGGCGGTACGAAGTTCGCCGGGGCAGCTAGTAATTTATATTTTTCTTTAATATAGCATACTACTCATACTACTGCAGTCTATCTGTTATGATGACTTACTATGATGACGAATCATGGACAAAATCGTGGAAACGTCATGATTTATAGGACGTCAGGAGGCGGGACTGAGCTCAGACTGACGTTTGACGTGAAGTGACATGTCACAATACTGAGTGTCATTTAAATATTTCAGACACGGTTTTTAATTATGGAGGTACGTACATACCTACGTTAAAATTTACAATATAAAAAAGTCTTACAGAACGGGAACACATATTTCATTTCATAGGCAATTATGTCCGAACCAATATGTGATCGTGTATATTGGTACCTATGTAATAACTATTAGGTACGTATCTATTAGAACTACTACGAACAATTAGTATAATAACTGCTATTAATATAATTACTTCACCCACCAATGTATGTACAATACTTTTATTTAAACCAAAAACTAAATTCAACAAACATTCAAGTTTTCGTTGAAGCCATATTCTTTTATTGAAGATTAAAGTGCTGCAGACGGTTTATGGCTGGCCTAACTTTCTACATTATACGAGTACAAATGCCTGAGTAAATACTCAAGTAAATAACACAAGACGAATGTTTCACTAGTCAATTTTATGAGTATTCTTGCGCTAGGATCTTTTTTAAAGTCAAAGTTTGGAGTAGAGCCTTTTTATCACGAATTCGCAGACTTGACAGGGGAAATACCGGCTTCTTTATAATAGTTACGTTTCTTTTATACTAGCTGCTGCTCGTGGCTCCGCCTGCGTGGATGCCAGAAGGCAACCAAACATAGCCTATGTCCTTTCCCAATACCTAATCTATCTCTGTACCAAATTGCATCAAAATCGGTTCAGTGGTTTAGGCGTGAAAGTGTAATAGACAGACACATAAAGACAGACAGAGTTACTTTCGCATTTATAATATTAAGTAAAAAATATGGATTTTACGGTGCTATTGTAGACTACTGTCCATCTCTTTACCCACTGTGTATCATCCAGAAAGACCAATTCCAAAATTATCATTTTTTCAAAATTAAGTCTCGACTCGAACTAAATTACAATCACCCAAATGCCAAAAACAATGAGAATAACGAATATCTACCCATCTTCATACACTACTTCGTTACACCACAATAAAAGTAATATGGGCAAAATAAACACACTAATCTAATTATCAATACGATACTATTTACCAACCGGATTCCCACACCCATTCCCCTAAACAATCTCTTCCAAACAACACTGACTCATCTCCCGACAGTGGCGACGATCAGGCGACGACCCGAGGCGAGATAAATAATATGTTCTTATATCTGCCGCTATGACATAACAATCCGACCGGATAGCTGATAATACAAACACTTGTTGATAGTTTTCTGTTTATTAATAAGATCTATGGAGTTTTCGTTACATATAGGTCGAGATATACGGAAGGCGGAGGATCGGCAAACGTGGCATATATTGGGGGAGGCCTAGGTCTAGCAGTGGACTGCAATAGGCTAATTGATTGATTGATTTGACACACTCGTGCTACCGAGCCCATAAGAATAGAAAGATTCTGTGCCGTCAGCAAAGAAGATAAGTAGGACAAGCCTTTGGTCTTCCCACTGACAGCACAAAACCTCTCCAGTGAGCTTTGGTCCCTACTCACCACCGGGAACACAACACAAGTCTTTGGTCCAAGTATAAATCTGTAATCCCGAATGAAAAAATAATATGAACGTCCTTACGTAACAATTTAATGACGCCCACAATTCTCTTTTTTACATTTTTAATATTACAAAGTGGATGCTCCCATTAAAATCATGTAAATGAAGACTTGTTAAATGTAACAAAAAAAAACATTGAAACCAACTAAAAGGTCACGAAATTACGTAGGCAGAACAACGTGATATACTTGACTTTTATTTTAATATAATGAGTTTTATTCATGTAACGCCTTTTTATTTTGAAATTCATACTTCATGAACCGATAATGGAATCTCTGCGTCTGTTCCGTTCTCCGCACACCGATCTTCCGTTATTTTATAGCGTAATATCGCGTTGGTAGAACTCTACCAAACAAACCTGTAAGTATACCTCAGGACACGTATCTTGGACCGAAATTGCGAGACAAATGAGGAACTGGCGAGCGGTTTGTTTTATAATAATTTATACTTGATGAATTAGAGCTCTTTCGCTACCGTAGCACCCCGTGCTATCTTCAAAAGACACCCAAAAAACCTGTACGGCGCCTATAGAACACATTATGGGCACATTTTAGGTTCAAAGTATATGTACAATATATTGCCATGATCCCCCTCTCGAAATTGTAACAAATATCTTTAACAAAAAGTAATTTATCGTTACGATACAGGGAAGTTACCGGAAGAATTGGTAAGTATCAGAAGCCGAGTGGAATCTGGTCTCAGAGGATATCTGATAATAACATTATTTGGAAACTCATCTAATGGCTTAGTAAACTGATATATAAACAACACTATCGTACCGCTGTCTTATTAATAAATAAATATTCTGGGAGATTGTTACTTTCTCTCAGTCTAGCTAGGGAGATCTTAGTCTAACTAGGATTTATTATTTTACGAATTCTACCTTTGATATTTTCAATGAAATGACTATTTTACCTTTATATGTATACCTAATGGTTTCTGAATTATTGTTTTGAAGGTTTCAAAACGTTATATAGATGAACCAACGAGTTATTGGTTCTAATATACATAATTGGTTGGTTCAAATAGTTCTTTGGCTTTCATTACTTTTATAATTTACTAGTCATAAAACTATTACTATATTACGAGTATTTTCTAAGCAGTTTACATATTTTTATTCTCTTCGTTAAATCTCTTGTAGTCTCCTATTCTGAATTTCAAACACTGCAATATTTGGAGTATATTTTATTTTATTATTTTATAGTCAAGACGTTGTACAGAACCGTCGCGCGTCGTTATGTTGCTGTTAAAACAGGAAATATTTTCAGCAAACACTCTCCAAGGATTTCCTACGGTTTGATTTATAAACGTCGTTTCGTGGGGAAAGAAACATTCTGACTTAATAACTGACAGTTCAATGCTCTTGGTAGAACCACAGAAAAGAAAATCAAGAAGGAGGATGCCGCTATATATTATACTAGCTTTTGCCCACGGCTCCGCCCGCGTGGATGTCGGTTATCGCAACCAAAGATAGCCTATGTCCTTTCTCAAGGTCTAATCTACCCATATACCAAATTTCATCAAAATCGGTTCAGTGGTTTGGGCGTGAAATCGTAACAGACAGACAGACAGACAGAGTTACTTTCGCATTTATAATATTAGTATGGAGTATGGACATGGAATAGTATGTATATGGAAGTATGTATATGGATGGATTATGCAGTAGTATATTGTAGTAGTTCAAGTTATTCTACATAATTATACAGCTTGTGATTATACAGTTTTTATTTACATTTAACGTTAATTGTAGGGTATAAAATGAAATGGGGAAATATGCATACAGTGCACGTTCGCTAAGGAAATGCAAGAAACCGCGTTACTTAATTTACAAAGAGCGTACACTTATTAACTTTCGGTTGTAATTAAACTTTTATGTGAATTACTCACGAGAGGAATAAAAAAATATTTTAAGGGGATGTATGGCACAATAGGATTTCTCTGGGGAAGTATTTGTTCTGTATTCAATAGCAAACCAAGGCTGATGGGACGGTGCTGGCAACGATATAATTTTTGTTTTTTTTTTTGGTGGTGGCGGTGAGTAGGGTAGCCAGAGTTCCCTACTAGACAGGTCTTTTACTGTCAGTGATAATACTAAAGGCTTGGCTTGCTTGTTTTCTGCGCAGACGACATAGAATCTCTCTGTTCTTACAGGGTCGGGCAGCAAGAGTATGACTCCCCTGGTGCAGCACTCGTCCATAACCACTTTCCATCAGGTGGGCCGTGTGCTTGTCTGCGCGACCTAAGTGGTGTAAAAAATGAAAAATCTAAGGAAATATTAAGAATATTCTATCAACATCACTATTTACCCGTATTATGGATAAGTATTAGGAGATCCGATTCTCAGCACTCCATAGATTCACCGTGCGGTCGCCGGGTCCATAGCGTGATACAGAGAGGAACACCGTGACGGCAACTGAGACTAAATACTAAGTATTTAAAGATGTAAGATGAAGAAGTATTTTCACTCAGAAATATGTATCTGCTTTGAAATTCATAAGCAATTACTCTAGCAATTTGCTCAGAGGCAAGTTACAGAATATTTTAGACATAGAAAGCTAGAAATCTCTTGAGAAACTAGTACTTACTTCCCTTTATTTGGTTAAGTTAACTAATTGAAACATTTGTAAGGAAGGGCGGGGCTATTCCATCACAAATATGAAAGTCAAAATTTCACACGTCTGTAATTTTGTGTAACATAAAGCTACAGTAAATTTAAGAAAGCTATCTAATGAAATAATTATCTGATATTCTATCTGTAATATCTGTATAGCAGAAAACGCGTGTCATAATTGAAAAAATAACTAACATGTTGAGAAAACTGAATACTGATGTAATAACCCCGCGGCGGGTTATTACGTCAAAGTATAATAAAAACGCCATCTATGTATAATTTGTGATAAGACTTAGAGCTGGACACTACTGACGACTGAGAGCATTAGAATCTGCACTTTATACTGCAGTAATAAGGTCCAGTTCCGAGAAAATATAGTTTTAAATTTTCGTGGGGTTATTCCGCCAAGTTTCTATCATTTTAGGGATGTGCTGATAATTATCGATATGGGCTGACCGATGACGTCACTCCTACTGAGATAAATAAGATGAAAGAAGTACATAAAGGGTATAATTAATTATTGATTTATGTAAGGGAAAGATCGCGGGTTCGAGTCCCACCTGAGCATTGATTTCGCTTTTTCCAATTCATTATAATTTGTTTAGTTTAGCATACTAAATGCCCTAAAATTATCTCTATTGATTTATGAAATAAAAAAAATAAAAAAATCATTTTTTGTACGTCAATAAGTTTATAAAAAAGTGTTATCTATTGAAATTAAAGCTCTTTTCTCATAAGTCGTGAATTACAGATACTTAAATCTTTTATACGATCAAAAAGTAGACATCTTCAAATAAACTTAAAGAAAAACTTATTGCAAATGGATGTAATGCAGTTCAGTTTAATCTTTATTTTTTAACCGATTATAGTTTCGGACCATCTAAAACAATAATTAAATTTTAAGTTGTCACCATTATACTATTGAACTGGTTTGGAAGTCAAAGCAAAACAATTTCTTTTTTAAAGTATTTCTCGTGGACCAAAAAAGAAGAGACGATAATAATATCGTCATCTGTATATCGACACTATGGACATCACTATTGTTTTGTAACTTCATACAAAAACGACGGGGTTATCACGTCATTAAATCTGACTGAATTTCCCCGCCATCACAAATTCAGGGGGCTATTACGTTAGACTATATAACATTGTGAAATCAAAGCGTAGAATAAAAGTAATTGTTTATAGATACTCTATAACATGTAGCAAACGTTCTTATCTTGCTCAAACTTCGCAAAATTCAGAAACACTACTATAGACAGTAATAAACTTGCGGAGCGTCTACTCACTTGTATGCAAGAAATATGGCGTCTATGCAATTATGCATGTCGGTCGAACAGCATACACGCTAACAACACCATCAAGTAATTATATTAAATAAAACTTTTTTTCCTACAAGCACATAGCTATCACTTTTGAGTAAGAGTTAAATTGCAGGCTAAAAACCATTTTGACGTAATAACCCCGTGATGTAATTGCCCCGCTCTTCCTTACTAGTTGTATTTATTCTAAGTATAATTTTACTGTAGATTACTGAGATAACTGTAGATTACTGTAGACTTAGCAGAAAAGCACACGGTCCACTTTTTGGAAAGTAGTTAGCGTGGCCTATGGACGTAAATAACGCAAGGGTCGTCATACTCATGCTGCTGTAGGAACCTAATGCTCTACCCCATATTATATTACCTTGGGAAAACCATAGCAAGGAGATCATTCCACAGCTGGAGCTTTTTGTCTTACTTAATCACATCAGAACGAAACGGGATGAAATTTGACACACAGATGCATTATAATTTGGAAAAGAGTGGAATTGGATATCCGTGTGCTGGTGGAGAAAGAATATTTAAGTACCTATCATTACCCCATCGCATCAGAAAAATACGCAGACGATATTTCTATGAGAGAAGGAAAACTCGAAATAAAACGTCTGGCCTGTGTGGAAACCTTAGAGTATACATTATATATAGAGCGCGCTTATCACTCAGGTCTTTGGCGCCGAGTGTTAGCAGATACTTTGCGATGGTATAGCGCACCTATAGTGACGTTTCATGCACCGAAAATATCAATAGATGCACTTATTAATGTAGTTTGTTGTTATGAAGTTTTTTGTTCGATTTGATATGCATGGATAAAATTAAAGCCGAAATACAAAAAATTGGCGTCATTTTGCGTTATTTTTGCGTCATTATTATTACAAATAGGATACGATGTTGTATATAATTTTGATTTAACATATCGAATTAAATATTATTTGCGAAGTCATTTTGATGGGTATTGTTCTGCTACTGATTGAGGTTGAGCCAGGAGCCCCGGTTACTGTTCATACCCGTGATAGCAGTTCATACTACTTGTAAGGCGCGCTCTATAGCAATGTATACTCTAAGGTGGAAACAGTAGGCCAAATCCTGCCAACGTTGGTAGATGCTAGGCCTCCAGCAATGGACTGCGAAATGCGATAGGCTAATTGAAATTGAATATGCACAATTTTTTCATCCCGGGAGTATAAATTCATGAAGTACGTATGAACAGGACACGTATTCCACATACAGAAGCTAGTGTGGTAATATATCACGTATTACAAGAACAGTATTCTAAAAATATTAGGTTACCTATTACCAGCAAATACTAGGATAGTAGATAGTCATTATTTAACACAAATGGCGTGCTGTTGTCGTTCCGCATCATTTATAATATGAGACATTGCTATGTATAGACTAGCTGTTGGAAAATTGTTCAAACCGCATCGGCCTTGCTCCTATTTCGCCGTAAATTATTAGAATATTAATTTACTACTACCTAGAATCTTCATAGTTACATTTCAAATAAAAATATAAGTACCGTTTTACTTTTGTAATAGTTATTATCAGTACAGAACCTTTACTATTAATATCCATTTAGAAAACGTATATGCATAATAAACAAAATAATGTACTCTATCCTAGAAATATTATTTATATGGTAAGTATTTATTAGTCCGGATCACGGTACGGTTAAATACGAGTATTAGTCACTGGGTAATAGGCAGATATGCTAATTATTATTATAACATGTACCCTAATATAACATGTCTACAAGACACTAGTAGAAATATTAGCATCCAAACGGTGCAATGCGAAAGATTTGTATAATGTTGGTTATATTCGTTCGTAAGTTAAGGTAACCGCTTACTATGTAGAATAACTATCCAGTAATATATTCATGATGTTACTATTACAGACCATTTTTCTTTGCAAAGTCGATGTCACTTGCACCCTTTTGGTTTCCAATCATCAATATAAATTCACATAATGTGTACCTCGCATACAGAAATTAATTCATAATTAGCTAACGGCGTTAAATATTTCATGTTATATAAATAAACTTAGGCAATACGTATTTCGAGTAAGCACGTATGTAGAAACATAATTTGTTTTAGTGAACGGCACATAATTTGACTCCAAATTGTGAAAGAATCGAGGCCCTGAAGCGTGCAGATTGGTTTGATATAATCTATGATCATTTAAGCTCGTCCACCGCCGTAACACCCCTTGCTATCCTCAAAAGACACCCAAAATGGCTGCTCACGTAATACTGGAATTTGAGGCAGTGGCACCCCAACGTTCTCAAATCCTCGGCATAGTGAGGTCGCTCCGTGAAGCCTGTGAAGCCCCCAGTCTGTGCTTCTGAGCAGAGCTAGGCTGGATGCTCTAGCCAGCACGCTTCACGCACAATAGCTCAAAAAAGAGGGGCTAAGTGCGGACAAAAGAGTCCTCTTTTCATTCCACTCCAAGACACGCAAAAACGTGTATCGTAAAATGGAGTATCTCTATTCTCCTATGGATCCCTATTCACCCCGTTTTACTCAGTACTGTGCATAAACTACATTTTGTGAAGTGATTGGCGTCGAGAATGTGGCGGTAAGTATACTCATAAAAGATGTTAATTTATTATTTGCGACACTTAACCCCTTCTGCGAAGGAGTGCCAACATCTTTTAACGTTGTTAAGTAAAATCAATAGGCGGTGTCGATTTCAAAAAGGTATGCAGATTGTTTATACCTTGAAAATAAAATTTGGTAGGAGGGAGGGAGGAGGGAGGGGTCCCTATAACTCAATTCTTGCTGGTTTCCCAAAGGGTCACATGGAGCATGATACCTAAACTTAATCGAGGATTTTTTTCCACCGTATTTTCTTTTGTAAACTTTCACTCTTCGCCACTGGTAAATACCATCAAATCACTTGAAAATCTCCGGTTCAACTTTTTTGCCATCGGTCGTTTCGTGGTTAAGAAGTTGGTCTAGCGATCAAAAGGTCCCAGGTTACACACACTATCGACTTGAACCTACTCTTAACACAAACTATTTAACTTAGCTGAAGTGGTTAGAGGGAATATTAGTAATTTCTGTTACTAATCCAAGTAGTAACGGAGAAATACAATTATTACCACCCCATCTCATCCGAAGGGTGTCGTAAGAGGGAGACTAACGGAAAAATACGCAGATGATATCACTGCGAGAGAAGGAAAATCCGAAATAAAACTCTGTACCAACCCGTCTGACCAGCGTGGAAACAGTAGGCTACCTACAGCCTGCCAATATTGAGAGTGGTCTATGCCCAGCAGTGGACCGAACGGTTCATAATGATGAAAAAATAATAAGTAGGTACGATTTATGACCACAACGCAGTTTATCTTATATTCCATATAATATATCTATTTTATTCCTCGATAATCCTATGAAGCATGCAGCGTGCTAAAAGAATCGATGGTATCAGCAGGCGCAGTGCGGCGAACGTGACTAGACGTGACCGGACACAAGTTGTACGAACTTTGTACAGACACGTCACAACACGTCGCGGAAGACTTATTTACTAGAAATTCCGACGACCCTAGGCGTGCCAGAATTAAAGAATTAAATGGGTTGTATTTCACAGTTTAATCACAATAAGAGTAATTTCCCGTTTTGGTTCTTCAGTGAAATAGAAAAGGGCCACCCCAGCTCTTCCTATGGGTGTCATAAAAGGCGACTAAGGGACAGGGCTGTTCTCCATCCGACAGTAAACCCGAAAAAAAATTCCTGAAGGGGTAGACAGAGGTATATTTACACCCTCATTTCTTCAACTATAATTTTATTTTCGCTCCCACGTAAAAAGCGGCGTGCATATAGCCGTCAAGCGGGCACTAACACCCGTATTCACAAACAATACTATGAGGTCTCATAGTGTGCTCGAGCGCATAGGGCTGGTAAAATTAATTCACAAACATCACGGAGCAGTATCTAACGCAGTGCGTTCCCTCAACAAAGTATTACTTAAGTGTTATCTATGAATAAAAAGGCTTGCCAAAAAGAACGCACTGAGAATTTGTCGTTCTTTGCACAGTTTTGGTAGTACGCATAGCGAAGTATTGTTTGTGAATACGGGTGTTAGTCTGTAGCTGTATGTCTACTGTCGGGTGGAAACAGCTCTATCCCGTAGTCGCCTTCTACGACACCCACAAGAAGAGATGGGGTATTCTACTCCACCGGGAACCAACCTCCTCCTTAATACTCTAAACATATCAGGCAAAACCTACTGTCATAACATTAATTAATTAATTAAACTCGTAATACAAAATTCATGGCGTCCCACGCTCCTGTATTTGCCTGAGCAACTTAGTTCGAGACGTGTTCTTTGATACAAGATGACAACTTCCAACTCCCGCCTTCTAATTTGAAGAAAGTTGTTCATATTTCACTTTAATTCACCTCACAAGTTGAACACGTATGATAATATTACTTTAAGGGTCATTGTAGACCAGGGGGCAAAATACTCAAGAAGTTTTTGTGGTGATTATTCAAAGTTATTCTATTCAGACAAAGCTGGAAATGGCACGCAGCAACGCGCTACAGTCTTACTGCTACATACTTGTCTAAATGGAATCAATCAATTAGCCTGTTGCAGTCCACTGCTGAACATAGCTTCTCCCAATGTTGCTCCCGATTCTCCGCCTTCCGCATCCAGTCTGTCCCAGTCACCTTTTTCAGGTCAGGTCAGGTTATTTCATTTTTTATTTTTATTCACTCTTTGTTTTTATATAGGTACCTACTTTACTATGTAATTTGTGTCATGCACGTGTATCCGAATAGAATAAAAATTCATTCAATTCAAATTTCATTTCATTATAGGTCGTCACTCGTCAGTCCATCTGGCTACGTAGCGTCCCGCCATCTGTTAGCCTTTTCACGGACTCCTCTCTAGGACTCGTTTGCTCTAACGGCCATCGGTCCTTTGACAGATGCGGTCAGCTCTGCCACTTCAGCTTGCTTAGGTAGGTATTCTGCAAGCTATGTCAGTAACTTTAGAACTTTGTCGGATTACCTCGTTACGAATTCCAGCCTTCAAAGAGACTACAACATAGTTCACTCCATAGCCCGCTGCGAGGCTTTCAGATCATTGTATTAATGGAATAAGGACAAAGTACTCGAGCAGTTTTACGCCTGATCTGAATCGGCCCTTAGAGTCACGGAACGTGTACCCATCTGTTTTATAATTCGTTTGAGAACGTGTAGCTCGTGAATACTTAGAAGAACTTGGAGATTCTTTGACGGCGTTACTTTATTGTATAACTGATATTAAATTTCAAAGGCTGGTATTACAGGTGAATGACACAATGAATATAACGGGTAAAGTTTCTCACAGTGATATTATGTAGGTAATGTTATAGTAGGTACCCAAAGTACAATGTATACGTGAAACTACAACGGACTACAATATAGGGTTCTCCAAAAAAGGCATTATTCTTACTGTAGTAACTACTTCCCATCAGGCGGATCCCATTATTCCCATCTGCCACCCCTGGGCTTGCCACCGGGGTGGTAGTTCCGAGTGCTGAGAATCTGATCTCAAAACAAGTGATAAATAACCATTTGAATAAAGAGATGACGTCATCGGCGACACTGACGTCACCGTTCAAGTCACATAGGTTTAATGAGTGTCACTCACGAACGCAATATGCCTCGGTATTAGAGCGGTGGGTGTCAGGCTATCGGCAATCACAGTGGCCATTCGTTTTATGTAGTATCCGACCTTGGAGCCGAGATTTAGGGCTGTCGCGATCAGATACGACCAAGGTTCTGAAGAATTGATTGGATATGTGCGAAATAATGTACCTATATGCGTTTATCATGAACCAGGGGCGTCACACTCGTGCCGCCCCTAATTTTTTTATATAGGACACCCGGCGAATTTTGTACAGCCTTATTTTTTCCGCCCTCGTGGAATTTAGATCCTTTTTCCATATTTTCTCACCGTTTAAACCTTTCCTGGACATCCACGAATATTTCAATACTAAAATTAGCCAAATCGGTTCAGCCGTTCTCGAGTTTTCAGAATTGCAATTCATTTTTATTATATAGATACGTCAATATAATGTCAACCCGATGATGGTAAGCTTCTTCTTCGATTCAATGGTTGGATCTGGCATCTAGTGACTGGTTTTTTAATTTTTTTCGGCCCAAAACTCAGCCACAGCAACAGCGCTCTCCGTTGCGTTGGTAAGCTGGAAGTCTCAGAGACGAGGGTCACCATTACAGACACCAATAATGTTATGGAGGCTCTCAGCTTGACGACCTCATCAGAGGCTTTTGTACGCTCCGCTTAAACTACTAAATCAGGCGTATGATTCATTGACACCCTCAATAAACCATTCGGACTATGACCCCAGGTCTGTGGTCAGCGTAGCCTCCAGTCTTATTCAAGTGTAAAACAAAATATTATTAGAAGCACCGATAGCTTAGTGGTTAAAGGACACGGGACTGGTATGATGAAGGAAAAACATGTGCTGGTAAAAAATTCCAAGACTTTATGGTGTGGCAAAGAAAGGAGTCGCCGAGCCGCTTGGTTCTTGAATGGAATTGTTCGCGCCGTATGCGGGTAAGCCCTGCAAGTCTAGTCCTGTATAGGACATGGTGGAACTAAATGGAAGAGCTCATCAGAATACAACAGATTTAGGCCTACTTCGGTACCAATATTTGCAAGAATCGAAGCCGCGCCCTCCGCGTTGCAGTCAATGAATGTAAAGTATGCCCCACGAAGTAGATAGGAGAAGTTAAATGAAATTTTGAAGCATTTATTATGCTGAATATTCAAATCGATTTAGAAAGAGAAAAGATAATCGAATCCCGCCCGAGTCGATTCTCTTTTCTCTTTCTAAATTGATTTGAACAGAAGCAGAAGATTACGATTATTTCCTCTTACGTTAGAATGGCTCGCGTAACTCGAAACGCTTATAAAAGCAGCAAGTAATTATGCATTCAAGAATCGCAATGTCTTTACGACCCATCTACGTTTTATGTTCTAATTCAGTCCGTAAGCGAAAGTGATAAAACTCAATGTCCATTGAACAATAAAAATACTAATATTTCTTACTTCTCATCCTGATATTCTAGAATAATTTGTATTTATCTCGAACCAGTGTTCCATTTGCTAAACTAGTTTTATTAGTCTACTAGCACGAGATTCACTTATTCGGGAGCGACTGTCTGAGAGGCAAAGCTCCGCCATAGCCTCATCTGCACTGCAATAGCGAGCACAACGATGCGAGTCGCAACGTTGTGCTCGATAGAGATTGGTCGGATTAGGTCACGTCATTGGAGATCGACCAATTGCAATTTCTATCGACCACAACGCTGCGACTCGCATCGTTGTGCTCGCTTAGTGAATTGCACAGCCGATGCTTAGCAAGAGCGTAGACTTGCTGCTGAGCTTAATTTGACCTCCAAAGATTTTACTATAAACGTAGAATATCAAAGTATTTTAGAATTCGTTGATATTAACAAGTAATATTGCATGCAAACTGTCATATTACGCAATTATCATAACCAAATAATTCAAATTTGATAACAGAATAATGCATGAGTTATCTCCGCACCAGCGAAAATTTAATTATCAAGCGTCTATTTACACTGTACGATAATTGACTGTTTCATTAATTATAAATATCTCAGTCGCTGTTCGTTTGATATGGGTCGCGAAAACATGACGAGGGTTTACTAACGAACTGTCTTTCACTCAATATGTCTGCAAAATTATTAGATCCTAGTAATATTATAAATGTAAAAGTTTGTGAAGATTTTTGGGTGTTTGTTATTCAATTACGCTCTAACGGTGGAACGGATCTGGCTGAAATTTGGTACAGGGATAGATTATAGATAGAAATCATACATAGGCTTTATATTTTCACATTATATCCTATATCCCGGGAATAAGTACCCATGGCTAGTGGGAACTGGACCAAATTTTCACGAGAACGAAGCTGCGGGTATCAAGCTCATACTATAAAGTCACTTTTACGCGTTCGTTCCTTCGCTAACTTATTCTAAATCTAAAGGATACAATGGTGTTTAATACAGTTTTCACTGTCATTTAGATATTTTTACAAAATATTTATACGTATAATTCATCCTAAATAAACTATCGAAGAACGGAATAATTTAACCCATACGAAGCTGGGGCAGCTTCTTAGTTATACATGTACAATTTATCATAGATAGTGTTTCCCATACGAAGGGAAACGTCGGCGAAGGAAAGGGAACCCAAGATACGGGTTCCCATAAAATTTCCTTATCAGAATATACGTCATAGTTGTTGCAGCCCCTTGTGACCTGTGTTACATTTACGGGATGACATGAATTCCCCTGATATGTTCGGAATTATAGCCATCTGTCAAGAAAACAGAAACGCATGATTTTAACGGGCTTTTTTTAAATAAATAAGTACTAGATACATATTTTCCAGACTTTTTCAGACCGTAATGACCTACGATGCCGAAACGTGGCCACTGAGGGTGGTTATTCCATGACCTAAAAGTCGTGCAGCGGGCTATGGAGCGAGCTATGCTTGGAGTCTCTTTGAAGGATAGAATTCACAACGAGGTCATCCGACATAGAACCAAGCAAGCTGAAGTGGCAGTCGGGCTGGTCACATCTGTCGAAGGACTGATGGCCGTTGGAGCAGACGAGTCCTTGAGTGGAGACCGCGAGAAGGAAAACGAAAGGTGGGACGCCCCCGCAGATGCACTGACGACATGATAAAGGTGGCTGGGAAAGACTGGATTCGGAAGACGGTGGATCAACAGACGTGGCGCATATTGGGAGATGCCTATGTCCAGCAGTGGACTGCAATAGGCTAATTGATTGATTTCCAGACTGGCAATTTTTGAATATTTTTGCTGTCTTGAAACTAGATATAACCAGATATAGCTATTGCCAGAATAACTCTAATCCGAACCCACTGGTCCCTTAAAATTCGTACCCTTGCATAATTTACTGGTAATTCTACTTGAAACTAACATACGTCACGGGTACGACACGGCGTATGCAGTCGTGGTCGTCACGTCGTATATAAAAGCTGTCGCAACGAGGTCACGGCTCGAGGTCGATCGATGACACGCGCCATTTCTGCACGACAATCACGCACTTTCTTTAATCTGCAGCTTAGTGACGCAAGCGGCGGTTCGGATACGGGGCACGTTGATGTGGGGAATAAACGTTGGGGGTAACAAAGTTTGGGAACCGTTATACAGACCATTGAATTGGAACTCGATTCGATTTTAAAGTACCCTCTATTATTTTGAAGACATAATCTATATTAATATTATCAAGCTGAAGAGTTTGTTGGTTTGTTTATTTGAACACAAATGGTGTGAAGCATTTCCTGTTATCGTAATTGCAGAACACACAATAATCCTTTAACAAAACAACCCTTCGCCTGCCTCGTTACCAATACACACACCTCATTACCATAGCCCACCATAACCCTGTCGCGGCTTAGCAGATAAATCGCCACGAGCCCACGCTGACCCACTGACCCCGAACGCGGTTAATCTCCTAATACGCGTTAAAGGGTTAAGGATTTTTATGGACGTTTGAGGGTTAGTACTGTCAGTTATAGGTATCACTCACTTCGTGAAACAATTACTTGTTTTAATGAGAAATATATATTTGGTACTCAATGGTACCAATAATAGATCTACAACGTGAAACTTTTGAAAAATGTATTTTCCAAAAACAATAATGTTTTATTTTTTTTGTTGGTTAGCTTTTTGAGATTTGACACGTAGATGCATAATATAAGTTTTTAGTATGTAGTTTTTCGGGGCTATGAAAAACAACTAAAGCTAATTAACGAAGATAAATATTTAGTTAAATTACATAAGCCGCGTGGTTCCCGGCAGAGTAGAATTTCGGCCACCCCATCTCTTCCCATGCGGTGTCGTACAAGGCGACTAAGGGATAGGGCTGTTTAACATCGGATAGATATATACAGCCCAGACTCAGCCTCAAATGCATAGAGCGTGTCAACAATAGTGCCCGGAATATGGCTAAGTATGTTATTAGTAAATACAACATTATTTTAAATTAAAAGTCTGTCTCTCGTCTGTTAGTTCATCCTTATTCTATACAGATGTTAAATTTCACAGTCTAGCGTATGCCAGTGAACGAAAAACAGATATGTCAATATGTACGATGTAATTTAAGTGATCGACAGTTCAGTTAGCGCCAGCAAATATCGCAATGTAGGACCAGTTGATGGCGTAATATATCATGTGGAACGAGAAAACTCGGCCAATAAAGTAGTCGCAAGACTATAATTTTACAAAATGACCTATAAAAATAAATTGACCTACGTTTTTTGTGTAAATTTTGATTAATTTGACAACTTAATAATTACTTCTGAGGTTTTATGGGTAACTAGCTTTTGCCCGCGGCTCCGCACGCGTGGATGTCGGTTATCGCGACCAAACATAGCCTATGTCCTTTCTCAAGGTCTAATCTATCTCTGTACCAAATTGCATTACAATCAGTTCAGTGGTTCAGGCCTGAAAGCGTAACAGACAGAGTTACTTTCGCATTTATAATATTAGTATGGATTTCTAATAGTAGCAGTGTTTGAGTTGAGGGAATTATAGTTATTAGAATACATAATTATTTACTGTTGTGTTGGTTCCCAGATTCCCACCACATGATCTCTTCCCGTGGGTGTCGTAGAAGGCGACTAAAGGATACAGGTGTGGATATTATGTATGTATAATTGCCTACCTACATTTGTAGCATGGTACGTGTCTATAATGGTGACCCTCTTTCCAAGACTTTGCCCTCAGCTTACCATCAGGCAAGGCGAAGTCAAATTGACGTGTCCTATATTGAAGAAGAAAAAAAAAGGCGTATTTATGGAAAAAAAATCGACATTTCAGGACGAGTCCAGAGATGGCTCAATTGGTTATAGTATTATAAGTATCTCTAGAACGGGTTCAATTCCAGTTCAATGTTCCAGTCCAGTTCCAGTGATCGAATGACGCGGATTTTTTCTCCCTATTGCTCCGACCGGTCGGACGACGTGGAATAACTGTTCCTGTTGCTCCGACCGATCGGAAGACGCGGAATTTTGTTTTCCAATGATCCGACTGTTCGGACAACACGGAAACGAAAACGGTCCGACTGGTCGAACGACGTGGATTAGTTTTTCCTGTTGGACCTACTGATGGGCATTTTATTTCTCGAAATCTACCTGAGCCTTGAGTAATTCCGAGTGACCGCCATTGAGACCAAGTTAAAGTTCCAAAAACGCAAAAATATCAAAAGAAGTGATTTATTCTGTACTCCAGAAACGATTGAATTATTCCCATTCAAGTGCTTTAAACCGGACCCATATCGGTAATTACTTGTTCGTACCCATACCCTGACCCTAGCTGATACTTTTATAAATCATTGACCTCCATTGTTGTCCCGACCTCCCAGATATATGAGAGATTGAGAGGAAAATCGCGGTAAATTTTATTTTATGTTGCAAATTTTGTTGTAAATGGAAATATATTGGAATGAGTTTTAAGAATTATAATTGGGGAGGTTTTTGTATGAAATTGGGAATAATAGAAAGTTTGTACGTGTATAGAAATTGTTTGTGAGGGTTTTGAGGAATTGTAAGCCTTAGGAAAGAGAATCTATTGTCCTCAAAAACAGTATAGAGAGAAAATAGGTACCTTTCGTTTTTATATGAATTTCAGGAAAAAATATGCTTGTTTTTTGTTCTTTTTATAGCGATTATGTGGCAGATACCGTGACACACTAGGGGCGTCACACTCGTACTGCCGACTACAGGGTCGGCAGTACGAGTACCCTTTCAATGCCTTTCTCCAAGAACTCCATATTGTAGTCGCTTGGAAAACCACAGCAGGGAGTTCATTCCACAGCTTGAGCATGCGCGGAATGAAGTTCCTTTCATACATGACAGTGTGCAGCGTTTCCGGTCGCAAAAAAAATATCGACATTCATTTACTCCCACAAAACGCGTTTTTTACGCCGTTTTTTGCAATGCATTTTATTAGAAAAGCTGTGTCTATACAAAATATCTGAATATATCTGACCTAAATATACACCACACCTCTTATGACCGACCTAAGCATCGAACCCATAAAACTATGACAAGTTGTTTGACCTTCTAAGGTTGCGTTGAGCGTGATCAACTAAACGCAGTTAATGTCGTAACGACGTCGATTAACTACTTAATTATTGGCACTTTTATTTATATTTATTGACACGCAATATTTTATGAGTATAACAATTTATTTTATATACTATTTTAGGACATTCTACTCAGTGCTATCTAGACCCAAGTAAGTACAGCTTAACTAGCTTGTAATATGGGTACTAGAATGCAGATAAACATACTTATTTACCTTAACCGGAGAGGATTCCTGAAAACCCCTCCTAAATTGTTAGTGTTGGGAGTGTGTTCACCAGGATTCGAAACCGGGACCTGCCGATCGTTAACCACTTAGCTACCAAACATATTTTAAATAGTGACAATTGGTACTAATTGTACCTTTTGATTGGATCTAAATTCACCTTTAGAAGAAGATCTCTTAGAAGAATATTCAACTTCATTTTCAATGTACAGTAAACTGACACCAAAACTTAAACGGTTCACACCGACACTTAACAAATTAGGTGAGAAATCGGCGTATAATGTGCCGATTCAAAGGGTAGGGCAGTTTAAACGGCTTTCTGAAGCCAGTCCCCTGGGAACCGACTTGGCCGACCTTTGAAAGGAAGTGCCAAGGGATGAAATTAAGCTTTCAGTGATATATATGCAAGCATGTTGACAGGAATTAAGTCGATCATGGTATGGATAAATAAATCAATCAATCAATTAGCCTATCGCAGTCCACTGCTAGACATAGGCCTCTCCCAATGTTGGGCTTTGGCCAACTGTGTCCACGCTGGCCAGACGGGTTGGTACAGGGTTTTATTTCGAGTTTTCTTACTCTCACAGTGATATCGTCTGCTTATTTTTCCCTTAGGAGTAATCTGCTCCTGATGTGATTTATCAAACACTAGCTGTTGTCTGCGGCTCCGGTCGGTTATCGGGACTAAACATAGCCTAAGTCCTTTCCCAAGTTCTAATCTATTTCTGTACCGAATTTCATAAAAATCAGTTCAATGGTTTAGGCGTGAAAGCGTAACAGACAGACATAGTTACTTTCGCATTTATAATATTAAGTATGGATAACCCACGAATCCCTCGTCCGAAAACATCTATGTTATAGGAACCATATTTTCTTGCTCTACTGCTAAATAATGAAGTCTCTAATATATATGTAGCAATTTACATCCAAAATGTACTCTCATAATTAAAACTGACTAACACATCACTAAAACATAATGCTGTCGCTTATTTCCTAACACATAGCGTTAATATAAGGTCTAAATTAAGTCCTTACCTGCTACAACACCCCTAAAATAATTATAGGACCCTGTAATTAAAGCCCTAACAAGAAAATAGTCCCCAAAGTTACCCCCGAAGGAACTACGCCTTGTAATTTCGCTCTAAGGTTGCAAATTTTTGAATTAACTTCGCTAAGATTAATCATGTAAAAAGAGGATTTAATATAGGAAAGGAAATGATAAATTATTATTAACTGGGTTTATAGGATAAGTTTGAGAGTTACGTGGCGTCGTAAAGTGATGTGCTGGTTATTCGTATTCGCGGATATCCGAGGGAAAAGTAAGATTCGTATCCGTTTTTTGAACATATTATGTTTCCTACCTGTTTCATTACTGTGTCAAGAAATATTTACATATTTTACATACATTCTGGTTTTTTTGTCACTTTGTCTTGCGGATATTTGTAGCAACTTTCTTTCTTCTTTCTTTTTGGACGATGATTAATCTTATTAATTTTCAATACATAGGCGAAATTCTGTATGTAGTTAATTTGTACAGTACATTACATTCATCATTGCTTACTTAAAGCAATGATGAATGTACTAAATTCTATCCAAATTAATTATTATTTCTTTAAGTCAATTTGGACATGTCGAAACTCCAAACATTATCCCACAATAATGTTATCCTAAATCTGTTCCCCAGTAAAAATTGTTTTATTTCAAAGAAACATGACCTGTTACGCAAGTGTTAAGTGGCGTCAGTTATCTTTTCAAAGTCATGTGCCAACATCGCTGCATCGGTCGATTAGAAAAGTATCCGCAGATGATATTGACATCAAATATCCGTATCCGTATCTGCGGATATAATTTTTAACGATCCGGCTCATCACTCTGTGAGACTTCTTTATATATTAAATTTTAATTTATAATAACCTCCCTTCAAGTGGTCGATGTTAGGGTGAACACTTGAGTCATTAGGTTCATATAGAATTTAATTTAAGAATTCTCAAATATTTACGTAACCTCTTCTCCTTTTCAAGTAATAATTTTCACATATAGTTAATTTTCCTCAATACAACAAGCAAAAAAGATAACAGAACCAAATCCGCCCATGAAATCAAACCTTCATTTTGGTCCTTCGTGCAGGGGTATCAAAACATTAAATAAGATCGGTCCTTCGAACAGGGGTATCAAAACATTAAATAAGATTAGTGTACTCACTATAAATCATTGGGAGACGAGATTACACCGGCCTTAGCGCTCACCTGAAACAAAACAAGACATTATCGAGAGGCCATAGGGTACTGTAACAAGGGTTGGATAGGGGCCTAGGATAACAAATAAATCATTCATGTTAAAGTAAGAAAATTGGGGAAATTGTCCCCTTTTTATACGGATCTATATCAATTTTCCTGTGTACTGTAATCTGGTTCCGCAATTTTTTTACCCTTTTTTTATATTTTTATGAGACTTCCCCTGAAGTTATTATCAAAGAAGAATAAAAAAAAATCAATTTTGTTTATTCAGTTTTGATGAGTTATTCCGGTTGGATCCCCTGATCTGATCCCCTGCCGATTGTTATTATGTTTTAATTCCCGATTGATCCACCGTAAACTGTGTCATTCCGGTTTGATCCCCTTAGTCTATTTTACAGGCAAGTACAGTCAATAGAAAAACAGTTGTGATACATATGAAAGTCAAAATATTACAATTATGTCAAGAAGTAATTATAAGAATATTAAACAAAGTAAAATAAGCCATTTGCAAATGATTCTTTCGCTGAATATTTTAACTACCTCGGTATACTAGATATTCGACTGCCAATAGTGGTAGGGTCAAGAGTCACGACGGAGCCCATAATCGGCGACCTGAATAACTCTGTTAGTAGCCACTAACCATAACTCAGACTGAGAGGTCAGGTGACAGTTGCTTCCAAATACTTCTAAAAACCAAGCCACATATTAAATCAGACCCCGGACTCTTGGTAAAGGCCTCGGATTCCACCGAGACTGATGGAATGATGACGATAACTAAACATTAATACTGCTCCCACAGTCAAACCAAAATAAAAACACCATTGTGCATTGTCTATGACAGGTCACTGACCGGCCAAAACCTTGACCAAAAAAACCACTGAAAGTGTAATCTATGGTTTCGTAAAATGTCACTTGGAGATATTCCAAGCGTGCCGTGTCAAGGGCGGCCATATTTACAACGTTCCTTAGCAGTTCCGGACTTGTTATCTGTCGTGTGGCTTGCCAAGTTTTTTTATTTAGTGTTTTTATTTATTTATAGTTGGCAACACTAGAATTTATTGCGTACGTTCATATTGGCACCGTAGTTTCGTACTACAATGTTGTGTTACTTTACGCTGTGTTGCAATGTTAAGGGAAGCTGAAAAGATTTTGTAGTGTTGAGAGATATTTAGAATTTCATATCAATCAATCAATCAATTAGCCTATCACAGTCCACTGCTGGACATAGGTCTCTCCCAATGTAGGGATGTTTCATAGTAAACCCTAAAATTGAAGCCTATGCCTATTGAATGCCTGAATTTAATGAAAGAAATTAAGCCTAAAATTGCAGAAGAAAAATTGAACGGTGAGACGGTAGACGAAAACAGGGTGGCAACCTCTTCATTACGGAAATTAGAGTTACCAAACTGCATAATCGCGTTGTATTTTTTTTTCTTTGTTTTCACTTCATTTAATTTACCATATTTGTTAGAAAGATTTGATCCCTATGATTGGCCTTATTGATTTATGCCATAAAAGTACAGGATGTTATTTTTACCAATGTTAGCCATTTCGATTGCCTAGAGGTGCAAGCGAGTTACCTACCAAAAATCTATGAATGCAGTATTGTTCCTTCTTTAAAATTTAAGAAACTTTCCTTTATGTGAAAGTTGCTATCTCCAGTATATTCTCCATACTTTTCCTCCAGGCAGGGTTGAAAAAGTCCACCCTATATACTACATTTCATATGATTAGTAAGTAACTCATTTTAGTAACCTACTTCCACATCACTAACGAACCCTGTCATTAGTTTCAAGACATTTTCCAAAAATCAATACGTTAATTATATCATTCAGCTTTCGTTTTCAACTAAAGAGGGCTATGATCGATCGTAATAGCCTCGGTAAGTGAGCAATGAGAACCGGGGCGTGAGATATCGAAGAATCGATTAACTCTCTGACTCACTGGTATTATATGCAGGATAAACCTTTTCAAATGGTTTTAGCAATCTGACTGTAAAATCTATTCAAATATCAATTTGTATCTGATTCACTTTTTGTGGAGCGGTGTAATATAGAGATTGCTTTCTTTTCTTAAACATTATTTGAATTTTTGTTAGAAGCTCTGTTACTTTCTCGGGTACGGAAATGTTTTATTTTAAGTTCGTGGATATTATTGTTTTATGTATTATACTCGTATGTTCAGTGATTCCTTGACATATTAACTTATCTCAAGATACATTTATTTTTTAATATTGCTCCGTCAATTGACTGCACCCCGCTAGATGTTAAAAGTTGAGATGCAGTCAAGAAGATACGGACCACCATATCTGATGCTATTAGCCTCAAAATGGTGGTCCCTAACTTGCCTTGGTGGCCTTGATAGCTACTTTTTCACGCCCCGCTTGAAGGACCCGGGACTGTAGGAAACGGGAAACACGTCATGTTGTTTGGTAATAATAAAGTGGTAGTGACAGCGGACTATTTTATTAAAGCCAGATATAGTTTTTAGACCCCATGTTCATTTTTAAATACCAAAAAAGCTAAAGACCTAATATACAACATACATACAATCAGACCTTTATCCCCGGAGGGTTAGGCAGAGGTGAATTAACACCCACATTTCACCAATCATTGTATTAGGTCCCACTTAATAAAGGGAGCCTATTGCCGTATTCCGGGCTCTGTTGTTGACTCGAGCCATATATCTGAGGCTGAGCCTGGGCTATATATATCTGTCTGGTGTTAAACAGCCCTATCCCTTAGTCGCCTTGTACGACACCACAAGGGAGGAGATGGAGTGGCCCAAATTCTACTCTGCCGGGAACCACGCGGAAATTATCGTTTCATTTTTCAAAATGTGATATTATCAGTATTGATGATTAGTTGATGATCGGGCTCTGTGGGTCATCGGTGTCCTATGACAAAGACGGCCTGCACACGAAGATAAGCTTTGCCGGGACTAATCCATATTCGTGCTTTCATACTAATTCATACTAATATTATAAATGCGAAAGTAACTCTGTCTGTCACGCTTTCACGCCTAAACCACTGAACGGATTTTGATGAAATTTTGTACAGATATAGATTAGAGCTTGGGAAAGGACTTAGGCTATGTTTAGTCGCGATAACCGACATCTACGCGGGCGGAGCCGCTTGCAAAAGCTAGTATACAATAATCCCTAGTTGTGCAGATATAATTTCAACACATACCTAACGCCATATATGAGATGTTGTAGCCGGAACTAGACATAGATAGCTGTTATCACTCCCGTACAATGTAATAATGTCGTAATCGTAATGCTGCAGTCAAGTGGGTTTTTCCTCTGCTGTATATGTTTGGATCAGATTTATGTATAGTTTGTGCGTTATAAAACATATAAATATGTTTAGTTTATTATATTGTTTATACTTATCCTGTGGCGGTATGCCTCGTGCAGGTCGAGTCAACAATAGTGCCCGGAATACGGCAATAGGCTCACCCCCTACCACGTCTAACCCTCTGGGGATAAAGGCGTGATTATATATGTATGTATGTTGTGGCAATGGCAAGCTAAAGGATAGCATAGCGACAAACATCGATTGCAGTATAGATATTTGCGTCACACGGTGTAGTTTTTACAATTTGAGATAGCGAGCAAAATATATATATAGTACTGTAAGATGATAGTTAGATGCCTTTTTTAAGCGCGTAAAATCCCCGTGGTGTGCTAGGAGTGGGTTCACGTCGGTAGTGTAATGGCCAGGGTTCGAACCCGGGACCTCTCGATCGTAAGGCCGATTCGTTAACCACTAAGCTACTAACGACCTTTATACCTTGCTGTCATACTGTAAGAGTAATAAATCAGTATTATTTCGCCCAAAAATGTTAAACGAATTAGATACTATATCGAACAAGCTAAGATATGGATATCCAAGTGAAGGTCACAATATCGTAACCGTAGCACACTTGTACAATAAACAGAGTTAGTTATTAGCTTCCGCGAGCGAGCTTGATCACGCGAAGATGTTAACTCCTCATCGATCTGAGCAGACTGAAGGTAGGTACTTGTACCTACCTACCAGTGGCGTGAGGTAAAATTTTTGTAAAGGAAAGACGGTGGAAAAAAATTGACCTCTTAAAGAACGACTATAGCAATTTTGTATGGAATTAAAAAACATCTCTCGGCTTCCCTTAGCAAAGCAAGCAAGAATTGGGTTAAAGATATCCCTCACCACTGTACCCACCCACTTTTTTATTATGTCAGGCAGACCAGCAGCCTGCAACAAACGGTGAAATAACCCGCTTGGCGGCAATAAACTCGCCACCTATTACGTGGGACTGAAAATTATCGTTGGCGAAATGTGAATACTAGTATTAGTATTCACATTTACAACACACACAATACACCTCTGCCTACCCCTTCGAGAATTTACAGACGTCACTCACGTTTGTATGTATGTATGTATGTATTCATACAACAAAAATACTAAGACTATCCAACTGAATTTCGAAGTCCAAATGCACTAAGTCAACTCTCATATTGTCCTAATGGCCATTATCGTTCAAGTAACAAACCATTAAAAACGAATATGCAATGAATCTTTTCCAGCTGGGTTACCCGCAAGAGTGCCGAATCGTTTAAAAATGGCTGTGGGGTGAAGGCCAGGTCACCAGCTCTGTTGATACCCTGCCAACGGCCGACCACCAACGCATCAGGTCTGCCAAATCTGCTCACTATTAGTTTAATATAGTATCTGTTGGGGTAGGTCAGGTGGAAAGCTAAGTATATATCGATGCTGCATCGATGTATTGTCGAATGGGGGGAATTTCTTCAAGCATTAGCGAGCGGGTAATGGGGAGAATACCTATACTACTTAAGGACCTGTACTTAGGTGAACTAACACCAAATGCGCATTTTTTCTTGACTCATTTGACCCATATTTTAGTAATGCTACATTCATACTACACAATTTTATTGATTTTTTTCTGAATTATAGGTAAGGATCTCTAGTACAGCTGATTTCAAAAATATTTTGGATAAATGGAGCAGTTTCTTGTTAAAAAGTTCAACTTTGTTGAAGGGTATCTTCCCTTCTAAAGCTCTTTATACATATAAATCTGCGTAACCTAACCAAAGCGTCACTTTTACCTATCAATACAGTTTAGTAAGTCAAGTAGGTACTTAATTTGAGTGTAGGTGCACTAGGTGCCTTACAAAGGTGCAAAAGGAACGTATCCTCTAAAATCAGCCTGTGGACTTCTTGGTTTTTTTATTTATAGGTCTCAAAATCACCCTAAAATATAATTATATTATTAAGGGGAATCTGGGACCACGGCTCTGGTCCCAAAAGACTCCCAACCCCGATAATCTATCCCTGTACAAAATTTCAGCCACATCTATTCGGCAGTTTAAGAATGATTGAGTAACAAACATCCAAACATCTTCACAAACTTTCACATTTATTATATTAATAATGAAATTAGGTACAATTTAATCTTTCACCTAAATAGGTACTTCGCTGTCCCCGTCTGCCGCCACCTGGCACACGATTTCACTCCGTATATTTAATTTCCGTGAGCGCGGGGAGGTTCCGGTTCCAAGGCCACTATCACCCGTGAACGTGGGGTAATAACAAAATCTGTCTTGTAAAGGTGCGGGTAGTTTGACATTTGATATGTGTTAAATATTCATGGGAAGTTATGTATGACGCACCAACAACGGTTGTCACTGAATTTTATTAGAGAAATCACCGAACGGATAAGCAGAAAGTTTTATGAGTAGGGGAATGGTTTTGGCATACCTAAAAACACCTAACAGCATACCTACATGCTTTCAAAAAATGTGATTTAAAAAGTATAAACTTCAACAAGAGCGTTTTCACATTATCCGATCCGATATCCTTGTCGGTCTAGCTGCAAAGCTTCGATATCGCCTAATGTTATCATTGGGTTGTGGAGGTCAGATGGCAATCGCTTCACGAAAAATATCGAGGTCTAGCCAAATCCGTAGTTAAGGCTGGTAAAGCGGACCCCAGACTCCGAGGTGAAAGCTTCGGATGCGACTGGGAATTAACGCTAGGATGAAGAAAAAGAATATCCTTGTCGGACGCCGACCCGATATCGGAGAAAGTAAAATGTATGAAATATGTTATCTGCCTTTCGTATTATTCGGCTTGATATCGAATATCAGAGCCAACACCGCTGTATTGTCAGCTATCAGACCCTAGCATGAAAAGCTATCGTAATCGTATCGCACACACGCTCATAGTAGGCAGGCGGCCAAACGCAATGCTCCGTGCTCTCGTCACGTCTACGATACGATTACGATAGTTGTTCGTGCTGATCCCAATGCTGTCGGCTATCGTCGTCCAACACCGATATCGCATCGGCCGGAAAACGCTCTACCGCAACTGTAATTACCAACCCACACTGAATTATTCAAATGATGTTATGTATCGATTTCAGGCTGATGAGAAAACTTAACACCTGTTATGTCACCTAATTACACGTATGACACCTAAGTTTGTCCCAATGAGCAGTTTTCCAGTAGGTATTTATAGGGTTCCTAAAGACAAGCTAGATGGCGCAGCCGGCACTTTTGGTAACTAATTTATGGAAAAAATGATCTTCGGTTTTGTATTGATTTACTTTACATAGATGTTTTGACATGTTTTCTGATGAAATTATTTTAAATTATAATATTATTATTTTAAATTACAGACCGACGCGAAAAGAACAACAACATACCACAGATTACATTAAAATTACCAAAAGTTATGCTAGCGCCATCTCTTGATGAATTAAAAACCAACTGATTATTATACCTACTGGAAAACTGCTCATTGTGGTTGCTAACGGACATTCAATATTGAAACTTATTAAAATAAGCTTAGAAAGTTAAAAATCTCACAACTTCAGAATTTTGGCATGAAGTCCAAAACATAATCTTTCCCTGATTTCTGCATAAAGTTTCCACCTCTGGAAATGACTTCGCTGTAATCACAGATGAATAATTATTGCTATTAAATAAAGTAAAAACTTTAAAAACATCATTGAAAAATAATCCGTAAGGTATTATTTCCGCTGAAATATTCCATCATACAAAGTTCTGAAACACGTTCAGCAATTTCATCAAAGAAAACTAGCTAGTTGAAAATAAAGCTTTCAAGCTCTTAATCACAGATTAAAGCGCAACACGCTGTATAAAACTGTGCACTCTGCTTCGCAATCTGAACGCTTATTAACATAAGCCAAGTGGGCCAATGCGTCGCCACACGCGATTGTTAAAGCCTCTGTACACATTTGCCCAATGTGCTGGGCCAGCATTGGGCTAAATGGTGGGCCAATATGTTGAGTAAAAATAACAGATTCCAAAGCTCATCGTTTACTTAATTCGATCAATGATCATTTTTATTGCACTTTACTGAAGATAGATGATGGATGTGGAAACTATGAGATGCATAGACACCCACCAGGATATTTGGGGCTCAATTCAATCTCACTGACTAGTTATTAGTTATTGATGGATGGACGAGACTCTAATATAGTCTAAATTGGGGGTCAGACGGCATTCGTGCTCATAAGAGGCAAAATAAACCAAATATTGTAATTATAAGAAAGTTGACTCTGGGCTTCAAAGTGCAAGCTTTAATAGCAACTGGCATTGCTCTCGGATGAATAAGAATTAAATTATACGACAAAAAGTGAAGTGTTTGGGAAGCACGCCAAGGCCCTTTGATGTACACAAGAAACCAACGTTATCTGGGACCAAGGACCTCCCACATTGGCCCAACATGACCCCGACAGCTTGGACCAATGTGTACAGCCATCTTCAAAAGCTCTGTTTGCCATAAGTCATGCATGCATCGTGGCACGCATATGCTGCATTGTTGCATACTACGCAATGTAGGTGCTAATCAGCTAGCAAGCTACAAGGTAATGAAAGATTGCATATTAATGATTTAATTATACCTGCTTAAGTGAGCTGTTTAATGATAAATAACTCGACGCGCTCGTAATTGAGGGGTGCGAGCTTTTTTTTTTTGGCGAGTTGACGAATAACCCGATACTTTTTAGTTTTCAGAAATAAATGACATCCTATAAGACTAATTCATTAAGATAGGAAAATCACCTTAGGCGGGACTCGAACCCTTACAGGAGTACTTACCGATTTATCCTATCTAGGCTATCCTGGGAATACCCATGGTTAGCGGGAACGGTATCAAAATTTCACGTGGGTGGAGCCGCAAGCATAAGCAAGTTATATTTTTGTAGGTACAAAGGGATCGAATCGGAGACTATATGCATTCTGCACGCTCCAGTCACCGCACAATATTGTAGGGCAATGTAGGGGATTGGAGAAGTGAGGGTTGATAAGTTATTTATAAGCACCTTCACGAAGTTTGAATGGCTTCGCAGCGAGACTAATACTAATCATTATTTTCTAGACAGCAAGAAAACTGTTTTCATAATGATTATGTTTCATTTCATTGACACATCTTACCATTTGAGTAGACAGGGAGTGCTGTCCACTCTCTCGCATAATATTCCCTTCGTTTCTTTTATTTTTAGCCATGCATGACAAATTGCCCATATTTTTTTATATTACTTGGGTTGAAGACTAACACGCAGCCCACCTGATGGAAAGTGGTTACCGTGTCCTCTATAGACAAGTGCAATACCAGGGGAGTTACATAGCATAGTCGGATTGTTCTGTACACTTTAAAGTCTCACGCACGATGTGAAAGTAGGGTATGGCAAAAAATCATGATAGTGGAGCGAATGCAGTGGATTACACAGTGATTGTTCAGCATGTGTGGATTAAAGCTAGATAGAGAACAGAATAGATCGATATTCTTCGACATTTTCCGTGAAGGTATCGAACCACAACATTAATTCCTGGGATCGGCAGACGTGGCGCATATTAGGAGAGGCCCATGTCCAGCAGTGGACTGCAATAGGTAATTGATTGATTGATTTATTACTTTCCAGTTCACGTGTTTCCCTCTTCCTACAGTCCCGGGTCCTTTAAGCGGGGCGTGAAAAAGCATCTGATGAGGCCGTCAAGCTGAGTGTCTGACCCTCTTTTCCGAGACTTTGCCTTCAGCTTACGATCGGGCGAGGGGAAGTCAAATTGAGGAGTCCTACATAAAAAACATGCGATTTTTAGCTCCGACAACCCGTGTAATGACTGTTTGACCGAAGATGTAATATTTTGACGTTCATATTATGTGCTCTTTATGTGCCTAAATTGAATAAACGAAATTGATTATTTGATGTTTGTATGGCAACTGGGACTGGCGGCTTAACATGCTCTCCGAGGCATGGAGGAACCCGTATTTAAAGCGGTCGAAATAAATGACAACATGAGAAATAATTTGCAGTTGGCTTAAGTAAACACGCTATCAATAGACATTCATAATACAGTGCAGCAATAGATGCATTGCTCTCAGTTCAACTCCGATTTGGAGAGGTGCCCAGGCTTAAAACTGCAAAATAACATAAACCTACTTACCCTAGGGCAGCAATATTCTAGATATTACACTTGGCAACCGTCCTAGAATGAAGGACCTAGCATATCTGCCTACAGCTTCGTATCTTGGCGTAGTTTCTCGTAGTTCGTAATAGGCGGATGTATTTCAGGGACAAATGGAAATTTCCTTTTCAATGTTTTCCCGATATTAATTCAGTTGAAGGCGAGTAAAGTGTGCTAAAACTAGTGATGTGCGGATATACGAGGAAGAAGACCGATCTATATTTTGTTACTTTACTATCGTATTTTATTAACCATACAATGTATAGATAAAATTATATTTATTGGTAAATAGGTAGCAATGAAAAGCTATTAAAAATTGGATTGGACAATTTATTTTCTATTTCCTAAAATCAAATATAGGTAAATAAGCCAATATAATGCAAGTCGAAAAGCGTCAAGTATAATCAACTATCATTTCATGGTCGGTCACATGAAGCGACACCTCCATAATAATAAACCTCGACACCAAATATCCGTATTCGACGGACACATCCGGGGACAACACTAAGATGATATTATAATCACCGATGAATCTAATAAAAGCGTTTTTATACTACTTAGGTGGACAAGCACACTGCACACAGTCCACTTGATGAGAAGTGGTTACCGTGGAATGGACATGATTGTGAAACACCAGGGTTTTCAGGGGCTGCCGACCCTATACGAACCTTCTAATCGCATTTAGAACCCCATACAGAGCCGTTTGAAAAAACCAAAGCAGATCATTACATATTAAAAATAAAGTTTTGTCCTATTTCCTAGTATTATTTATACTAAAACAACTGACATCCATTAAATAACATCTGAATATAAGCCAAGGTTCACATATCCTGAATCTAAAAGTGCATTTAATGGCACAACGCCAAACGACATGGACTGGTCTACTTTCTCCACACCATAGTCTGGCCGTCCTTGACCTACATACTGAACAATATGCACGCCAGTTATTGTACCACAACATTGTTAAACACCCCTAATGTTGTGAATGGGACCGCTAGACAGCGGGAGATAGGAGCTGTTTAGGTTAGTAGCGGAATTTCGGATTAGAAGCGAAATTTCGGATTAGAAGCGGAATTTCGGATTAGAAGCGGAATTTCGGATTGGAAGCGGAATTTCGGTAATGATCTTCAAGATTCGTACGATACCCAAATGCATAGTTGCATAGTTATACGCGTCATATTATGTCAACTATGTGTTTACTGTTTTATATGTCACTGTCAAAAAAATGCACCAAAATCGACAATATCCAGATACAGAACCAAATACAGAGATTCAGTGGATTGAGAACTCTCGAACTTGAGAGCTCCCTGGGATAAGAGACTTTTATTTGAACTCCTTTAACCACTTTTTTCGCGATAAAAGGTAGCCTATATCGTTTCTACCTCTAGTTCACCTCTTAACCCATCAAGGTCGGTTCTGTGGCTTAAAATATGATTCCGTAGCCGACCACATACGACAACTGCCGACGCACGCAGCACATGCACGTAATTCATTGCGGGTTCTCAATGGTTTCCTTTATCCGTATCGGAGTTTAACAAGTAATGGGTGCGCTGTATGTGCTGCATGCGTCTGTGGTTGTCGTATACGGTCGGCTACGGAATCATACCTTTATGTATGATGTGATGACTATACTACCTATATGTATATTTAACGGAGTCAGCCTCCGTGGCGTAGCGGTAGTGAACGCGGCCGCTACGCAGGAGGCGCGGGTTCGATCCCCGCTCAGTGCAAATATTTGTGTTCATGAAATATGGGTATTTGCATTAGTCTGGTCGTGCCTCGGAGAGCGCGTTAAGCCGTCGGTCCCGGTTGCCACAAGAATATCTATGGCAGTCGTTACGGGTTTGGAGCCCTAAAAAGTCCAAAAACAACGGTCTAGCTGCAAAGCTTCGATATCTCCTAATGTTACCATTGGGTCGTGGAGGTCAGATGACAATCGCTTCACGGAAAATATCGAGGTCTAGCCAAATGCGTAGTTAAGACTGGTAAAGCGGACCCTAGGCTCCGAGCTGAAAAGCTTCGGATGCGACTGGGAATTAACGCCAGGATGAAGAGATGTATATTTAACGGTCTCACATGATAGTAACAACACTATCAACAAGTCAATAAAAGCTCTATTATTGATCTGTGAACGCCAGGAAAATTACGACTTAGTAAGTAAATTCTCTAAGCAATAAACTGTACCATCGACCAAAATAATAGTATTTCAAAGGAAATCTTTTCCATCCATTAGCGTTTATGTAATGGTTTAATTTCCTAATAGTTATGGCATGTTTCTTAATGTATCGTTTCATTTACGAGGCCCTATTACTTAGTTTTATTAACCCAATGCCCCTTAGGGTTTAGGTATGGGCTCACGTGTCATGGGCCCATTCTTTTGGGAGTAAAAGTATAAAACTGCTTAAGTACAAGACGGACTCACTCACGAAGGTTCCCGTGACATCATACAAGATAAATATATAAATACTAGCCTTCCGCCCGCGGCTCCGCCCGCGTGCATCTCGGTTAACGCGACCTTTGTTCATATCTTCGGTTCTACTCAACCGATTGCGATCAAACAAACGTAAGATTTTAAGTCTGAGTAAGCCCTTTCTAACAAAAAAACCGCATCAAAATCGGTCCAGTAGTTTTTGCGTCCATCGCGGACAAACAGACAAACAGACAGGAAATTTAAAAAAAATATTTTCGTGTTCAGTATCGTTAACATAACATAACCCAAGTATTTTTTTTTAAATATCTCCAATGTACAGACACGACCACTTTACAATTATATAATAGTAAGTATAGATAGATGTACCTACTTACTTGATATTGTCGAAAGTTTACTCGAAAATTGTACATTGAAATAAAACCGAGTCATTCACTTTATGGAATTCAAGAAACTGAGCTCTTTCTGCGTAAATAATAACACCGACCATTCAACGTAATGTGGGTATTGATCGGGACATAATAATATCTTGGACCTAAAATGTGCTCTATACGTGCAGTACACGTTTCTTGGGTGTCTTTTGAGGATAGCACGGGGTGCTACTGCGGTGGACGAACTTAAATTCACCAAGCATCCAAGGTCCAAGATACGTGTCCCGAGATGTACTTTGTGTAGAAGCGTCGGTAGCTTAGTGGTTAAGGAGTCGGCCTTACGATCGAGAGGTCCCGGGTTCGAATCCTGGCCATTACCCTACCGACGTGAACCCACTCCTAGCACAAGCAATTTAGCTTAGTTGGAGGGGTTAACGGGAATATTAGTAATTTCGGTTGCTAATATTCTTTTAAAAAAAGAAAAAAAAAAGAAGAAAAAAAAGAGATAACTTACATTTCAAATTATGAGAATTGTTACTATTTCCACAGACCACCAGCTTGGGATCAGTCTTTCATTTAAACGAACCCAAAGTAAGCAAAATACAACATAACTTCACGACACCGCCGCGCCGTGAGCTCATACTGCATAAATAGTAACACCAACAATTCAACAACAAACATTCAAGTACTTTGAAATAACTGGACCAAAATGTATTTTAATTTCTTTTCCCGCCGAAAGCGTGACAGAGATGAAGAAAGATGGATTATTTGAGTATGAAGACATTGATTGCAAACAAGATTGTGGCACAAATCCGTTCCAAAATATTCAGCAAGCAGCTAAACTCCTTCACAAAATATATATTTTTATACACAGATAACACGATTTCCATTTCAATCGCAATTTCGGCATCTCATCGACATTCATCTAAAAATATTGAGAAAAATAACACATGGCGGGGTATAGTACCTATAAGATAGGTAGGTAGGCGGCAGAGCCGTATGATCCAGTGAAACCGAATCGCAAATCGAAGGCTACACGCCGCGGAACAGCCGCTACAATCCTTTCCAACTCAGCTAAGGCTGGTTACACACATGCGGAATGTCTCTCTGAATTCATAATTCTTAAATTCGGATCCTAGCCTCACACATTCTTACAGAAAAAAATTGATTAGAGGGCTAATTCTCGTAATAAAAATAGTCTCCACCTAATCTCAATCAATTGTCAAAAAATCATCATGACGTCAATATTCGTTCTTGAAAATTATGTGACGAGACTGTTGGCGTGTTGGTTCGTAGTCGAGTAGAATAAGGCTCATCTCTTCCTGTGGATGTCGTAGAAGACGACTAAGGGATTGGGCTGTTCTCCATCTGATAGTAAACATATAGCCCATGATTAAGTGCCTGCTTGACGGCAATAGGCTCGCCCAGTATTACGTGGGACCGAAAATCATAGTAAGCGAATATGAGTGATAAGGATAACACTGATAACTGACAATACACCTCTGCCTACCCCTTTTGGGGATTTACAGGCGTATGTATGTATATTTATTAAGTACAAGAACTAGCCATCAGTCTCGCATTACACGGTACATGAATGAATTCGAGGCGTTCTGAATTCGGGTTATGAATTCAGAGAGACATGGACCGGATGTGTGAGACTAGCTTAACATTCCTGCCACCCTCGCGGTGGAAAAGGACACCGATATACAATGTATCAGGCTGTCTCTTTTACCCCTATTCACGGCTGGTAATAATGTAAGTTGAGGGATTTCTGACAACTCAATTGTATATCAGGGAGCTTTTTTTCACGCAGTTCTTTCATATTCATAGACGGATGAGTAGGTAACTGTGCAATTTGGAGCAAAAATTGCTGAACACGGAAGTAAATGACAAATAAAAGCTGTAGGGATGTAATTTTGAGAAACGCTGATAAAGTGACTATACCGTGCTCCCAGATAATGATTTTGGGGACGAATGGGAGCCTCAAATAATTGAGGAGACGAGTGGACGCAGGGTACTAATTTTAGGAGACGAGCAAGTCCGTCGTCCTGATTAAATGGCTGACTTTCATTTTATCATTCATCCCTCATTTCACTCAATAGTGGCTTACAGCATATAAAGCATTACCTGTCAAACTTTTAAGTCAGCTCAGCAGCTTAGACTTTACATTGATATCAATCAGATAGAATAAGCAATCATAATAATAATAATAGATATGTATAACATAGAAATATATAGTAACAATAGATACAAGTCGTACAATAAACAATAACGTGGCAATACGGAGCAATACCTACACCATAAACAAACACTACCATCGACACGAGGAAGTTTATTTGAACAGTTACGCGGCGCTATTAAAACCAAATATTTGTTCAATTTGCTTCGACAGTAGACTAGTCTTGTGTATAAATGTCGCTTTACACGGTGCGTGAATTTGCGGTCGGTCTCAGTACGCACTGAAGCACCGTGAAAAGAATGTCGTCGGTTGAAGCGTAGTAGACAAGTCTGTAGCAGTGCGTCGGATCTGCGGCTACGAAACAAGGGCCTGATTGAATAAAATTGCGTTTTGATAACCTGTGATATCAAAACGCATGAACTAATTAATTAAACTTTGTAAATCAATTTGAAAGCGATTCAAACTAAGTGATTCTGAAAGTTAAATAACCTCATGAAAACGTAGGTTAGGTTTGATAGATCATACGAAATATTGAAGTTTTTTTTTACCTTTTTTCTTTCAAATCAAATTGATATACACATTTTTAAAAGGTAGCGTCACAGTCTGGGGCTGATCCCTGACTGACACGCACCCTGATAAAAATCTATAGATTCACGCACCGTGGATTTCCGCCTTTAGACGCAGTTACGGCACGAAACATACACCGCGGAAAACCATTGATGCACGGACAAAAATCCGCAGATTCACACACCGTGGATATCTGCCCTAGACGCGGTCACGGCACGCGTGACCGCAGCACCGCGCCACGGATACGCTCTAATCTGTGCGCCAACGATAACGCGCTATCTGCCATTGTTGAATTTTCACAAACGCGTTGACCGCAAACAGGCGAATGTGTTTACGCAAGGGCCGCTAATCTGTCGAATAATACAATTTGCAGCTCTTTCAAAAGCTCAGCCCATGTAAATGTTAGCCTGTGATAAAAAAAAGCAGTTTATTTTTTTACACATGGAAGAATAAAGACAATGAGAGGTGATGTGGAAGCAGCGGAAGGCATTTTTTTATATTTAGATTTTAGATGATCAAATTAGCCTCAGATGCATGATTAGAGTCAATAGTGGCCTGATTTATTGATTAGTGAAATGTGTTTCGAGAAAGGGCCTTTTCGAGAACAGGTAATTATGAGAACGCGGGCCGTTTTGCGAAAGGAACGTTACCGGTCTAAACCGTTAATTCGGTTATGTATCAAAATTCTGAAGGATTTTGAACTTCAGTATTTTGTACTGTCGTTATGAAATTCGGTATTATGAGCTTCGGGATTTCGATAATATGTAACCTGTTAATTCACCTCTACCTTTTTTTGAGTGGCGGCCATTCGAATGGCGTGAAGGCGTGATTATTATGAATGTAGATGGTCAAATAGCTTGAGTGCCTTTCAGGTTTCCGATGAAACTAGGAATCAAGGTCCTTGGGGCCATGCCAATCATGATTTTTGCACACCAAAACTTTCTACGAACCCAATTTTCTATAACAAACAAAAATGTATCGTTGAAAATAATCTAACCCAGTTAAGCCGCATATTGCTCACGTAATCAACTCTAAAACTAGCGAACATAGTATTATATATTAGAGAATCGCCTCGTAATCAGAAACTGTTAGTTTGCCCGAGGTATACATGCGAGTATGGGGGCGAAGGCCTAATGTATTACATGAATACGGTACCCGATCAAACACACAATTCGTTTGCCGACGCATGCGATAGCTGACGTAGGATTTATTAGTAACGTCAGCGAAATGGCACAATATTATAGTATAGTTCCTGATTTATACTCAAGGTTTGTGTATTTCAATAATTACCTACCTATATAACTTTAATAAAAGCAAAAGGATCCGAACGAAGAAGGGGATTAGAAGGTCCTTACAGGGAACGGGTCGGCAGCACGAGTGTGAGCCCCTGGTGTTGTGTTACTTCTTCAGAAGTTAGTAACGATGTGAGTTAGTACCTATATTGATCAGGATTCGAACCCAAGGCCTCTCAATCGTAATGCCAACTCCTTAACCACTCAACTAACTAGCATCGACTCCAAAAGATAAATAAACATAACCTCTCAATACTGTTTAAAAATCATGTCGTAATGAATACAATCAGAGCTCGACCAACTCCGTAACAAATGAGTGACGTCACAATAATTATGTGGGCGTGGCGTCGCTAACTGATGCGCTAGATCTGATGCGAGCCGAGAATGACTCATACATACATGTTACATGTATACATATTCATCGGTCGGCCACAATAGCAAGCAGTGGCACTGGCGGGACTACTAGCAGAAGCGAGGGATCCATATAATCCCAATTCCTACCATTGCAGAAGTTTAAAATTTGATGCGCATGAAAGTAGTCTTTTTTGTACAATTTAGGTGGCAGACGAAAGGCCCACCAGATGGAAAGCGGTTATCGTGGCCTATGGAAGTATGCAACATCTGGGGCGTCACATTCGAGCTGCCGACCCCCAAAGGACCTTCTAATGCCCATCTTGATGAACCCCACACTGTAGTCACATAGAAAAACCACGGCAGGGAGTTCGTTCCACAGTTTAAGCGTGCGGGGGATGAAGTTCCTTTCATACCTGACTGTGGGTACTGTTTCCAGTCTGCTTACTGACCCTAAGCACCAATAGCATTCTGGGATTGTTTGCGGAGAGGATGGATGGGCCTGCCTAGATACATCAAGCTATATACGGCATGATGAAATGTCGCGAAGTTGGCGTTCCACGAAGTTGTCGTTTATAGAAGTTGGCATTTCACGAAGTTGGCATTCCGCGAAGTTGGCATTTTGAGAAGTTGGCATTCCGCGAAGTTGGCATTCCGCGAAGTTGGCATTCCGAGAAGTTGGCATTTCGAAGTTGGCATTCCGCGAAGTTGGCATTTTGAGAAGTTGGCATTCCGCGAAGTTGGCAATTTGCGAGCGGTTGTCATTAAGAGAAGTTGGCATTCTGAGATGATATGCTGCTTACCCTATTATAGGAATCTTTTGATGCCCTTCTTGAAGAACCCCATAAGTCGTACCTATGCCCCTCCAAATCCGCGCCTAACATCACCACATACATAAAACATATATGTATTGTGTATGTATGTGATGATGACAGCAGGTAACTAAATTGCTTACCGAATAATAACATTGAACACTTCTCACAACAAGGCGTGTTAGCGTTTCGATCAAACTATTTGTTTACTAACCAACTGTCTAACTATGACATGGCTGATTGGACGGTTTCACTGAAACTTGTAACTTAATATTGACAGGCAGATGCTAACTGTATCATAAATATTGAGTTATTGAACTAAACAACGAAGTTTAGAGCTGATTCTCAAAAATATTAAATACTAGCTTTTGCCTGCGGCCCCGCCCGTGTGGATGTCGGTTATCGCGACCAAACATAACCTATGTCTTTCCCTGAGGTCTAATCTATCTCTGTACCAAATTCCATCAAAATCGGTTCAGCGGTTTAGGCGCGAAAGCGTAACAAACAGACAGACAGACTGACAGAGTTACTTTCGCATTTATAAATTAGTATTGGTATGGAGTATGGATATGAATGCTGTACTGTACCATACCTAGGTAGTTACACACGACCATGGAGATACGAGTAAATACACACCTTTACATGTGTTACTTATCTCCTTGACTGTCTTGTCTGTGTTATCGTGAAAATCTATATTTTTTACCTTAAGGTATGATTCCAAAGGTAAAGGCGCGTCTGCACATGTCGTATGCGGTCAGCTCTTGAAGTTCAAATCATCAATCTGCAGGAAAATGGATCTGCGAAGAGCAAGGACGTTATTCAGAGAAGCGCGCTATATTCAAAAATAAAAAGTTATCATAGACACGGTCCAGAGATAAATCGGATACAGTTTTAATTATTATTCAGCCACGACGTCTGCGCTTGGCACAGTGCATTCGACCTTAAGAGTACGTGTCCGGCATTAAAAATTAGATAATGCACACTTGCAACACTGCTAGAATTATTTTTACTAACAGTATGCCGCGAGGTTCCCGGCAGAGTAGAATTTGGGCCACCCCTCTTCCCATGCGGTGTCGTGCAAGGCGACTAAGGGATAGGGGCTGTTTAACATCAGACCATCAGACAGAATATATTATTCTGTCTGATGGTCTGGTGTTAAACAGCCAGTATTACTCAGCCTCAGATGTATGGCTCGATTCAACAATCGTGCCCGGAATACGGCAATAGGTTCACCCTCTATTTCGTGGGACCTAATACAATGATTAATGTACCTACGTAAGTAATAAATTGTGTTTAGGCGAACGCCATATTGAATTTCCAGGCTGTTGGATATCGGTTATCGCGACGAAACTTAGCCTATCTCTGCACCAAAAATCATCAAAATCGGTTTTTCTTACACTGTATTGTATACCAAATAGTTATAAATACATTAACCAAATCTAAAAAGTACTAAAAACCAGAGAAACAGTACAATGGGCAGCAGCCTTCAACCTTAGGATGGTAATTATGGCTGTTAGGATTGAGTGGTTCGTTTCGGTTCACTGGTTTAGGCGTGCAAGCGTAACAGACAGACAGACGGGCAGATTTATAATATTAGTAGGTATAGATAATGAGGACAGGGAAGTAAGAATAAAACAGTATAAAATATATATTATTATAGTTATTTTTACGAAGTTGCATTTATTTGTGATTATGTTATCGAAGTGCATATAAATTGATATCAATTTTCCGCGTACGATACGAGCGAACAGACAAATGAAATCCCTCAGACAATAATGCAACATTTAAATTGATAATACCTATACATCAGTTTCAGTATCATCAGTTTGTATAACGTCCTCTCTATCACCGAGTAGACTAACGTTTGGTACCCCATAGAGTAATTAAAACCGTTTGTGTTAATAAAATATTCAAACTATAACTTCGGTATTAACCACTCTATAAAGATATCAAGCTGCAGATAAGGATAGTGCGACAGAGAGGCCATATCCAATGAGGAAACGTACACAGCTAAGCAGGTTAAATAATATCATATGACTCCTCAAGTATGTAAATTTTAATTTCAGAATTGTTGTAATGTTAGTATGGCCATAAAATACCAATTTTACTAACGCGACAGATGACAGAGCGATGTTATACCCCAACAATATGGCGGCGAACATTTTAATGCGTTTGAGCTAACTTTAGAAACTGCCAACGCTAAAAATAAAGTCTAATTTAGTTAAAACTAGCTTCCGCCCGCGGCTTCACCCGCGTGGTGTGTTGACCGGGATAAAAAGTAGCCTATATGTTAATCCAGGGTATAACCTATATACATACCAAATTTCAACCAAATCGGTCCAGCCGTTTATGCGTGAAAGAGTAACAAACATCCACACATCCACACATCCATTCTCACAAACTTTCACATTTATAATACTAGCTTCCGCCCGCGGCTTTGCCCGCGTGGTGTGTTGATAAAAAGCAGCCTATATGTTAATCCAGGGTATAACCTATATACATACTAAATTTCAACCAAATCGGTCCAGCCGTTTATGCGTGAAAGAGTAACAAACATCCACATATCCACACATCCATTCTCACAAACTTTCACATTTATAATATTAGTAGGATTAGTAGGATTCTATGTAAATAGACTAAATGAAAGTAGGGAACAAAAAATTATATCGGGCCAAACCAATTCAAATATTCCAATTCTGCATTTTTAAAAATAGTGCAACAATGTTAGCTTTTTGACGTCAAAGAATTTGACGTCAAAAAGGTAAAAAGCTTTTCTTCTGTTTTTTCTCTCTGTAGAACCATCCAGGTACTTCAAGGAGTATTCTAAAAAGAAATTAGCGAAATCGGTTCAGCTGTTCTCGAGATTTGCGCTTAGCAATACATTCAGTGATTCATTTTTATTTAAGACTAGCTGTCCCGGCGAACTTCGTACCGCCATATTTTTCCCGTTCCCGCTGCACCTATTTTCTCACCGTTTAAACCTTCCCTGGACATCCACGAACATTTCAAGACTAAAATTAGCCAAATCGGTTCTGCCGTTCTTGAGTTATAAACTAACAACGAAAAGTGGCATTGATTTTTATATATTAGATAGACAGAAGATATATTATATCATTCGGCGAAGTCAGCAATGCGGTAGCAATTTGGCAGCTGTCATACAGACATACACTACATGACATTACAAAAAGGCGCGCTTTACCTACCTACAGGTGCGTTCAGCTCGTTTTTCGCAAGCTTTTCACTAAAAACACGCAACACAACATAATAAATGTATAGAGATTTACTGTACAGTAAGCTTCAGAGAAAAGGGACCCCCCTTGATAATGACATGAAAGCATTGAAGTTTTTTGAAACTTTGTGTAAATGTCATGTTGGTCTAGTGGTTATGACCTATGCTTTGTGAATACGTAACCGGGGGTTCAAATCCTCGGACACAAAGTTCTTTTTTTATTTCGTATAATTATTTTTTTATTCTCATAAGCACTTTTGTTAATTATTATTTAAGGAATCAAATTTTATAGTAGGTATGAGGTTTGTAAGAAAAGATAGGCTTGTTGTATGAACAATATTAATTTATTTCTCGAATTACATTTCTAGGACTACATGGAGTCCATTTCCTGGTTGAGTATACAGTTTTTCTATCTAAGTTAAATTGGGGTTACTTATTTTTAGATTTACTTATTTTTAGAACGTAAATTTATTGACAAAACACAATACCCTAAGTATAAAATGTTTACTTCACTTAGGGTCTAAGTGAAGTATAAAATGTTTAATATTACACATAGTTCTAGAAACATAACTACAATATTTATTTACTTATTTATTTAAAGTTGCAAACATTAATTTTTTACACTCTGTATAATCTTTGAATATAAAAGAATGGTTGAAAAATGAAATGTTATTTATGCCTATGAATCACAAAGAAAGAACCAACATGCTAAACTATAACAGTATTGTATAGCAATATACATCTTCCTCTTTGATCACATTTTCTGATAAGTAACCCTTTTAACACAACATTAGAAAAATATGTGAGGTCAGATGGTGCATCGTTAACACATTAGAAGATTACTAAACTTGTAAACAAGAGTAATGGGATTAGGTATTAATAATAATATAATATTATCTGACCCCACAAGTTTTTTATAGGATTAAGATCCGGGCTTTTAGGCGGCCACTCAAACACCGTTATATCTTCTTGTGCATTTAGCCAGTCTTGCACAATTCGGGATGCACTAAAAGGTTATCCTGAACCAGGTAAATTTGTCCTTCTGGATATGCGACCCGCACTGATTATGCGCAGCATTACGTCTTTCAACACTTCAAGGTATCGCTCACTGTTCATTTCCACTAGCTCGCCTGGGCCCATTTATGACATCCATCTCCTTCCAGTAACCTAAAATAATAAACCTTTTCAAATCTGTTTTTTTTTTGTGATTTTATTTTAAAGAATATTATTATAATCATTTACTTACCTACCTTATGTTAACCGCCCGCTTGTTCTTAAGTCTTATACGTTTTTAGGGTTGAAGGGTGCCACTGAGTGAACTTCCACAATATCATGGTGCCGTGCCGTTCTGATTCATGAGTGTAAGCAACTGGGCGAGGTCCTTGGCGTTCACATTTTATATCAGCCGTCGCTTGATACCTTCGAATCCATCTACGCACTGTATTTCTCTGTAATGAAAATGATAATAAATAAAAGAAACTCCAGAAATCTAACTTGTAAATGAAAATGTAACATGATTAAGCATTAAATAGGTATATAATATCTATATTTTTATCGTAACTCTTACCGTTATGCCTCTATTCTTGCTTCCAGAGAATAACAATTTTAGCTTTCAAAAATGTTGTTATTCGAACCATACTTTCAATTTACTCAAAAAACTGATCAACAACTTAATAAATTGAATAATATTACGAGGAGGATTAACACCAATGCAAATTACCACGAATTATAAAGTTACCTTCAATCACAGTTTAGTAAATAAGACAAAGAAGTATTCTAATTGCAACCTTAGCGCGCTGTCACAGATATTAAAATACTATAGCCGCAGCTCATACAGCAGATAAGTTTTTGAAGTAAAAAACAAAATGACGGTAGTGCAACAAGCTGTATCAAGCGTAATCTATTGAACTAAACGAGAAATCTATACTAATTTCAACCTTATCTTTTAGTCAATTGAGCAGTTATTATTATCACATATGGTGTAGTTGAAATTTGAACCTTAAAGTCTACAAAATAACACCGTAATCAACTTTGTTCGATAATAGGAATAGGTAATGTAATTCATATTTTCGCCATTATTATCAAGTGAACCGTAGCCTAGTGGAGTAAGGCGCGGTCTAAGTAATCGGCTGGCGCTGGAGATGCGGGTTCGTATCCTCAAACGGCACATAAATTAATGTGGCATCTTTTTGTGAGTATGTTGTATCTTGGTATACAATTGAGCCGAAAGACGAAAAATATCAGAAAATTACAAATATGAACATGCAAATAAAAGGCAAATGAAGCTGTTTGCAGCTCAGCGACGATCGCATCGCGTGACGTCATTTGTGAGTCATGTGACGCGGCCGGCGCGCGGCGCAGGCGGCCATATTCTTTAAGTATTGAGGGGGTCTGTTTTCTCTGACGCTGACTGTACATCTCTATGGTTTTTCACAACATTTTTTATTTTTAACCGACTTCAAAAAAGGAGGAGGTTCTCAATTCGGATGTTTATATGTTTTTTTTTTATGTTTGTTCGCTCATAGCTCCGCGATGCGTAGACGGATTTGCAAAATTCTTTTTTTGTTCGAAAGTAGATTATTCCGAAATGGTCCCATTTAAATTTCGTAAAGATCTGATCATGGGTTTCCGAGATTAGACCAAGGAACTCTTCAAAAAATACCAGGAAATCAGCCGCGATTGCTGCAATCGCATATTATTGCAATGTCTCTGCCAATACACATCATAACATCACGCCTGAATCCTTTGAAAGGGAATGCAGAAGTGTTCAGAATATTCAGCTATATTTCCGGTGTATATGCGTTGATTTTAATTAAAAATTCATTTTTTGGTTTAGTTTTGAGGTAGTCCTGTATTAATTTTATTGATATTGAACCTTTAACCGACTTCTAAACAAGGATTAGGTTTTCAATTCGAATGTTTTTTTTTTTTTTTTAATGTTTGTACGCGCATAGTTCTGTGATCTGCAAATGGATTTATAAAATTATTTTTTTGATCGAAAGAAGTTTATTCCGAAATGGTCCCATTTGAATTTCGTAAAGATTCGATTAAGGGTTTCAGAGACAGACCACGGAACTCTTCAATACTAGGAAATCAACCGCGATTCCTAGTATCGCATATGATTGCATTGTTTATGCAATCACATACCATAACATCACGCCTGTATCCTTTGAAAGGGTTCTTAGGCGTGTTTAGTTAATAATATACTAGCCGTAGCACGCATCTTCACCCGTTCGGATTGCTCCAACCGATATTTTTTTACACTATTTATGCACCTTATCATATTTTTTAAGATCACGCCTCTACTTTCTAAAGAGGACAGCAGAGTCACGTTAGAATGTTGCTAACTTACGTAAATATAAATCTCGTCGATTCATATATCGGAGCATTCGCTGCGAGTGATAGAGCCCTATTTTCTACCTGTGCATTGTAATATGAGTAATAAACGCGTGTGAGTCTTACAAATGGTGTATTCATTACAATCTCAAATAATAATAATTCTAGAACAAAAAGGGCACTAAAAAGAAAGAAATAAAAAATTTTTGACAAAAAAAAGAAACCGACTTCAAAACCCCTTTAAATAGATAGGTACCTACTAAAAAGAAAAAAATAATATCAAATGTAACAAATCAAATATAGAACAATTAACATAATTTAGCCTAACTTTAACCTTAACTTATAACAAATTACCAATTTTTGGAGTCGGTGCCAATCCCCTACGCGGCCTATTTTACACGACAGATATACAAACTACTAAACACATCAAAAATGAATGTAACGCAACTCTTTTATTAGTCTTATCAATCAATCAATCAAATCAATTAACCTATTGCAGTCCACTGCTGGACATAGGCCTCTCCCAATATGCGCCACGTTTGCCGCTCCTCCGCCTTCCGCATCCAGTCCCAGCCACCTTTCGCAGATCATCGGTCCACCTGATTAGGGGCGTCCCACCCTCCGTTTTCCTTCTTTTCCTTTCTCTCATATTGCAATACATAAATGTACCTAATAGAATATTTTCTCATATATTATATGTTATAGCTATCGAGTTCTCTTGTACCTATTTTCTTCCATTGATGGTCAAGATTTAAATGCTATAATTACATGTCGCTAACTTAATAAACTATTTTTTTTTATCTAATTCGCTTAGAATTTAATTGGTAATATCAAGTCTGTTCTATATTAGATTAATATTCTAAGTAGGTATATACTACTAATATTATATTTAAACGCGAAAGTTTGTTAGTATGGATGGATGGAAGGAGGATGAAGGAAGGAAATAATATAAATCAGATCGGTGATATTTTTCTTGGCACCGACTCCAAAAATTGGTAATTTGTTATAAGTTAAGGTTAAAGTTAGGCTAAATTATGTTAATTGTTCTATATTTGATTTGTTACATTTGATATTATTTTTTTCTTTTTAGTAGGTACCTATCTATTTAAAGGGGTTTTGAAGTCGGTTTCTTTTTTTTGTCAAAAATTTTATTTGGCATGTTTGGGGTTTTGGCGCCAACGCGAAAATGGACGCATCCCAGTATTATTTTATTTTCCGAAATTAGTGTGAGTTCGAGTTATTATGTGTAAAAATTATGGATTTTTAGACATAACGTCTTAGAAAACGCGAAGCCTTTAGTAAAGTTTCCACCACTTTACTGAGGTAGCAATCATCATCAACTCACCATCATCATCATCATGATCATCCTCATCTTCATCAAAATAAGTATCCGTACTTCCGTACTAATATTATAAATGTGAAAGTAACTCTGTCTGTCTGTCTGTTACGCTTTCACGCCTAAACCGCTGAACCGATTTTGATGAAATTTAGTATAGGAGTAGATTAGACTTTGAGAAAGGACATAGGCTATGTTTGGTCGCGATAACCGACATCCACGCGGGCGGAGCCGCGGGTAAACGCTAGTATTATTATTATAATAACTGATGACAAGGCAGCAGGGTGATAGCCTGTTCCGAAAATTGGCATGTGCAAAAAACTATCATATAATAGGAACCGACGTAACTTTTACCGCTCTTTTACCATTCTCAATTTAATAAGCTCAGAGTCAAATAATTTATTTTAACTACAGGAAACGCTGTAACGCAATTACTACATACACTGCATACACGTAATATTTTGATTTCAAATATCAATAGTTCCTTATAACGCTGTAATTAAGTAATTACCTACTATACAATTATTATAATTTTGAAACTATGTATGTGGTAATAGAAATGCCTCCATTGCCTCCCAGTCATTTGAATTTCGAATGAATCATGGCGCACTAGTGATGTCACGGTGCGGCCGTGAATACGTGACTGGCGCGGTGAAATATGATTTAATAAAATAACAGGTTCCTAATCTCGTTAACTGTGTTAATTAGTTAAACTGCGTTAATTATGTAACTGCTCAGTGATACAAATATAGTACGTGTACCTACTCTTTATGAAGAGTAATGGAGGAGGATTTTTGTTACCTAGTTAATTAATGTTTTCAATGAAAATATACTGGCATAAGAGAACGCGAACGGTGTCCATTTTTGTTCACATAATATTACTGGCACTTTTTTACAGTATACCATTTCAAAAATAAATAAAACCTTTATTTTCCAGATCACATTAAAATATCTCACTCCTAGGTATCATTACTTCTCTGAAGTTGTATCTATACCAAATTCTTTGAGTTTCGTTTATTAAAAAATATATTAATTTAAATTTTCCCATTTAAACGATCTCTCCCTTACATAAAAATTCATTAAACGCAATTTTCAATTTTTCACAAAATATTCAGCAATATTTCGAAGCGTAGCAACTCAAAGTAATTAAATTTAGATGAAATAGCTATATTGAATATTTCACAATATAATAATTTCGAGTTGTAATGTTGTTGTAATAATGTTTGAAAAATATTTACCTTTTATGAAAATTGAATTAATAGAGAGACTAGATTAATACCTATTCGAGGAATCTGTTGTGACCGACATAATAGATGTTTTGTTAGACACGATTATTACTTATGAATTTAATGCCTCCGTCAGAGCTTTACAATATTGGAGTAACATAAGCGGTTCGCTTCATTGTAAACTATTAAATAGTACCTACCATTAGAGATTACTCCATTGAATTAGCTAGTAATTGCCTTCATGACAGTATTATATCGCCGTTTAAAAAAATATTTGCAACGTGTTCAAACGTAGATAGGATATAGGTGCCATGAAGAACAAAAATAATAAAAAGAAGTATCTATAAAATAAAACAAATTCTTCAACAACAATTTTGCGTTGTAATTTCCAACGTCAATCACATAGCATAGACTAATCGAAAACTATTCAGCTGACAATTTGCTTAACGAGCGTTCATAGCACACTTATAGTGTGACTTCGTAGAACAAATCAACTCGATTCCACTCTCCTCTATAATCAAGTAATCGCACATTACGATCGACGGTGATTTACGGCGCGAGACTAAAACATAATACGAGTAAATATACTCGTAACAGTTCCTTTTAAATTGAACGGTATGTGGAGTATGTGTAGCAAGTTCCACCAAGCACGATCAATCGCCAGTTTAAACGGTATGTGAAGTATTTATTTATCAATGTTGTTATATTATGATTATGACTAATAACGTCACTATTACGTTATTGTTTTTTGTTGTTCCTGTTATCGTTATATTCAATCTACTTGCTCTGACCCGTTCGATGCCCGATCTCACACCTCTAGCGTTTCGAAGTTCATGTGCGTATCATAAAATAATTATCGTTTGTATAAATATAATAAGCCGTGTTGGTTACCGGTGGAGTAGAATAGGACCACCCCGTCTCTTTCTGTGGGTATCGTAGAAGACGACTAACGGATAGGACTGTTCTCCATCCCATAATAAACTTGTGCCCGCTTACGGCAATAGGCTTTACTGGCGTGAGTATTTATGTATGTATGCAAATATAAGAAAATACCGTGAACAAATCTATATAAGTGCCTGAGGTCTCTATAATCTGAAGGTTTGTAAAGACACATACTGACAGAGGCCCCTGAGCACCCATTATTGGATACAAAACGCCGGTCTAGATTTTTAATGAGTATTAATAGAATGCCTGTTATGTCTTTAGTGACCTACTCACTAGACTGAGTGAATCGATTAGTTGACGTAAGAAATAAACGTTATAACCGTAACTATTTAACGTGTTATAACCATAATTTGGTACGAATATTCTTTATTATGAATTTGGAATCCGTAACAAACCTACGCTTGAAAATTCAAATAAGTTTGATATTAAAATTAATAAAATTCAGATAAGTTTTGTGAACAGCAAATTAATTCAGTTGGAGTAGCGTAAGCAACAGATTTCACAAACTTCGCCATAAGTTTTGTAACTTCAACAACATGCCTGTTTGTGGACAAAATAAAACAACTACAGTAATATTCTTTATTGTATCTACACACAGTAAATGAATTCATCAGAGAAGAAATATTTCTATGGCGCTATTAAAATATTAGAGTGACTTTTATAAATTTACCGTGAATGTTACAAGGATAACGATGAGTGAAACAGTTTATTTCATGTTACCTATACTAACATATTATGTGTTTACAGGTTTACTAAATATATTACACACAGTAAACAATATCCACATAATTTATTTATTTATTTATTTATTTATTTATTTGGCACACAAAACAGAAAACAATCAAAATTTTACAAGTTATCATTTTCCAAGGTTCGGTTTTAGATTGAGTTCCAAAACATGTGTACTCAGCATGACAATTAAAAAGCGCACATTATTAATACCTACCTTAAATAATAATTATAAACTAAAAATAACAACAAAACAAAGCAAAAGCAATAAGACAATTAAGAGATATTATGGTTAATAAATTTAGACATAATAATGAAATCCGCAACAAAGTGACAACAAAATAGCTTGACTACAAATTTATAGCTTGACTATACCACCACCCTCCGTTTTCTCTATATTTGAGTCGCTTCTGTCACGTCGAAACACAATGTATCGCGAGTCAAATAGCTCCGCGTCAAATACACTGTCATTCAAATTGGTTTCAGTTAAACATATCATGTCATAATTACAGTCAAGAGTACTGATATAAATATCTTTTATTTTAGTTCTAATTCTGTTAACATTTTGGTAGTAAATTAACATTAAACAGTAAAGATTGTACAAAGTTAATGAACCTAAAAAAACTTTAATCAAGACAAAATTAACTTTAATATGTACGATTACAATTTGTTCAATGTGTCTGTACTCTTAATATGAATGTGACTATCTCTGTCGTCCTTACGTACATATACTCTGCCGTATTTCACCCACACATACTTGTAATTAAGTTCCTTTGCTTTCATTCTTGCTGCGGCGTGAAGAGATTTACATTCGGGGGAGATATGTTCGCCGACGTATATGTTACATTTGTTCGAAGTAAGGCCCAAGTGAGAGGAGTTCAATTGATCACCTCTGGAGATCTTGTTGTGACGGCGACAGGCCGATATTACTTGATCCCTTAGTCGAGAGTTAGACAGGGTGATCAGAATATTACGTGGACGGTCTCTAGAGGCATCCAACTTCGCAACAACAACATAATATATCATTGTACTGAAATTTCTTCATAATGTTTTTGGAATCTTTTCTCAACATCTTCGTAGTGATTATGTCGGTTGTATCGGATGCTTCACCTTAAAGCCCAAAGGTCAACCGTCAAGGGTCAACCGGTTCAGAACTGGACACGGGAGATGCAACTACCATCTTCACAAGTGGGGACTTAAAGAAGCGCCGGACTGTGATTGTCGAGCTCCAAACAGACAACGATGCATATAGCAGAGGAATGTCCACTCCGTCGTTTCTCCGTTTTTGACTTTCATCATCATCAGATGATGAAAGTCAAAAATTCGCTACTAGCTGGACATAACTGCATTAACTTCATCGTCATAATGTATTCGATGAGATGAGCTCGCATTTGCATCCAGCTGTTCAAAAATGAAGTCGATCAGGACAAATTTTTGCGAAATCCTGAACGCTAAGTGGATTTTGATGCGCTTGTGATCTTTAACGTCCAATAAGGACATAGCAAATTGTTTTATAAAGACCATTCATCGCCATTATTGTTTATTAAATCTTTGGTCACATCAGAGTTCATGTCTTTGTTTGTACCTATATGATACTAGTGATTCGCCCTCTCGCTTCATTTTGGCATTGACTTAGTCTGGTATATAAAGATTAATCTTTGGTTAGTTTAAACCTTGAACACTTTTTTATTTATGTTCTGTGGCGATCCTAATACTGCAATCAATAACTCAGTTTATATTTGCAAACATAAGATCAAAGTTTATTACTTTTTGTCGATAAGAATGTTAGCGGTTTAACAATCAATAAATTAGCCTATTGCAGTCCACTGCTGGACAGTCATCTCTCAATATACGCCATTGCTCCCGATCCTCCACCTTCCGCATCCAGTCTGACTCTTTCAGGTCGTCAGTCCACCTGGCTAAGTGGCGTCCCACCTTCCGTTTACCTTCTCGCGGCCACTCTAGGGCCCCAACGGCCATCGGCAGCGGTCCTTCAACAGATGTGGCCAGCTCACTGCCACTTCAGTTTGCTGCGAGGTATGTGGGTACCTAACTTTAGTTCTTTGTCGAATGAAATCGTTGCGAACCTATCTTTACTACAAAGAGCCTCCAAGCATAGCTTGCTCCACAGGGCAGGAACAGATAATAAAAGTAATTAAGTGAGAATCTACCACAGCTAACTTTTACTTCCACCAAATTTTTACTTCCGTGCTTATACTAATGATAAGTTTTTTGGAAATAAACAGTCAAACGCATATCCAGCAATAACAACAGTTACAAGGACATAACGTATTTCTTCACTTAAACGCCACCAAACTGTAATCACATTCAATAACGCGACTCAACGCCGAAAGTAACGAAGTCTGTCTGCTCTTAATTAAATGAATCACCAACACCAGGCACAGATAACAATGGACAAATCCAATTCCCCGAGTAATTACTTATCTCGGCGCGGCGGAGATAATGGACGGCCGTACGGCACATCACTATGTACGGTCCGCAACGCACCAAAAATTGCAGTTACAGAACGGCTGAACATCCCCTAAGGGGGTAGGTAAAGGTGTGATGTGGTGTATACTGTTTTATACCGACATTTCATCAACTGCCTTTTTCTAATGGCTTTCGTATCGAATTGAAATTAATTTATTTCACTTTTAAAATGCTTTAAGTTCATGAAAAGTACATATTTGGTTTTCGATTTCACATTATGCCGGGTGTTACGGTCGGAGAGCGGTATCATTTAATTAGTAGATTTGTGCGAAAAACAATTACCCTGACATACTACTTCTTTAACAAATACGAGTACAATACAGTATAAACGGTTACCTATCTTAATCCCGAATTTTAATATTCCGAATATCATAATCCCGAAAACGTTTGGCCATTTTTTCATAATCCCGTTTTTTCAAATTCCGAAGTTTTATTTGCCATATAATCGCAACTCCGAATTTCATTTGCCCAATTATTCATTTGTACGACGTTTTATAATCCAGACGAACGAGTTCCAGACACACGAAATCTAAATGCACAAAATCCAGATGACCGTAATCCATATGCATGAATGCCCAAATTTTAAAACACAATTTTTTGAAATGCATTTAATTGATAACCAGACAAACAATATCCAGATTTTTAAAACCAGGTAGCATCAGGCATGCAGCATGCAGCAAGCATCAGGAATTTAGCATGCAGCAAGCATCAGGCATGCAACATGCAGCAAGCATCAAGTATTTTTAGCATGCAGCAAGCATCAGGCATGCAGCATGCAGCAAGCATCAGGCATTTACCATGCAGCAAGCATCAGGCATTTAGCATGCAGCAAGCATCAGGCATTTAGCATGCAGCAAACATCAGGCATTTACCATGCAGCAAGTATCAGGCATGCAGCATGCAGCAAGCATCGTTTCTGTCACAGCTCCGGCGCTGCGGGGCTCCAGCGGCCCCACACGAGCTTATCGTCGCAGATGGTTGTAACGCCCACCACCGCAGCTTCGGCTTGCTGGCCGGCTGCGCCGGCCAGCCTCAGCCGCGGCGGCGGCCATTGTAACCACCTGCTCCTCAGCTCGTGGGCCGCCTCGCCCCTCCGCGCCTACGCGGGCTTGAATAACACTCTAGGGGTAGGGCAAACAAGACTACGTGAAGTCGGATTTGCGGCAATTCATTTCTTTCACTAACTTTTTTGTGACAATTTTTGACTTTTCAAACCAATAATTTAAGGGTTAAACTGTTAATTTTTCCGTATAAAATTCCATACAGGGATAAATAAAAAATTAAAAAAAAACCTAACCTATCCGAATCGGATTGCACTGAGTCGGGGTGTTAACGATAATTTTAATAATTTCGACATTGAAATTTCTAAATTAATGTACCTTAATTTCTAAATTACTTACTGTGCCTAATAAATGAATCATATAATTTTACTGAATTTTACTATACCTACTTGTATATAGTTTAGCTGGAATACGATTGTATGGGAACCAAATAAAACGATTATGAAAATTTGGTAAATGGTACGATGGGAAACAAAAAAAAATATTTTGAGAATCTGGTATAACTATATTTGGATTATGACAATATGGGAAACAAAAAAAAGCTATTTGAAAATTTGGTTTTAGTGCACCTGGTAATTGATTTATCTGGGAAATGAAAAACGGAATTATAGAAAGTTGTCATTCCTTACATCTGTCTTTTAAAAGTTCTACCAACCGTTTTCGGGGTTTTAAGATTCGGGTAACAGAAATTCGATATTTCAATAGGTTACCAGTATAAACGCATTATATTAGATACTTAACGACGATATTAAGTGTCAAATTGTACTTTCCCGATTGAACCAATTTGTCATGGTAAATCACGGTTCTATCAACTAAAACTATCTATCTGCTTTTGGTGCTGTCTGTACCTGAAGTATTATTAAGGTTGTTACAATAATAGGTTGAAAACAATATCGCTCCAGAACTGTTATTAATATTTGTTCGATGTTCTATTTCTGTTTAGCCGGTTTTATTCGAAACCGGGACCTCTCTACCGTAAGTCCGACTCCATAACGACGAAGCCGGCGCGGTTCAGCTAGTTTAAATATATATACAGTTTCATGCTCTTCAAAGTTCCATTTGTATGTGAATGTAGAGTATAAATTTGACATGCATAATTCACTAACATTGTGTACCCTTGACATTGAGATGCCTTCAAGCGATGACTATTTTTATGGCAATATTGTTCGTCACGTTTCAAGCAGATAAAAAATATCGAATTTGTGCATGTTAACCTTTTGAAATTATGCAATGCTATCCTAATCTTATCAAATTAGTATTATTTATCAAACCATTCCATTTGGTCATTCGGTAGGTATTACCTACTGATTAAGAAACTGTATCTATCTATAAATATAAAACGTATCGGTTTCCTTATTTTTTGTCCTTGTTCAATTTTCAAAATGATCAGCACCTAATACAACACTATAGAATATTTTATCCTTTAAAAAAGCTGTTTACAAATTGAACAACAATTAACGCAAAAACCCAGTCAGCTCATTGATTTTTCCGTTGTTATCCTATAACCATATAAAAGGTTGTATTCATAAGGCAGCCTATGATATCAGCGCCATACAGCCTATAGATAACCGCGATAGGTACCACGCAAAGCGTTATCGTGCAAAATTTACTACATATTGGGAATGGGATGCACACTGCAACAGTTTTAGTGTAAGTAATTTTGTAAAATTTAACCGAATTCTAAAATAATATTCAAAAAAAGAACGTAATACTTTGTTGTAATGTAACAGGTATTTTAATTGTTATTTGTGAGTATAGCGGTGATTCGCAGCACTATGAATTTGACAGTCCAACGAGGATTTAAAAAAAAACCATGATGTCATTTTGGTGTCAATGACCATAATTAGACAGTGAGTGCAAGTTTATGAACATAATAAGGAAATAAAGTTATTTTAACGGATCCTATTGCAATTTATTTGGTGCTATTTTATAATTTACACTGATCCCGACGTTTCGGCTGCTATTCAGCAGACATGCTCACGGGGAGGCTACGGTGACTGACGTGTTTCTATCTCATTATTACCTACAATATCTTAAAATGCTTATTATTGCTTATGTATTGTATAGTTCACAACTTTACATGAAAATAAACTCCTACTCGTCTGGTCCCAGGTCTCCAAAAGATGGATTTATAGGTCGTCAGAGATGATTTTTGAGACCACCATCAATTTATTGCAGAATTCTGTTGTCATTCAGTTTTTACTGTCTAATTTTATTTTTATGCAGAAATGTCCTCCATAATAAAATTATTGTCTAAAAAATATTATAATTCGAATTTCTGAACTGAATAAGAAAAAAACTAAATTCTTGGCAAAGGAAACACTAGTTTATGGATTCGTTGAATCATTGTGTTAGTGGGCTAAGGCTACTAGATCAAACGGTCTAATAAATAATAATCTTTGTTCAAAACCCGTTTTCGTATTTAATTTTGTCATAAATTGTGTTACTGTGATTCATAACTCTGCTGGTTTGTCGATATCCAACGGTGGGTGAAGTCATGTTGGTTACATCATAGTGTAACTAATAGGTATGCAGGCGACATCATTTTCCTTTTTTATCGATGTTACTAAATAACGGGTGGCGCAAAAGTAGTGGCACTAAAGAAAATACCTTTATTTTTTTTATATGACATTTTCTGTTATTCTGTTGTTGAAAATTGTGTAGAGAACAAATGTAAAATACACTGAAAATAAACATGGACCGTTTTACTCCCCAAGAACGTGGAATAATTGTGTCAATGTTCTTACGGAATAATTCATCAGTGATAAGAACACAACGTTTTGGCGATTTGCCTTGGCCTGCAAGATCACCCGATCTGACCAGTCCAGACTTCTTTCTTTGGGGTTTTTTGAAATCTCGGGTGTATGTGAACAAGCCACAGACTCTCGCAGCTCTAAAAGAAAACATTCGTCAAGAAATAACGAACATATCGCAGGAAGTGTTACGGCAAGTTATGCAAAATGTCATAAATAGGGCTCAAATGTGTATCAACTCTGGAGGTCACCATTTAAAAGACATCATCTTTAAATCCTAATGGTACGAAATTTAATGGTACAAATATACATTTAAAAAAACCTAAATCTAGTTTTCTAATTTAGAAAAAATGTTATAGCCGAACCAAATAGGGTCTTTACTTTTGCGCCACCCAGTATAGTACTGTTAACCGAGTGGCAGAAATAAAGCCTTAAAAATATCAATCACGATCATTATCACCTTATCGTCAGGGATAATTTTATTTCTTTCTTATTCCTCGTCATCATCCGCCATTGTCCCGATTATCTGAAGTCATTTGTTCTTCTCCTGTCAAACCGACGACGGCACTTCTACTCTCAGTTTCTGTTTTCCCAGTGTGCTGCATTCTTTCCTAATTACCTATATTAGATAAATAGACAAGCGACCTACTTTTGTATTCTTAAAATAGTCTTAGTCTACAAAGGAAAAATAATTAAACGAATAAGAATAAAAATGGCGAATGATTCAAGTGTCAGCAATAGTATAAAATAACACCCACCCACGTAATTGAGCTAAATATGTACAAGCCCCGAGCAATTTGCAGACTAATTCGAGTTTAGAGACAAAAATTCTTGGAATTTGCACACAATTTCAACTGAGAAATTAGCCCGCTCTGACAGAACCACCTAAATTGGCGCTCACCAATTACAAGTAATGAAAGTAGGTAGCAAGTTTTAAAAGCTTTCCTCTGTTAAAGCGCCAAAATTTTTTAATGGAAAACGATAACAATAAATGCTTGTTTTTAATTTCTTACGGCAACTAACTAACTACAAACCAAAGAAATGACATTATGTTTGTAAAGGAAGGCTGCTCAAAGAAATCATCTCAAAAGCCATATTCAATTTTAATAACTGCCGTTGACTGGACAATACTCGTAGACACGTATGAGAAGCACTATAAAATACCAGAGGATATCTGTGCCTCATCATCCAGACCCGATATATTCCTTTTTTCACGATCGCATAGGCGTGCAGTGCTCGTTGAACTCACAGTACCGTGGGAAACTAATATACCTAAAGACCACGCTATAAAGACAAACAAATACTTTGACTTGACTAACGAGTTAACCAAAAACGGCTACGTGGTTAAACTCTACGCCGTAGAAGTAGGAGCAAGAGGAATTCCAGCTAAATCCCTGTACAACTTACTTAAAGACCTCGGATTGCCAAGAGCTTCAGTAAGCTCTTTACTAAATCGAATATCAAAAGCGGCATTGATAGGATCTTACCAAATTTGGATAGGTAGGGGGGGGAACACTACTGACGGTGGAGGTGAGCGCTGATGCATCACAAGGTGGCCACCCTAAACCTACATCTGGGTCGCAAGTCCCAGTCGCCGTCACGGTGTTCCTCTCTGTATCACGCTATGGACCCGGCGACCGCACGGTGAATCCATGGAGTGCTGAGAATCGGATCTCTTTATTTTAGAGTTCTGCAACGCCTTAAAAAGGACGGGTGAAAGACAACTGCATGTAACGAAGATGCGAATGACTTTTTTTTTAATCTTTATTTTTTATAGAGGGCTTGGTACACAAGTTGCGAATGTTAAGATGGATGTGTGATAAAGTGATAATATGACGAGAATGGATAATTGTAGAATAAGGAATGACTATAATTATTATTAGAGGAAGTTTGAAAGTAGCACAGGTAAATGAAAAATTGAAAAGCGACTGACGTCGTATCAGAAGATGTGTAAGTCATGTTGTAAAAATGGTTCAAAGTATGAATAAAGAGGACTTTAGTAGCCCAAGAAAAGATGAAATGCCTGAAAGAGGTAGGTAATAGCAAAGAGAGGAGTGACTGAGGAAATGCCATCTGAAAATGTTGCATTGCACCGCAAATAATTGGGACATGGGCAGGTAGATTATGATTGAGGAGTTCTGCTTGTCAGCAACTAGTACTTTCGCAGGACGAACTCGCGTGAGCTTTGAAGGTAGTTGAATACTATTATCTGGAACTTTATGCAATGTTAAAAAATTGAGAGGAAGCTAGAAATATTGGTAGAAGAAATTTCTTGCTGTTCTGTCGGTTCAGTATTTTTTTAGGCTGCTTTTAACCTTATAATAGGCCTTGACGAATAGGGTTTTATGGATTTTTTTGGATAATAACGTGTGTGGTGGCGGTAATATAATTAATTCATAGGTAGTGTTGGGAACATAAAAATTATTAGGTACCTATAGCTTCAAAAAGAAATTCTATTGATTATATGCCTACATACCTCTTACCTTCATTCTTTTCACGACTTCATGAATCGATTAAATTGATAGGGAGAAACTTCAAATTGGTAGTACCTAAGTGTTGAATATTATCTAAATAGAGTTCCTTTTAGTCTTAGCTATATAGGTTTCTAATAGCATTTCCTATTTCATATTATACCCGGGTAAGTGGGTATACGGAGGAATGTTTTATTAAACGAAAGTTTTGATTATTCATGAGGGATTTGCCAAACATGACATGGATAATTTTATGGGAATCGATCTTTTTGATATAAAATTTACGATATGATGTCCTTCAGGCACCTACCTCCTCCTCCGTAATAAAATAAGTGCAAAAGCCTTTTACTTTTGGAGGTTGAAATAATATTATTTTTTAGATTACCAGGGATACTTAGGTACTAGGTAGGTATTTATTGCGATTTATCATTTTTATTGATTTTGATGACCTACACTAATCGCGATGTACTTAGGTAGATAAGGTAAATACCTACTCTGATAAAATTAATTTAATTTCAATTCATTCTATCATTCGATTCATCAAATCATTCAATTCATTAGATCATCCTAGAACACGCATGCAAATTTCGCTGAAAAAAAAAACAAGGGGCAAAGGTATTATTATGTGCAGCCTTTATCTAATCTGTTATCAGTTCAATATTATGATCGCTATTATGACGCCTACAGGTGCTCCACTGTACAGTAATCTGACAAAAAATAATATCAACTTACCTGAACAGTTTGTGTATTATTAAAATATACTAATGGTGCTTCAAGGTTTAAGGCTGCCCATAAGTGTAATAAGCAGATTACGTTGGTAGTAATGCTAACAGATTATATGGTCAAGGTTGCACTGACGTAAGCGAAATAACGCCAACCATTAAATATTTGCAGTAGTTTTCAAAGGTATGATACGCTTACATACACAGAATTTAGCGTGGAGTGCCCCAGTCTAGAGAAACATCAACACAGTCGTATCGTCGGCAATATCGAGATATGTGGGTGCAGCGTTGTCTGGCGATGTTTTGATTATTTTGTTATTCACACCGGAGTCCGTGGGTGTCGTCAGCGTGCGACGGGCGTACAGTTTACACAACAGAGGCTGCACGCTGCATGAGAGTCGTTGGCCGTCGCTCACTCAGGTGAGTTGACGAGTTGCTTTATAAATACGCCACCGGCACTCGAGCGTGGTCGCCCCTCTCCCCGGGTCCCCGCAGAGTACCGCTGCTCGCGTGCCGCTCATCGCCATTATCTGCGGGACCTTGGGCCGCACCGCGCGATAAAACCACTCACCTTTTTGATTTGGAAATGGTCGGGGCGCAGAGTCTCCTGGATCTCCTGCTCGGTTCCGCGCGGCGCCGCCTGCACCGAGCTGCGGAACCCGTCCAGCACCCCCTTGAACGTGAACTTCTTCATCGCGAATAAACGAGAAGCGGGTCCTTTGTCCGAAGGCCGCTCGCGCCGGCCGCGGCTACATCACAGCCGTCCGCCGCGGACAGCGAGCCGGTTTTGGCGGAAGGTAGGTCGGTCGCTCCCGCGCTACACGTCGTCGCTTGTGCGCAGGGCACCCGGGGCCGCCGCCGACGCCGCCACGCACCCGTCACGCTGACGATCGACGAAAACTAGGCGAGGCACCGCCTCCGGAATGTACAGCAATGCGGCTCGTCTGACGGATCGATAGCTGGGACAGCGGTTACACACGCGCACTAACGACACGCTGTCAGCGAGGCTGCTTCGGACTGGCCGGAAAGAGTACGACGCGACCGATCGATGCGCCCAGCCCCGCTCGGAAAAGAGATGAACACATATTGCGCATGAAGGCACGTCTTGCGGAAGAAAAATTTCACAGCTGATAACCAAATAGTTCCGCATGCCACCGCAGTGTGGCGCGCACCACGATAACATCGCGTGACACTTCACTACTGTCAAATGTCAACATTGTCAAACCCGGCGCCTGTTCTGGTGCACCGCTAACACATTTTTTTCCTTTTACTCAAGAAATCTACATAAAATGTCTTTTAAAATAGTAGTGAGAAATTTAAAGACAATGAGTTATGTGGGGAGTTATAAAAAAATTAGAGACCGACCGTTCAGGTGAGTTTTAGTTGTTTACCTTGATCATGTTGTTATAAACACGAGTATATTTTTCCATTTAAATGAGTAGAAAGCTAATTTAACGTAGTTTTCTAAGTATCATCAATCGTGGAGTGATATATTACTTTAAAAAACGTTACTAACTAGTACATAACATTCACTTATCAATACATAGTGGAAGAGAAATCGGCGTACGTGACAAAAGGCCATTGACTCATCAGTCGAGTGCTTATTAGCGAGTTACAGCTCTCAAGAGCAATCATATTGATGAAATAACGTTTATTTATGTACACACTATTATGTACTCAAAATACCAAATCATTCCTTCACATAGATTACAATTATTTCTTGAGAAGAGTCTAAAATTACAGGCTATATTGTGCAGCAGTGATAGGCACAGGCTACATGGCATACAGCCACTTTAAGAGTAATAAAGCCGAGATGAAAGAGGTTATACAGGCCAGTGACTACATGGCAGCGCCCATCACACCATTACATGAACTGGAGAAAAACCAGAATGATATGAAGGCTCAGATGGAGCTGCTAATTATGAGGATACAGGCTGAGTTCTGTAGAGCCTTAGAAAAGGAAGAAGATGAGGTATGTGGTTACTCTATGCTATTTACTTTTTTAAATTTTTCATCTGTTCCAATAACATTCTTATTGGAAATTTTCCTCTACAGGGAAATTTTCAGTTGAAAAATTTTTCAACAATGGATTCTATTTAAATTGACTATTTTGTTTAAAAAATTATATATCAGTATTTTTGAACTACTGTATTTTCTCATAAAACTTTACCATCATTTTATCAGTCACATGTATTGCACAAGGGCAAGCTTATTGGAAGAATCAATGGGACACTTTATGCATACCATAAAATGGGGTTCTTTATGACTACTGAATAACTTTCAAACAATTTAAAACTTGCTACTTTGTAATCTTAAAGTTCAAAATCCAAAACTTATTATTTAAAAAATTGTTCATTACATTTTTTCATTCATTCTACAAAATGCCATTTGAATTTAGACTTTATTAAATGACAAAAAGACAAAATTAAATGGCATATTTTACAGTGCAAGACACTGTTGACAGTGCAATAACAGTGGTTGAAAATTAGCTCAAACAAGGTCCTATTCAGATCCTGATTTCATGCACAACAGTCATAAAAGCTTCCTTCCATGGATATCCATCATTTATGTTGTGTGTGTATTCATTTACAAATTATTCTCTTGTAGGCCTGGGACGATGACAAAACACCTGATGAATATGATTTCGACAAAGATGTTTTTATAATTGCTCCGGTATGGCTTATAATGTATCATTGTTTTATTTTGTATGATTATTTTGTTTTGTAGCATTATTTTGTTTTGTATCATTATTTTTTTCACCTTAAAACTATCATTACAGAATCTACATAATTCAATAGTGTAGCTTACTTTAAAATATGTGTCTATAATTTTTTTATTATAGCCTTTAATCAGAATAGTTACAATTCTGTTAGAATTTTTTATTTTAAAGTTTGTTGCCCGCGACTCCGCCCGCGTGGATGTCAGTTATCGCGATCAAACATAGCCTATGTCCTTCCCCAGGGTCTAATCTATCTCTGTACCAAATTTCATCAAAATCGTCATCAAATCATCAAAAAATCATCAAAACGTATCATACGTGTCTGTAATGGTGACGCTCTTTTCAGAGACTTTGCCTTCAGCTTACCATCAGGCGAGGCGAAGTCAAATTGACGTGTCCTATATAATATAAAAAAAAATAAAAAAAAATCGGTTCCGTAATTTAGGCGTGCAAGCGTAACAGACAGACAGACAGAGTTACTTTCGCATTTATAATATTAGTATGTATGGATTCCATTTGGCAAAGGCCTCCCCCAACACCCGACACACGTCGCGGGATTCCCCCCGCACATTGTTCAAATGTTCAGGCAAAATCAGGGGCTAAAATTTACTCAGACTAAAAGAATAATATAGATGGAACGTATAGAACCAGCGTGTGAAGCCACATAAAGTGATACTAAAGTAGCACCATCTCACTCGCACTCTTTGTGTGCACGCACGAGTGCGAGCGAAATTGTGCTACTTAGCTGGTTCTATACGTTCCGTCTATATTATTCTTTTAGTCTGAGAAAATTTATTACTAGAAATGCCCTCCGAAACACGTCCAGACCAATACAAATACCCATATTCATGCATACAAATATTTGCAATGAACAGGGATCGAACCCGAGCCTCCTGCGTAGCGGTCGCGTTCACTACCGCCACTCTACAGAGGCTGTCGACCGCTAGACCGCACTGGCCTTATCTATTCTGCTCTTAAGGCGGCCACCCACTTACAGTTTATCGAACGACAACCGCATGATATCGGTCTGTCAGCTCATCGCAATAGCCCACACACTTAGAGTTTTTTATACGATTTTGGACTGAAGGCTAATATGTGTGTGGCCGCTCGACGATTTCGGTCAGCAAAGACAGTTAAAGGCCGGACAGTCTATGGCCGTCGGCATTTTATACGTAATAACATCAGACTAAAAGAATAAAATAAAGTTATTATTTTAGTCTGAGGTAATAAAATTATGACGACTTTAATGACATAAGGACTGCAGGCCGCCGCCGGGACAGACGAAAAACTGCAGGCGGACTGTAAGTGGGTGGCCGCCTTCACTGGTATTCAGAAGGTGAAAGAACAAATGTTTTTGTAAGGTTTCCGTGCATGTCTGTGCAGAATAAAAACATTTTCTTTCTTTCTTTTTTCTTTAAGGTATGATCCCGTGGCCGACCGCATACGACAACTGCCGACGCACGCAGCAGACGCACGTAATCCGTTGCGGCTTCTTAATGGTCCCCTTTATCCGTTTAACAAGTAATGAGTATGCTGCATGCGTCGGCAATTGTCGTATGCGATCGGCTGCAGAATCATACCTTTATGCATAAAAGATACTGGATACATGTCTTTCAATTTATATGGATTATCAAATATGAATAGCCCTGCGTAACAATACTCGTCTCTTCTCATAATATGTCCATACCATGATAGCTGATTTCAAAACTGCCAACATGCTCATTCATTATTCTGTCCACCACACACCATAACATAGGTATGTACCGTCTATCATCCGTCGCTTTAAAGGCCAAATCTGACTATACACAACACAGGACCACGGGTCTAATCAAGATCTGCTGTGCAATTCTATAACCATACAACGTCGAGCACAGCGTTGCGACCGACCTTGATATAGATTGTCATTGGTCGGACTGGGTGACGTCACTGGAGATAGACCAATGACAATCTCTCTCAAGGTCGAACACAACGCTGTGCTCGACGCTTAGAGAATTGAACACTTAATAACATTTTCTCGCCGGCATAGGTACCTACCATAGCAAAAAAAATCTGATTCACTTCTCCAGTTGGTCTTACCAGTAGATCAGTTCCTTGAGCAGTAATCTGTGGAGTACAATGCTTAGGGCTATAATGATTCCATTCTTTCAGGAGGCGAAATTCAAGGTAGACCGTTGGATGCGTCCTACTGGAGGCGGAGGGATCACGTGCGTGCTTCAAGACGGGCGGGTCTTTGAGAAGGCAGGAGTCAATATTTCGGTAGTGTCTGGGACTTTGCCACCTGCTGCCGTCCAACAAATGAGGAGCAGGTACTATCACTGTTGTACACTACACCCATTATTGTAGACAGGGGTGTTCCACTTGCTACGATCCTGGTGTACAACTTTTGCTTCTTCTACTTTCGTAATTTTTTACATGCTTCCTGGTTGCGGTCTTGAGCTAGCCTTTCAGCAAAATGTCTTTGACTGATTGACATACGTATGCCAAGTCGTCACCCTATTTCCTTATTCTCCCTCTGGGCAGACTGGGGTATCCAGCAATCACGGTGTTCTGCCAAACCCACCTGTTCCTTTGCAAAATCTTACGATCTGTTACACCTTCGGATGCTCGTGGTCTTCTATGTCTAGTATGTCCGTTCCCATAGACTGCCATCTCATCAGTGAGTACGTGAGTCATGTAAAGAGGAATCTTTTATCCGCACTTTTTTTGTTCCATTGTTGTGGTTGTGAGCGATACATGAGGCATTCGGCAAGCAGGTGGAAGCGGATCTCCTCGACATCCATTCACTCCGGGCATCTAGGGCCAGTTTTTACGCCTATAGGTATCAGGTGCCTGTGAATACGATAATTCACGTAGTAGTGATGATACGAGTAGGTATCTATATTTATCTATAATATCGAGTAATATTGTTTAAAAAGATTAATTTATCAATGTAATGCTTACTGTCGAAATGTGTGTCAAACGTGCGCTGATAATATTTATTTATTAAGATATCATTTGACAACAAATTTTATGCTTACATAATGAATTGCCTTGATGGCGCAGCCATTGTGAGTGGAACTACTGAAGTCCTGGGTTTGATTTTCAAGTTAGGTAAAGCGTTATTTGCTGCACGCCCTGCAACTGGCGATGACCAACAGGGTCATTAGGAGGTATCGTATGATCTCCTTCAAGAAGGTCGGGGTCTCTTTTCTGGAACTCCGCCAAGGGACCTGGAGGCGCGAGCCCTTTTGTAACTAGATCTATGGCGAAAGGAAGTGCGTGCGCAGGTACATGACCCTGAGCGTCAAGAAATCGAGGTCCCAGCTCCGATTCGACTATTACATAGCTGCTACATCGCCACCCGAAGCTTAAAAAACGTATTAAATGTTTAAAGTAACTATTTTTTTTTGTTAACTCAGAGGCAAGAACCTACAAAACGCGGAGCTGCCTTTCTTCGCGGCCGGGGTGAGTGCGGTGATCCACCCTAGGAACCCCATGGTGCCCACCATACACTTCAACTACAGATACTTTGAGGTCAAAGACAAGGATGGTGAGTGCTTACCATTGTTAACAATTTCAACTAGACCGTGCGTCAGTGGTTTAGTGGTTAAGGATTCGGCCGTACGATCGTGAGGGCCCGGGTTTAAATCCTGGAGATTACACTACTGATGTGAACCCACTACTAGCACAAGCAAATTAGCCCAGCTAGAGGATATAATGGCAATACTATTTTGTGATGTTGTTTGTTTAACAAATAAAAACGAATGAAGAAAGTGTTAGTAATTTTTTTAAATAATTTTCTAGGTGTGCAATGGTGGTTCGGCGGTGGTACTGATTTAACCCCATACTATTTGAACGAAGAAGATGCCCAGCTCTTCCACACAACTTTAAAAAATGCATGCGACCCACATGATAAAACATATTACACTCGGTAAGATACGTTAAAAATAGAATATATAAAAATAGAAAGTGAAATACTAGAACCATTACCAGTAAAAAGATATTGCCTCTGCCTACCCCAATGGAAAAAAGGCGTGACGTTGTCTAAGTATTAAAATCTACCAAAACTACCAAATTTTCTTTTACTGGCAATACATAAGTGTTGAAAGAGGAGTGACGTTATGTCTATATTAAAATCTACAAAAACTCTACTGGCTACACTGATGCTCCGCTTATTTTAAAGTGTAGGCATGATTTTTATTACGACAGAATATACTAAAATGTATGTTTCACTCAGATTCAAGAAATGGTGCGACGACTACTTCCACATTCCTCACCGGGGTGAAAGTCGAGGCATTGGCGGTATATTCTTTGACGACGTAGATACACCGGACCAGCAGTCCGCGTTCAACTTTGTCACGTCTTGCGCCGAAGCTGTTATACCTAGCTATATACCTATCGGTACGTATTTTTGTTGTAAAGACTTGGCTGAATAAATATAAACATGGATCGCTTGAAAAGTGTTATCCGCTGTTGATAAAATTACGTAGAAGAAATTATTTTTTTATTCATCATCATTTTAGCGTTTCTTTGTTCCTGGTTGCTTCCGAAACTTTAACCTTGGAACCCGAACTCCATTGACTTTTTGATTTCACTAATACATTGTTTTTTGGGTCTAACTTCCCAACCCCGCGGGGAAAGCCTGTGCCAGAAAACCTCCCACACATTTTTTAATATTTTTCGAGCTATGTTTATATTTTTTTATGATTGTAATGAAAAATAATGAATAATATTATTTTCTTATTACAGTACAAAAACACAAAGACGACGCGTACGGGTACTACGAGCGGCAATGGCAGCTGCTCCGCCGCGGACGCTACGTCGAATTTAACCTCATGTACGATAGAGGCACCAAGTTCGGACTGCACACGCCGCAAGCCAGATACGAGTCTATTCTAATGTCATTGCCTCTTAACGCCGTAAGTATCAATCTATACTATACTAGCTGTTGCCCGTGGCTCCGCCCGCGTGGATGTCGGTTATCGCGACTAAACATGGCCTATGTTCTTTCTCAAGGTCTAATCACTACCCCTTTACCAAATTTCATCAAAATCGGTTCAGTGGTTTTAGCGTGAAAGAGTAACAGACAGTTACTTTCGTATTTATAATATTAGTATGGATGGATTAATCTTTATCTCTGTTATATCCGAAGCTTACACTTTGATACCCAGGTTCCACTCTCCTATTCTTTATTTTGTTTCATGGGACTAACTGTAGTTTACTAAACCTAAAGGACCGAAGTGCAAGATGCTTCGGATGCTAAAGGGGACAATACTTAGATGCTCATGAAGTTTATACAGTGAAAAACCGGTTTCCCCTCTCTCATCACTGAAGACCAAGAATAACATTCACACTTAAACATACAGTCTTATGTATTGTAACCTCAAGATGTATTATTTCCACAGAAATGGGAATACATGCACGAGCCTAAAAAAGATTCTCCTGAAGAAAAACTCATGGCAGTCCTAAAACAACCTCGGGAGTGGGTCAAACGGGGGGAGACAAGCCAAGAGCAGGCCCATCATTCGGTGGCGTGAGGTACGGTGAAGATGTTTGGTTTAGGGTTTTTTTACAATGTTGAAATCATGTAATGTTGTACAGAAATATTTTTTTAGAATATAAATTATAGTTTTATAATGTTTCGTTTGTTGTTTTATTTACCACTAGTTGCCCGCGGCTCTGTTCGCGTCGATATAAGTTATCGCAATTTAGATGAATTCCGTTTATGGTAGGAATATTACTTGCACCAGTGTCGCCCACATCCAAATACTGCACTAAATACGTCAGATGGCTGATCAGGTAGTCGTTACCTTGTCTGCCACCTATGAAGTATAAAAATAAACACGAAAGGGCTCCGGTCATCGACGTAGCGTCGATAGCTTAAGGAGTAAACCTTGAGATGGAGAGGTTCCGGGTTCGAATCCTGGTTATACTATCGATATGAAGCCACTCCTAATACATGTGTAAACGAAGTACTCTTTAAATACAATCTTAATCTCAGACTAAAATATTAAATTAGTCTGAAATTACAGTAGGTATCTTGATTTTTTTTTATATTTGTTCCTACTATGACCATGCTGCCTTGTCATCAGTTATATTATACTAAACTTATTATGATGATGATGGTCAGTTGATGATGATGATGATGACGATGATGATTGCTGCCTCAGTAAAGTGGTGGAAACTTTACAAAAGGCTTCTTACGGAGATTTGAAACCAACACGAGAAGGCACAATCCGCTGTAATATTTCACTTTCCTATTTTTGTGTGCGTTTTCTTTTTTGTACCTATGTCTAAAATTCCACCATATCCACTCATAAAAACTCGAACTCAGACTAATTTCGGAACTTAAAATAATACCACGTCTCTTCGTATTGCCGCCAAAACTCCTATAGTATCTTGAGTTCCTAGCCTAGTCTTCTTGATCCACATGTGTGCCACATGTTTCCTACCTTATTATCCTTTTTTACCTTGAGCCCATCAGGCAGGGTAGATGAAGTCATCGTTAGCGTTAACTATATAAAAAAATGCATATGTATAGCGCTTCCAATGAAATGGAAGGAAAATATGATAAAGTATTCTGCAACAAAAAATAAACAACACAACGAACAAAAACCTACCAAATCGTTATCCATTACTACTAACAACAGTAGTTTTTTCACAATACAGCGTAGCAACACCGCACAACAAATGTCATTATATTTGTCACTTTCCCGATGCCTTCAATGTTGTGAACGTGAATTTCTTATTTTCACAATACTTATGTGTTTACTAGACAAGTTCTATTACTTTCCACCGATACAGCTACGTCACCACCACCGTAACATCAATTGGTTCAAGGGGTTGGTGTTACGCACCGATTTCAATGTGATTTATCATAAAATATGTGGTGCGCGTAACGGATGCTTCATTTCCTACATTCCTTCGCCAAAAAGGAAACGTAACGTTTGTTTCCTATGTGATGTTATTGCGAATTGGCGGCGGGTAGGTTAGGAAGATGCCTTTTAAGCTTAAGCTGAAGAAAACGCGGCAGTACAATGTGGCATCTAAAAGTTTGTTTGTGATCAGTGTCGAGTTGTTAGACGGTGGTGTTGCGGACTGTACACTGTCTGTGGACAGTACAGGACAGGAATGCCTCGATAACGTGTGTCAGAGACAAGCGATCAACCAGCCAGAGTTCTTCGGACTTCGCTACATCAACCGCAGTCAGCAGCCGCGATGGGTCCAATTAGAACGGCCTCTGAAGCGTCAGTTGGAGAAGTACGCTTCATCACACCAACTGTACCTCCGGGTTATGTACTACGTAATCTCAGGTACAAGTTTGATCACTGATGAGGTCACAAGGTACCACTACTTCTTGCAGCTAAAGAATGATTTGATAGAAGGCAGGATTATTTGTGATTGTCAGCAAGCAGTTGTGCTGGCGTCGTACAGCAGACAGGCAGAGTATGGGAATCATGATCGGGAGAGACATACGGTGGAATATTTGAAGAATCTGTTGTCGTTTCCTAAGCAGATGTTGGATGGTGGTCAGATTATTGATGGGAGTACTTTGGCTGAGACAGGCCGGCTGGAATGGCTCACGGAAGCGGTGATACAGCATCATATGGCTCTGCATAACATGTCACAGGTAAGTCTGATTTATAAATCTAATATATAAAATTCTCGTGTCACAGTTTTCGTTGCCATACTCCTCCGAAACGGCTTGACCGATTTTGATGAAATTTTTTGTGCTTATCCGGTATCTATGAGAATCGGCCTACATCTATTTTTCATCCCCCTAAGTGATAAGGGTGCAGCGGGAACGGGATTTGAATACCACGCGGGCCGAAAATATGGCGGTACGAAGTTCGCCGGGGCAGCTAGTACTCTATAGAATTCTTCAAAAACAATTCTTTAGTTCAAGAAGGAACTGTTTATATAGTGAAATGTTTAGTAAAACCAATATTTTTTCAGTGAACAATGGGAATATTGGGATGGAACACTTTTCTATATAGAAAGAAGCAATTTTTTCCATTGTACTTGAGAAAACCAAATGTTACTTGGTTTCTTATATTACTCAATACCTTAAGACAACACTTTCTTAATATTAATAATATAATACTTACAAACCTTAATCATGTAGTATAGAATATTTTCAATTATGGGGCCATGACCAATATGGGTCTTTAGTTGATCCCATCCAATCTTATCCCATTGGATACATTAACTTCTTTAGGGCCTACATTAACCGCATCTGCTAGCCTGTACCTACACATTCTTTTTAACAGACAAAGTTCTGATATAGACATTCCTCTTGCCGTTAGAGGGTCAGACAACAGTCACTTCTGTAAAGGCCAAGTCAAAAGACAGATTAGGAGAGTAGACCCCTGACTCCAAAGCACAAGTTTTGGATATCTTTGAACCAATGTGATGATAATGGGAATATTTTTAATCATCAACTTTATAAAAATATGGGGTTCTTCAAGAAGGGCATTAGAAGGTTTCTTCAGGGTCACCAGCGCGAGTGTGACGCCCCTGGTGTTGCATACGTCCATAGGCCATGGTGACCACTTCCCATCAGGTGGGCCGTGTGCTTGTCTGCCACCTAAGTGGTATAATTTTTTTTTATCAATTTTCATTATTTATAAGTGTTCTTAAGGTCTAGCACATCATGACCAATTGAACAAGATTCATGTTACATGAATGACCTGTTCACAAGTCGGAATGAACTAAAAATAGTCCGAACTCGGGCCAGTTTGTGGTGTTATTTATAGCATCACAAATATAACGGGATGACCTTAAAACAGTTATGGAACACATAAAATTTATTGAACCGTTACTACATTTCAGTAAATGTGTTTTAGTAGAAGATATATACGTTTTAGTTTATTTTCTACTGATGATGAAGTAAATAATACAGTACAGCCAAATCCGCAGCTAGACTGGTAAAGTGGACCCCAGGCTCTGAGGTTAAAAACTTCGTATGCGGCTGACTTTAAATCTAGAATGAAGAAGATGAAGTAAATCCCTACTTTTCCCTACTAATATTATAAATGCCAAAGTAACTCTGTCTGTCTGTCTGTCTCACTTTTACGACTAAACCGCTGAACCGATTTTGATGAAATTTGGTATAGAGGTAGGTTAGACCTTGAGAAAGGACATAGGCTATGTTTGGTCGCGATAACCGACATCCACGCGGGCGGAGCCACGGGCAAAAGCTAGTTAATAATATACCATACTTGTCTGCCTCTTGACCATAAAATATGTTAATTTTATTCAAAAATTCCATAGAGCGTGCCATTTTGTTAGTTAGTGTTGTTAGGTAGTTAGTTAGTTAGCCATGTTAGTGGGAATTAATGTGATCATGGTAAGGTTAGGCCAGTAAGATGAAGGTAGTGTATTATTTTTTGTAGTAGTAGTATTTTCTATAATAGGGTGTTGGCACCAATTATCGGCCATGTCAACATTTTTTGACCTTTGATTGATTGTATTTTTTTGGTTTATAGCATTTGCTTTCTTGTAATGCCTTTTTTGGATAGAGGGATACTGAAACTCCATTACTACATTCGCAAAATTACCAATTCTTTGTTATTTTTTAAAATACAGAGGTTTTTTTCCGAGTATGTCGATTTCCCTTAATATCGGCCTCTAACACCCTAATTTCCGCCGCCTGTGACCCTAATATCGTCATACCTTTTCCAACGTGAATTTAGGTCAATAAAACTAAGTAAAGTAAAAAATTATAACGTTTTATATTCCAATTCAGGTTGAAATTTTTTTTTAACGCTTATCTATCATTAATTTGTCTTTTCTTTATATCTCAGCCTTAAAAAATACAGTAATTGCTGTTATTATAAACTAATGATCACAATGATTAAAAAAAATTAAGAGAAATAAAGATTTCCAAAATATATTATTATAAAGGAAAAATATTATTAAATAAAGTCAACAGAAAACTTGAATTTCTTTAAAGGCTTTTCAATTTAAATGCACTAAACAGTGACGGCAAGTAAAATCTTCTTTAGCCACATCAATATAATTTCGCCCACGATGAACTGTACACTTTAAGTGGAACCATTTGGGGCATTATGTCACAGTTAATATTTTTGGCTTCATCTTCTTCGAAATCACTAATTCTATTTCACAGGCACCACAAAGAATTTTCTACTTTTCTTCTTGAGAAGGTAAATCATGAGGTCAGTTACGCTGTCCTTTAATATTCTCTTCTTCTATTCATACTGTTCTTCTTCTAACTACCTACTAGTTTTATTTTATTTGACTGGTTTATGTTTTATATTCCATTTTCAAGATTTTTCTTTCTTGACCAACGGGAATAACCCTCTGTATCTATTCTTCCAGGAAGTCTGTCTTGTAAAGTGATCCTGGGAATTTCGTGTTGTCGAAATGCTACTCTTCTTCTACTTCATCCTATTATTAATTCCTAGTCGCAACCGAAGCTTGCACCGAGGCTAGACCTCGATATTTTCCGCGAAACGACTTCCATCTGTCCTCTACAACCCCAATGGTAACATCGAAGCATTGCATTACTGCCTGCTTCTTTGAACGGCATTTACTCCATCCCTTATTCTACTACGGTCATAGAAACATTAGAAACTATAGGGGTCATAGAACCTATAGGGGTCAAAGAACCTAAAGGGGTCATAGAACCTATAGGGGTCATAGAACCTATAGGGGTCATAGAACTTATAGGGGTCATAGAACCTATGGGGGTCATAGAACCTATGGGGGTCATAGAACCTATAAGGATCATAGAACCTATAGGGGTCATAGAACCTATAGGGGTCATAGAACCTATAGGGGTCATAGAACCTATATAAGTCATAGAATCTATAGGGTTTATGGAACCTATCGTCATATAATCATAGGTTTGAAACCTTTCTCTTTTTGTTGGGACGACATGATTATGGTATACTTGTTGACTAAAATTAAGATACCTAAGTATTTATTCATTTTGCACCACGTCCCTGTTTATTATAAAGTTCAAAGGTTGTAGGACAGTAAGTACCCTGTACAAAATAAGGTGGCCGTTATTACGCATCGATTCTCTAAATATCGGCCGTAGCTGGCAAAAAAAGTTTTTAGGCGGCCGATGTTAGGATCTAGTCATCAAACAGAGCTGTTATTTCATTTTTAACCTTATTAATGTTACTGCTAATATACAAAATAGCTAAACATATAGTTTAGTGTTTTCATGCATTTCCCTAAAATCGACCAGGTGGCCGATATTGAGATTTATCCAAAATAAAGATCCCTAACCTCGACCCCGCGATTATTTCATAAAAAGTACAAATAAAATTAAAAACACACTACCTAAACGGTACTTCGACTGTTTTTCTTTAATAAAAAATAATATAAAATACCATAGGTATATTTAATTCCTTTCAAATACTATCCCACTCAGTGCGTCGACTCCGGGATTTGACTCGGAATTGCCACCAAATCACATACGTCGGTACCTGCGCGTGCTCTATTGCCACCTGAACGTTCAAAAGTGGAGGTACCCGCACCAAAATATGGAATGGTATTCGTATGGATATAGAGTCGCTTTTTGCATAAAAACTATAATAATTTCAGGATTATTTTCATAGTTATGTTCCATTTTCTCGAAAAGGCCGATATTAGGACGTGGCCGATAAAAGGAGACTTCACCCTATACTAAAATTATTCAGAAGTAAAATAACCAATTACTAGTGTTTTCTGAGAGAGTTCTTTACTTTAACTCTTAAATATTGAATGTTTTCATGTATTAGTAGGTATTCTATTGTGTTATAACATAGGCTGTTTCACTACCACATTTGTAGAAACCATTAGGCACAGAGAAATTATGTATATTTTCTTCTAAAAGCAAATAAAACTTATAGTGAGTGGGGTGTTTAAGTTTGTCTTTCAATTAGTCACCTTTCAATTGTGGGAAGTTTTGTGTTATGACTATTGACTCTGTTGAGTGCTGAAATAATATACTACTGTCTAAAGACAATACCACACTAGCTATGTTGTAGAAGGACAGTTAACGCTTAGGCCTATACACACTCTGCCGGTCACCCCTTCACCCTCCCCCCCATCCCCATTGCCGGAGTTTGATGGGGGCTCCATGCTTGCCACAGCCGAGGAGGCCATCTTAAAACCGTTGATGGCCCAGGGTCAGTCACGGTGCGAGGGTATATGCCCTAAGCTATCTTAGACCCCAACATCTTAGATCTGGATACTCGAGAACCGACGCGACATGCATTTTTAGTCGGTCCGAGTCCGACACAACCACCCCCAATGGCTGACGCAACGGGGATTTCCATACAAAAAGAAAAGACCTATAGACACTCAACGGAAATGCGGTCGTATTATAATTTACATTAGTCGTCAGTCGTGTCTGTGCGTCGCGTCGCAGATATTAAAAAATAGCTCGAGATATATTAAATTAACAATTTCATTCCCAAAAGTCATCATCATCATCATCATCTAGTCCCGGTTGCGTTCGAGGCCTTCATCAGTCTAACTGCGAACTGCAAACGGTCGCTATAACCCGATTCCTGCCGGCTTGCTCTGCAAAACGACGCCGAACAGCTAGTTATGTCCAAAAACAGCCAGTGGGATTGGTGTCATATTATTATGTAGTCTTATTATGCTATTTAATGACATCATAACATTATATAACACAGTCATAACCATAACTGTGAACCATTGTTTCTGCAGTTTAGATCTTTAATAGGCAGGTCAACGCGCGTGGGATTTGTCTCACAGCTACATTCAAATATGAACTCTATATCTTGGATTTAAAGTGCATTATTAGTTGGTCTTTAAAGTGGCTCATAGGCATCCTGTCGACCTGTGCTAGATCTAGATAAGCAGCTCGTAAAATACTACGACGTATTCTGTAAACGGTTTATAACGTATTACGTTACATCTTACCCATACAACCATGACAAATTGCCCGCTAGACGGCATCAGGCTTGCCCTCTATATAATATTCCCCTAACCCCTCCAACTAAGCTAAATTGCTTGTGCTAGGAGTGGGTTCACGTCGGTAGTGTAATGGCCAGGATTCGAACCCGGAACCTCTCGATCGTATGGCCATCTCTTAACCACTTGTGGTCGTCCACGTCCACGAGTTGGCGAAATGTGAGTATTAATTCACCTCTGCCTACCCCTTCGGGGATTTACAGGCGTGAGTATGTGTGTACATCTTGAACATAGTATTATCAGCATTATAGCGAAAGACTGGTGCAAAACAGCTTGCTTCGAATGACCTTGGAGCCCGTAGTCCGTTTTTTCGTTCAGAAATCCCCATGGGGGCGGTTATGTCGAACTTGTACTGACTAAAACGCCTTCTCGTGTCTTCAGATGTAAGGTGATCCATCAGGCATTTACCTCGCACCCCGGCTGGCCCGAAGCCATCTGCGGTTTCGAGATAGGTCTCTCGGGTCAAGATGGGGACACCGTGGTTCCCACACCTGGACGTTGTGGGTTTAGCTCACCTGAACGGGTTACCTTACTAGTAACTCGGTTACTAGTATTAAAAAATATAGCCTCCAGTTCTTATTCACTCTAGCGTTAATCCCAGTTGGATCCGAAGCTTTCACCTCGGAGTCTGAAGTCCACTTTACCAGTCTAACGAAGGATTTGACTAGACTTCGATATTTTTTGTGAAGCGACTGCCACTGACCTCCACAACCCAATGTGTCACCATTAGGGTGATATCGAAGCAGCTGGACCAGTTGTTGAACTTTTTAGGGCTCGTACTACCCGTAACGACTGCCATAGTTATTCGTATAGTAACCGGGACCGACGGCTTAACGTGCTCTCCGAGGCACGACCAGATCAATGCGAATACATCAATCATATTCATGTATACAAATATTTGCACTGAGCGGGGAACGAACCCGCGCCTTCTGCGTAGCTGCCGCGTTCATTACGCCACGCCACAGAGGCACATAGCCTCCAGTTATCCCTGCTATTTCCCACAAGAAACAACATCCATAGACTAGAACACCGACAAAAGTGCCTGTAACAATAAAATCCCACAATTGTCCGTGTCATTAAATTGGTTAAACAAAACGAATTAATTAATGACATGTAAAGTGGGTACAACAAGAGTTAATGGCTCCGTAATCTGATGTGAATTACATTATAACAACTGGTTGTGACCTCCACTGACCGACTGTCACTTGATTGTGTTGCCATCTAGAAAAAAAGATGAAAATTAGGTAATATCTCATGATTTTGAGAATTATTTTGTAGTCCCACACAGAAAACTAATAATTAGCCTTGGTTGCTTAGTGATTAACGAGACGGCCTCACGGTCACAGCCTCACGGGTACGAATCCTGGCCATGATATGTGACATGAACTTACTTCTAACACAAGCAATGTAGCTTAGCAATTGATTTGGTCTAAGGAGCTTAAGTTTTGTATAATGTATTGTGCATAGCTCTATGCGATAAGCCTGAAATTGGCAGCCAATTTGTACCAGCCAAACTCATAATATTCACATTACTAGATGGTCCCAGATAATTTACAGAAGTTTGCATCGTTGCGCGCTGGTAGGAAATAGGTTTAAACCTTATTCGACAATTTGCTGTTGAGAAGCCTTCATTTGGCTCTGATTATTTATATCGCTACTCCCAATTTTGGCTCTCCGGTAGTAGTGTTGGGCGCGAGTGCACCAATCAACCTATCATAAAAAATAATATTAACCTGATCTCTCTCGTATCATTGATTTATGAATCCTTTTTCTGGTTATTGGTCCATACAGTGTACATACAGAGGAGGTAGGACACCACGGTGGTTCCGTCCCAATCGAGCAGTCCGACTGGAGAAGTACCTTCGCCCTACAAAATACTTATAAATAACCTTGTGTTGTGTTCCCAGCGGTGAGTAGGGTAGCCAGAGCTCACTGGAGAGGTTTTGTGCTGTCAGTGGGAAGACCAAAGGCTTGTCCTACTTATCTTCTGCGCTGACGGCACAGAGTCTCTCTGTTCTTGCAGGGTCGGCAGCGCGAGTGTGACTCCCCTGATGTTGCGCTCGTCCATGGACCACATTAACCACTTTCCATCGGGTGAGCCCTTGTCTGCGGCCTAAGTGGTATAAAAAGAAATACGTGCGCGAATCTTCCGTCTATTATTCAATAAGTTTGCCAGCTATTAATAATGATAAACGTAGATTATTCAAATAGAATTAGTAACACTATTATGTACAACAATGGCGGTTTATGTTTCGAATACGTTATATTAACTGTAAGTACTAATATATTCCAATGGTTAGCCGTAGAGACGTTGAAGAATTCTGCTTGTCGCCGCGCAATCGATTTGGGATGGTGATATACATAATTTAGGTATTGCGGAATTGAATTCTTAGCATTCTTATAGTTTACCTATTGGCTGTTTAAAATTAACTAAGCATTCCGACTGCCTTAGAACCAGAGATGTGCTATGCTACGATGCTATTATATGCGTTTGATATCCACCAATCATAATTCATTGGTCCACATTCCACATAGCATAGCCACAGCATAGCACTGGTGGAAAAGGGTTCAGCAAAGCTATGTTTTTAGGGTTCCGTAGCCAAATGGCAAAAAACGAAATCCTTATAGATTCATCATGTCTGTCCGTCTGTCTGTCTGTCTGTCTGTCCGTCCGTCCGTAAGTCACAGCCACTTTTTCAATAAAGAGAGGCGTGCTATGGATGGAGAATAGATTCCCATTTTGAATATTATTCACACATTTCATTTTGTTCTGTCAATGGGAACAGAAAAACTTGTCCTGTTTTGTCTTAAGACGGCCACCCACTTACAGTCCGCCTGCAGTTTTTCGTCTGTCCGGCGGCCTTCAGTCCTTATGTCATCATAATTTTATTACCTCCGACTAAAATAATAACATTATTTTATACTTTTAGTCTGATGTTATTACGTATAAAATGCCGACGGCCATAGACTGTCCGGCCTTTAACTGTCTTTGCTGACCGAAATCGTTAAGCGGCCACACACATATTAGCCGTCACAGTCCAAAATCGTGGCGTAGCGGTAAGCAATGACAGCCTCAGTGGCGTAGCGGTAGTGAACGCGGCCGCTACGCAGGAGGCGCGGGTTCGATCCCCGCTCAGTGCAAATATTTGTGTGAATGAAACATGAGTATTTGCATTGGTCTGGTCGTGCCTCGGAGAGCACGTTAAGCCGTCGGTCCCGGTTGCCATGAGAACATCTATGGCAGTTACGTGTAGTTGGAGCCCTCAAAAATCCAAAAAAACAACGGTCTAACTGCAAAACTTCGATATCGCCTAATGTTAACATTGGGTTGTGGAGGTCAGATCACAATCGCTTCACGGAAAATATCGAGGTCTAGCCAAATCCGTGGTTAAGACTGGTAAAAGCGGACCCCAGACTCCGAGCTGAAAGCTTCGGATGCGACTGGGAATTAACGCTAAGAGGAAGAAACAGTCCAAAATCGTATACAAAACTGTAAGTGTATGGGCTATTGCGATGAACTGACAGACCGATATCATCCGGTGGTCGTTCGATAAACTGCTAGTGGGTGGCCGCCTTTACAGGGTCGGTCTTGCACACGTCCATAGGCTACGGTAACAACTTTCCGTCAGGTGGGCCGTGTGCTTGTCTGCCACTCAAGTGGAATAAAAAAAATCTTAGTGATGATATATTTGTCTTTTCGTCATTAATTCAACTTGATAATTTGTCATCGCTTAACTAAAAACTAGGTGAACGAGTACCAAAAGTGTGTTTATAGTTTTTACCGCAAAACAGGTAAAACGATATGTCAATAAGATAAATAAAAAAGTATATTACTAGGTCAGAGGAATTCTGACTTCCGGCAACAGCCATTACTAATGTGTTGTTATTATAAATACACCATTAGGATACAGAAAATCTCGATAAACTAGAATCCTATCTTATACTAGCTGACCCGGCGAATTTCGTACCGTCACATTTTCCACCCGCGTGGTATTCTGATCCCGATTTATCAGTGTTTCTCTACAATATTATGCATGTATTATACCTACATATAAACCTAATAGGGACAGACAGCGACAGCGACTTTGATATAAAAGCATTACATATTATAAAACAAAGTCGCTGTCGCTGTCTGTCCGTCCCTATGTATGCTTAAATCTTCAAAACTACGCAACCGATTTTGAAGCGGTTTTTTTAATAGATAGAGTGATTCAAGAGGAAGGTTTATATTATGTATAATACATGCATAATATTGTAGGGAAACACTGATAAATCAGAAAATATGGCGGTACGAAGTTCGCCGGGTCCGCTAGTAGGTATACCATATACAGGGCGTCCCACGGCGATGCCACATGGAGGGAAAGTACCTTAAATCCTTAAGTTAGCTCATTTTACTTAAAGGAGACTTCATTTTATTTTTAAAAAGAAACAAAACTGCATTCAAAGATTTTTTTAAATTCGCTTGCTACACCCGGTAATCGAACCGACTAAAATCCGAAAAAGTAACATCCTGTATTTTTATGGCATCAATCGATAGTGTCAATCATAAGGATCAAATCTCTCTAAGAAACATGGTAAATTAAATGAAAGGAAGTCCTTGAAACCTAAAATTATAAATTCAATTTGGTAAAATAAAACACTTTCTGTTTCAACACTAGAGATATCTTTGATGAAATTTATTTAGTAAAATGAGTACTAAATGAATGAACTTTGTTACCTGTTTAGAATGTTACTTTATTGGGTAACTGCATGAGGTATGTAGGTAGGGTAGGTAGGGTAGGTAGGGTAGGTAGGGTAGGTAGGGTAGGTAGGGTAGGTAGTTATTTTTGGGTGCTTGATTAGAAACCTGCACGCGGTGTACCCTGGGCAACGAAGATGGCGAGAGAATGAGGATCATTCACGTTTTTAGCTGAGTACGCAGATTTATAATGATTAAAAAAACAATAAACACTGTGAAAAAATTATTTCAATCCGATCAAAAATGACGAAGATACAGCAATTTTAATGCAGTAATCTCAAAAACGCTCGCCGCCGCGCCAAAATACTGTGTGACGTCATCTGTTATGACAGCGCGCGCCGCCGCTATGGAGAGTATGAAGACTTAGGGCTCTTTTGGGTTAAGACTCCATAGCTGTTTTATTTCGTAACGTATAATTTTGAAATTTTGTACGGATTTTAAGTAATTTACAAAGCTTCTAATAATATAGTTTTTGTGCTATTTACTTCAATATTTTTTTAATAAAAATAACTATATCTATACCTACTTATAATATTATGAAACTGAAGAGTTTGTTTGTTTGAACGCGCTAATCTCAGGAACCACCGGTTCGAATTGAAAAACTCTTTTTCTGTTGAATAGTCCATTTATCGATGAAGGGTATAGGCTATATAACATCACGCTACTACAAAAGGGAGCGGAGCAGTGTTCATAAATGTCAACAAATCCGGCAGACTTCCATACATCTATGTTAACATAGTAATAAAGAGGGAAGATTTGTATTTTTGTATTCGATTAAACTCAAAAACTACTAGACCGATTTCGAAAATTCTTTTACCATTAGAAAGCTGCATTATCACTGACTAACATAGACTTTATTTTATTTTCAAACAAATTAGGAATCTTACTAAAACTTCAATAATGAAATCCAAGATGTAAAAAAATTACTTAAAATATTTCTTACGTCGCGTGCGCTGCGAAAACTATTGATGATAGAATAAGATAATGTACTGCGGAAATATATATCTTAAAAAGGTCTACATAAAAGTCCGCGATAGCATATGTCTATCTCCTAAGAAAAACCCATAGCAATCATTTTTATCTTTTAAAAATTACAAAATAATAATGTGTCATTATCGAAGCTATTTTTAACAATACAGTATCATTCCCTATCCAATTAAATACGTTCAATATATTGTGCATTTAATGTAGATTAAAATTGCTATTCAAACTATTTGATTACAATGAAGAACTTCAGCGTTAGGTAAGCGTAAGAGCGGGAAACGTGCGGTGCGGTGTGATGCGAGCGCTCAGGCGGGCGTTCGGACGCAACGCAGTCCACTGTAGTGTATAGACTCTAGGATCAAGTATACTTGATCCTAGGTATAGACTGGAACGTTTGTTATTGTTTCGGTGGTAATAATGCTCCCATACAAATATTGTATTGTGCCAAAATGCAAGAATACAAGTGTTACTACGCCTAATAAACTGTTTTTTTATGTTCCGAGAGATGCAAAGATAAGAAAAAAATGGGTTAAAGTAATGAGAAGAGATGATAAAACTCCTCTTTCAAGCAAAAGTGTTTTACATTGTTGCGAAGATCATTTTGACGTAAACAGGTATTGTGTACCTATTACTATTAGAACTATCGAGATATTTACCATGTATTGTTTGGAGCTTCCAATAAAGGTCCAACCCCACCAAACGGACGGCATCGGCCCGGATTTTACAATCTTTAAACAAAATTAAATCTTATTATCACAGTGTTTGAAGTTTATATTACCAAGTAACGCACAACAGCTTGACAGCGACGTGCGGCGGCATGACGCACGTCACGTCAAGCTGTCATGCGTGACTTGGTAATATAAACTTTAAATGCTGTGATATAAGATTTATTTTGTTTAAAGATTGTAAAATCCGTTCCGATGCCGTCCGTTTGGTGGGGTTGGACCTTAATAGTAATGTGAAAGGCCATGAAAGTTTAAATACCTATATTGCGTACCTACCTATGTCTATACATGATAACAAAATTCAGTCTAGAGATTATCCTGCAGGCGTATACTATATACTTACCTACCTATTCTATCATTTTTAAAAGTTACAGACTTGCACCACTACGAATAAGTCTCCTAAATACTTTTGAAGTGGCCATGACGGCAATACCTACTTAAGTAGGTACTTCATTTTATTATAAAACTTAATACCTTTTCCTTTTCTGAACCTGTATTATACTAGCTTCAGTTATTTCACGTCATTTCTAACGTGGCTTATTACTCGCTTGATAACACAGTAGGTACAACTTTCGACAGAACATCATAAGGTAGGTAAATAAGTACAAGCGTTAGGACGAACTACGTATATTATAAAGTATTTTAAAAACAAACTGTATTTGAATAATCACCAAAGAACTTAAAACACAAATAAAGTACTAAGAAAAACCAATAAAACGCAAGCACTACTAGTCTATCCACGAAAGAATTTGTACTGACTGACTGGCGACTGCGCTAGTCGGGACGCGTTCATAACAGATGACGTCATCGTCTAAATCGCAGTGTAAGCGGGCGTTTTTAAGTACTCGTTAAGAAATCCCTAATAGCTTCGTCATTTCTTGACGGATTTTGATTATTTAAAAAATAGGATACTCAGAAAGGTATAGCGCACCTGGTATACTGATTAAAAATACAATATTCCATTATGTGATTCATCCTCATTGCCCTATTGAATAAACTTATAACCTGTTAATTGAGACGGCGTGCGGTTTTAGTCGGTTTGAGTTCGACATACTTACCTAAAAACTACTACTGACCAACAGCGGTCTCCGCACGATAAAAAAAGAAAAGTAATTTAAATATGGAATTTTATTGTTAATCTTCTTCCTCCTAGCATTAATTCCCAGTCGCATCCGAAGCGTTTTTCAGCTCGGAGTCTGGGGTCCGCTTTACCAGTGTTAACTACAGATTTGGCTATACCTCGATATTTTCCGTGAAGCGATTGCCATCTGACCTCCACAACCCAATGGTAACATTAGGTATATCGAAGCTTTGCAGCTAGACCGTTGTTTTTGGAATTTTTAGGGCTCTAACTACCCGTAACGACTGCCATAGATGTTTTTATGGCAACCGGGACCGACGGCTTAACGTGCTCTCCGAGGCACGACCAGACCAATGCAAATACCCATATTTCATGAACACAAATATTTGCACTGAGCGGGGATTGAACCCGCGCCTCCTGCGTAGCGGCCGCGTTCACTACCGCTACGCCACGGGGCTGGAATTTGATTGTTAATATGGTATCAGATGGATGGATGAACTTTGAGTAAAAGTGTTTTATTTTGCCAAATTGAATTTATAATTTTAGGTTTCAAGGACTTCCTTTCATTTAATTTACCATGTTTCTTAGAGAGATTTGATCCTTATGATTGACACTATCGATTGATGCCATAAAAATACAGGATGTTACTTTTTCGGATTTTAGTCGGTTCGATTACCGGGTGTAGCAAGCGAATTTTTAAAAATCTTTGAATGCTGTTTTGTTTCTTTAAAAAAATAAAATGATGTCTCCTTTAAGTAAAATGAGCTAACTTAAGGATTTAAGGTACTTTCCCTCCATGTGGCATCGCCGTGGGACGCCCTGTATATACCATTAGGATACAGAAAATCTCGAGAAACTAGAATCCTATATATAATATTGCTTGGGACATACCTACCTATAATATTTTGGACCTAAAATGTGCTAAAAATGTGCGCTATTAAAGCTTGCGAATATGTTTAGATGTTTGTTAGCTGAAACGGCTGAACAGATCTGGCTGCAATGGAATACCTACACGGATAGTATAGCTATAGTCTGGAATAGCTTCCTTGTTTAGAAAAATCCTTATAACTTACTTCAATGAACTTCATCGTTTCCTAGAATGCTTTAAAAAAAGTAAAACACATTTTTAAACGGTGTCCGTTATCATTAAGTGTAATCATTGTTTGATAAGAAGGTGGGCACTCGAAGTAATGCCTTTTAAAGTAACTGATGCGATGTCTCATTGCACTGATAACTATCTAAATCGAGTGCTCTATGTCATACCGCAGAGAAATCTGGACGAACCAGTAGCGGAGAACTCGATACGTTTATAAAGTCGCGTTTCTTGGGTGTATGGAACCACATTAAAGGGTCCTCTACACGTAGTACCACAGATGAGCAAGTCGCCCCGTCTTCACGTCTTCAGACGCGTCCGCCGATGAAATCTGCGGATTAATCTGTCTACGTGTAGAGGAACCATAAGATAGGGGTCCAAGTGAACTACCCCTGCTATATAATATGAAGGCTGGGTATAAACTGATCGTCAATGATATTGACTCCGATTTCATCGTACAACGTACAGAAGTTTATAAATGTCTACAAAAGCAACGCGTAGAACACCGCTATATTTATGATCTTTATTGAAATTTATTATTACTAATACAACTACGGGCCCTGCAGGTGTGGACGTCGTTTATCGCGACCAAACATAGCCTATATCCTTTTCCAAGGTCTAATCTATCTCTGTACCAAATTTAATCAAAATTGATTCAGTGGTTTAGACGTGAAAGCGTAATAGCCCATGCAGAGCTACTTTTGCATTTATAATATTATGATTCATATTATTTTATTTATTTATTTATTTATTAGAACTTCATGCACATATATGTACACAGGCGGACTTAATGCCATAGGCATTCTCTACCAGTCAACCTAATAGGTGGTGCAGAGAATAAAAAAGAGGTGCATTATGAAAGAAAATAAACCATTAGGTACTATAAACTTAGTAGATAAGCTGTAAGGTAGATATTATACTAGCGGCCGCCCGCGACTTCGCACGCGTAGAGTTCGTCTCGCCCCCTTAGGGATGGAGTTTCGTAAAATCCGTTCTTAGCGGATGTCTACACCCTATAAGGAACCTACCTGCCAAATTTCAAGTTTGTAGGTGTTACAGCTACTGAGATTTCTTAATTAAACAGTGAAGGAGTGGTGCGGGATTGATAGGATCCTACCATATTTGGATAGGTGGAGGGGGGGGGGGGGGGGGGGACACTACTGACGGTGGAGGTGAGCGCTGATGCATCTCAAGGTGGCCACCCTAAACCTACATCTCTGGGTCGCAAGTCCCAGTCGCCGTCACGGTGTTCCACTCTGTATCACGCTATGGACCCGGCGACCGCACGCACCATCCATGGAGTGCTGAGAATCGGATCTCGCTTTTGTATATATGGATTTTGTAATATTGTCTCCAGGCCCAAGCAGAGGAGGGGTTTATCACCACTTGCCAGCAGCTCCGCGGCTACGGCCAGGAGATGTTCAGCGCGAAGGACCAGCTCAGTTCAAGCGAAGTGACCATCGCCATCTCGCTCACCGGCATCCGGGTGCTCACTGACACGAGTGAGACACCTCACTTTTATAGGTAACATCCAATTCAATATTTTTTAGGTGGCAGGCTAGCACACGGCCTACCTGGTAGAAAGTGGTTACCTTACCCAATGGACGTGAGCAAAATCAGAAGGCTTCACACTCGTACTGTCGATCCTGTAGGAACCTTCTAATGCCCTTCTTGAAGAACTCCATATTGTAGTCGCTTGGGAAAACCAAAGCAGGGAGATCGTTCCACGGGTTTTTTTCTTTCTTTTATGTGGCTCAGGCGTAAGCTAAAGATGAAGTCACTATACTACTATAAGGATTTTTCTAAAAGCGACTGCCGTCTGACCTTAACTTCGAGAGCTAAAAAGACTCTGAGATGAAGGCCTTCGACGTGATCGGGATTTACGCTAAAGTTTATGATGATGCCTACAGTATTATAAATGGGAAGATGTTTGTTATTCAATCAAGCTCTAACGGCTGAACGGTTCTGGCTAGAATTAGCTACAGGTATAGATTATGTCTGAAATAACACATAGGTTACATTTATCCCGGTTCCGATGGGTTGTGGGAACGGCATCGAAATTCCACACGGGACCCGCTAAACAAAACGCTTGGGGTCCGCTCTCCTCCGTCTCTATAATTTAGTTTTTTTTTAATACCACTCTCAGGTGACAGACAAGCACACGGCCCACCTAATGGAAAGTGGTTACCGTGGCCTATGGACGTATGCAACACCAGGGGCGTCACACTCGTGCTGCCGACTAGTTTACTTGGCGTTTACTATATCGCCTGCCATCTGAAACCCAACACCACGCGTGGTCCGACAAGCAGCAAGTTTTTTATCCACTCGTATCACTTCCACCAGTTAACATCAAATCTTCTGGCATTCCCAGGTGGATGGACATCACAAACGTGATAAACCACAAGCGTACCTTCAGCATCGAGTGCCAGAAGCAGTCGGGGTCGGCGTCCTTCAACCTCACCAGCCCCGAGGACGGGAAGTACGTGTGGTGGTCCTGTGTACAGCAGCACACGTTTTATATGAAGCATCAGAGCGCGCTGAGTGAGGCTCCTAGGGATGAACACAGGCCTAAGTTCCAGGTAAGCTAGAAGATGGAATTTTCACCATCCCTTTTCACCATTTTCACACAAAGGGTTGTTTAACATCAGACAGATATACAGGGCGTCCCACGGCGATGCCACATGGAGGGAAAGTACCTTAAATCCTTAAGTCAGCTCATTTTACTTAAAGGAGACATCATTTTATTTTTTTTAAAACTGCATTCAAAGATTTTTAAAAATTCGCTTGCCACATCCGGTAATCGAACCGACTAAAATCCGAAAAAGTAACATCCTGTATTTTTATGGCATCAATCGATAGTGTCAATCATAAGGATCAAATCTGTCTAAGAAACATGGTAAATTAAATGAAAGGAAGTCCTTGAAACCTAAAATTATAAATTCAATTATACAGTCCAGACACAGCCTATACATGGCTCGAGTCAACAGTAGTGCCCGGAAACGGCAATAGGCTCCCTGTTACGTGGGACCTAATACAGTGATTAGTGAAAGGTGGGTGTTAATTTGTCTCTGCCTAACCTTCTGGGGATAAATGCGTGATTGTATGTATGTATACATATGTATGTAATATGTATATTCCCAACAGTGGCGAAGGATGAAAAATTTCAAAAGGGAAGCCCGTAGAAAAAAGCCTTACCTGTTATAGAATGACCATAGGGATTTTGTATGGAATTATCTTAAGGAATTATTTGCAGAGCAAGCCGGCATGAATCGCGTTATCCCCCTCGCCAGGTTTTTTTAATTATTTTTTTAATAAGAATATTAGCAACCGAAATTACTAATATTCCCTTTAAACCCTCCAGCTAAGCTAAATTGCTTGTGTTAGGAGTGGGTTTACGTCGGTAGTGTAATGGCCAGGATTTGAACCCGGGACCTCTCGATCGTAAGGCCTCCTTAACCACTAAGCTACCGACGACAGTGATCCCCAATGGAGTAGGCACATCACCTTCATCCGCACAAAGAAACATCCAGGCTAATAAAATTCTTATATTTTACACTTCCAATTTTTGTGAGATGCATTCCAAAAATTGGCATTCAACTTATTTGTATACTAATGCCTGTAGTTTCTCTTCGTGGAAATGTATCGATATTTATGCACGATACATACGATTATCGTGAACCACCAGTGTGTTATGCTTTTACTTGTCGGCGCGCGCGCCTGTCCGTTTGGTGTAAGGCGTGGCATTCACGGCGCGACACGGTCATAAGATCAATTTTATTAAAGACAGACCTATACATACAGATACATTCACGTCTGTAAATTCTGACCTGGATTCGAACCGATACATAATAGACGCGTTGTCTATCGGTGCTACACCAAGCTAGCGTTATAAAAATAGTTAGTCAAAAAATATAAAAGTACAAAAATGGGAAAAACGTTTCGTACAGTCCCGGGTCTATCAAGCAGGGCGTAATAAATCATCCATCTAGGCAAGTTAGGGAACACCATTTTAAGGTCAATAGCATCAGAAATGATGGTCCGTAAGTCCGTATTTTCTGGACTGCATCCCAGCTTTTTATCATCTAGCAGGGTATCTACATTAAATATTAAAAAGAAAGTTTTGTACCACTGTATTTTATTTTTATTATGTGCGCTGTATTTTAACATAAAAATACCTTTCTTCCTTACGCTGTTACGATATATACACTCTCTAAACATTCCTTCAATAAAAAAAACAATGGCAATCGAAGCGTGAACACCCAGCTTTATAGATCGCGAGATATTGCCGATGCGCACGCGCATACCGGTATCGAACAACATCGAGAATACACTTCCTCGGCAATATAGATCATTATCTTGTTATTAATATAATTATATATTGTTGTTATGTGAAAGTGTTCGTTTTGCACAAGTAGGTAGTTTTAGTGAGATTTGATAATTAGTGAATATATCATATTGATAGTGTTGTATCGACTTGATTCCTCTCGGATTAGGAATCGGTGGACGGTAAGTGATTGGTATATCCGTGTGGTGACAGAGAAATAATACAAGTATCACCCCATCTTATCCGAAGGGTGTCCAAAGAGGCAACTAACGGAAAAATACGCAGACTATATCACTGCGATAGGAAGAAAACTCGAAGTGAAACTCTGTAGTAGCGTGGAAAGTGTGGAGACAGTAGGCCAAAGCCTCCCAACGAACCAACATTGAGAGAGGCCTATTTCCAGCAGTGGACTGCGATAGGCTAATTGATTGATAAGTGAGCAGATGGAACACAATGGATTGTGTCGTACTATTCATAGTTTAGACATATATTTAGGCCTATTAATTCCGCAAGGAGTAGGTATTCATACCTTTTTTTTCGTGCGGAAATACCAAAGGATACCACTCCAATCCCGTCGGCAATCGGGAGTGGTTATGTCGGACTCGGACTAACAAAAACTAACCCTCTCTAACTCTCAATTGATAGGAAATGCGTACTGACCTTGGGACCTTCTACGATTTTAAAATCCCCCTCCCGTGGGTAAGACGTTCGGCGATGAACGTATGACAGGCTTAATGCCTTCCTTATGAAATTATTGTCGTCCCTACACATCACATCTACATTGCGACGCAACCGGAAACGGTGCGCACTGTGCGGTATGAAAGGAACTTCATCCGTCGCACACTCAAACTGTGGAATGAACTCCCTGCGGTGGTTTTCCCAAGCGACTACAATATGGGGTTCTTCAAGAAGGGCATTAGAAGGTTTCATCAGGGTCGGCAGCACGAGTGTGACGCCCCTGGTGTTGCATACGTCCATAGGCCACGGTAACCACTTCCCATCAGGTGGGCTGTGTGCTTGTCTGTCACCTAAGTGGTGTAAAGCATTCCAGCAATGTGTCCCCTCGTCCCCAGGAACACGGCCTATCAGACAGCCGCGAGGAGTTGGACGCCAGGGAGCTGGGCAGCGTGTCGCGGCTCGAGCCCTTGACCCCGGCGCACCGCGCGTACTCCACCAGCTGCCTCGAGCTGGCTGAGCAGCATCACCACCAGCCTCCACAACCTGTCATACAGAACAGGTACCTGGTTTGTTTTTATTATAGACTAGCTGGTGCCCGCGGCATCGCTCGCGTCTACTTCGGCCTGTCTTTTAATTGTTTTGCGCAGAACCGTATTTTTTTTTTCCTAAAATAAAAGCAGCCTAAGTTACACCTTGTAACTAAAGTATTTGCATCAAAATCGGCCCAGGCACTCCGGAGACAATACAGTTTACAGTGATTTTGTTTGTTTTTACCCGACTACGTCAAACCCAGAGGAGGGTTATGGTTTTATGCCACTTTAACAAATAATACATTCTAGGAAAAAGTGGCATACGACCTGGGTATCCTTCATATGTTCTTGTTTAATATGTGGGGTATGGAATATGCTGACTGGCGCATTAGGAAGTGTATGCGCATTATGTTGTAAGCGGGAACGGGCAGTCGTCCGCTGCCCGCCGTATGGTTCGTTAATATACATATGGCTTGACAAATTACGTTTTTTATTTACTAGTTCATCGAAGACAGTACCTAAAAATACTTTTTAGAGCGTGATTTTTCAGTAGTCGTTTTTAAACTTAATTTTTTGTTCGACTAGGTCTCACGAAGGTGATATTTCCCTAGGAATTCTAGTGATCTTTGCCTTTATTGCAGCTTAAACTATACAGTGTGAATTCAGAGGACTTTGCGATGAATGGGACATTTATAACACCTCTGCTTACCCCCATAGGCGTGAGTTTAAATAAAAGTAATATACCAGTCGTGTATAGCGTATTGACGGTTCCGTTCTAATGCACTTCGCTAATTGTATTATAACTGTAGACAGCATACTATTGAAGGAATTGCACGCTCCGGTTGTACACACAACCGCTATAACACATACCGAGTAAAATTCCTTTCTTAGACATATATCTTGGACTTTTCGGTGCGCATTGATTGGGAAACAGTGTTTCACAAGTAATTGATAATTTATTTGACTTGAAATATTTAGTTTATTAAGATTGTACTATTGCTTGCTATGATAATTTAATCTTGTTGACTGTTCCTAACATTTATGACAAATTTTGTAATTTTGACATTTCTAGTTTGACTTATTTTAACTTTTGACATGTTTACTTTAATTATCATGTTTATTTAATATCTTGGTCTCAATATGTAAATTTGACATTTTGATTTTGACTCCTTTTTACTTTTGACATGCTTGCTTTTAATTCTCATGTTTATTTAATATCCTCGGCTTAATTTATGAAATTTTGTCATTTTTGATTTTAGACTCATTGTGACCTTGACATGTTTACATTAATTTTTCATATTTATTCAATTTCTTGGGCATAACAATTGTCAAAAACGCTTATATAGTTTGATTTGATAAACAATGTTGCATGCGGTAATTTCTGTGAGACATGCTGTGCACCATTATATGTCAACACCTTTATACCCTGACCATGTTTCGTGCAATAAATGAATTTACTTACTTACTTACTTACTTAAAATGTGCTCTGTACGCGCAGTACACATTTCTTGGGTGTCTTTTGAGGATAGCACGGGGTGCTACTGCGGCGGACGAACTCAAATTCACCAAGCATAGATTATTACAAAACAATCCGCGGGCGCCAGTGCCTCGTTTGTCTCGCGATTAGGTCCAAGATATGTATCCCGAGGGATACTGTCGATACATCACATCTCACTTCTTTTTCATCCTAGCGTTAATCCCAGTTATATCCGAAGCTTTCACTTCGGAGTCTGGGGTCCGCTTTACCAGTCTAACTGCGGATTTGGCTCAACTTCAATATTTTTCATGAAACGACTGCCATCTGACCTCCACAACCCAATGGCGACATTAGCCGATATCGAAACATTGCGGCTAGACTAGCTACTAACTAGGGATATGGGGTTCTTCAAGAATTTTTAGAACGTTTCTTCAGGGTCGGCAGCACGAGTGTTACGGCCCTGGTGTTGCATACGTCCATAGGCCACGGTAACCACTTTCCATCAGGTGGGCCCTGTGCTTGTCTGCCAACAAAGTGTATAAAAAAAGAAAAAGACAACTTAACATTATTACATACATCGATAAAATTTAAATAAGCTCACCTGTCTTAGCTAAACAATCTTGTATGTAATTTCAACTTCTATACACGGATTTTAACCTGAAGTAAGACCGCGCCTAATACAAGCTCATACTTGCATAAAGTGTATTACTATATGATAATAAGCAAGTACTACGAACAAGTCATAGCTTATGAGATACTAGCTGACCCGGCGAACTTCGTACCGCCATATTTTCCGCCCGCGTGGTAGGTATTCAGATCCCGCTGTAGGTACTCAATACTCAATACTCAATATATTTATTGCGTTCCATAATGTGATACAGATGTTATGTTAATATTAAGTTACAATTATGGACCCTGTCGGGCACAGCACAAGTTTGGAGAGAGGAAGAATCTGTTATAGTACACAGTTTCGTTGCAATAATCTTAGATGCTATTATCATATATCTGTTTTCCATTTATTAATAAATTGTAGTGGATATAATATAATCTTTATTTTATTTTATGCTAGATAAGTGTTGATGTGAGGTGGATATAATTTATTAATGAGAGTCAGCAATAGCATTTCAATCATTATTAGATAATAGCAAGCATTTAAATTGCTATTCTATGTCCATTCATATTAATCATGCAGGTACATATTGTTTATACTATGACATTGTCTTTTATTACGCTTTCCCCACACTTGAATTCAATCTAAAAATGCCATTACTGCATTCATTTGGTACACATATACAAAAAAGAAAAACCAAATGCAAAGTAAACAGAATAATAAAAAATAAAAAAATTGTCAATATTTGATGTCAATACAAATTATAAAATTTTTAATAACAAAATACAATAAATCTAACACAAGATACAATATGTCAATATAAAATACAATTAGGTATGTCAATATTTGGTGTCAGCAATAAATCTTAATTTGGTTACAAATAAAAAATAAAAATAAAAAAATGATTTATTCAATGTCAATGGTTTATCATTAGTAATTCTATGTCCCAGTAATATTAAAAAGATGTCATGAGTATAATATTTAATGTCATTCTAAATTGATTATTATTAATTTTATTTATTAGTTATATTTTGTGTAACATTTATTTTGCTGTTTTAGTAGCATTATAATTATAATTTTATATTAATGTTATAGGGTTGTAATTAATATTTATCGTCAAAGTATTCCTGTATAGTGTAGTAGCTTTTACTTAATAGGAAGCTTTTTAATTTGTTAACAAAAATGCAAAATTTTTCTTCATTTTTTATGGACTCAGGCAACCTATTATATATTCTTATTGACATGACCAGGTACCTTCTATTTAAATGTCCATGTTAGATTCTGATCCCGTTCCCGCTGCACCATCCATTTAATTTTCTTATTCACACACTATCGAATCCACACAATATCGAACACAAAACAAAAAAAAAAGACGTGTGGCACTCGGGGACTGCCGCGGTAAAGCTATTGCATAGCAGAGCAGCTCGGCTTGATTCGTGCGAGCTCGGAGTGTCAGCTTAGGTTTTTTCGTTACGGAATTTCTGGATTCGGTCTCCACGCTCAAGGCCCGCGATAGAAGTTATGCAATAGCTTAATAATTATCCAATTTGATGCAGTCATTGGGAACATTTGGGGGTTTCATTTTTATTTACACCGCGCCCGCGCGCGGTACCCGCCGCCGCACCGCTATGTCTCTGCATTTTAAATCTGTAATATCTTCGGAAATATTCATTTAAATTACATGCTGTAAAGAGCCATATTGATCTATATTAAATGGACAATTTACTAAGGGTACTTATTTGGATAAGGATTAATGCTGAAATGCTTTAAAATCACTTCGTAAATAAGTCATTTTTTTTTTCGTAAAATATAAATGATAAAAAATGGTTATTGCGGGTTATTCTTAATTGATATACCATCGCGGACTTTATTGTTGACCTTTTTAAGGTGTACAATACTGTAGTACATTATTTTGATTTATCTCGTGGGGTTCAGCCAGCGTTTGCAATGTAAGCGCAAAAAATGTGTTTATTTACGACATCACATTAGAAACCTCTAAATTTATCATTGTTTCTCTACAATATTATGCATGTATTATACATATAAACCTTCCTCTTGAATCATCTATTAAAAAAAACTCGCTTCAAAATCCGTTGCGTAGGTTTAAAGATTTAAGCATACATAGGGACGGACAGACAGTGACTTTGTTTTATAATATGTAGTGAAGATGATGATGATGATAGTAATGATTACCACACCGTCATGTAACTATTAAGAAATGGAGAAATGAATAAAGAAATGCTTCAGTCACACTAGCTGACTCTCCTCGTCTTCACCCGTGATAATACTTCAAACCCTTTTGCACTTTAACCCATATAATAATGTCCGTAATTTCCGTTATTGTGTGCTACCTTGAATAGTAGTGCGATCATACATATAGCCTCCCACGATAAACGGACTATTAAAAATAAACTAATATTTTTTTAATCCAACTGGTTTTTTTCTATTCCTGAGATGAACGCGTTCAACCAAACAAACTCTTCAGTCCTATACCTAATATTAGCATAGATTTCAAACCTTTCAACAGATTTTGCCACAAATATAATTTATTATAATTTAGTGACTCAGTAATTATAAAACACAAAAGTCTACAGAAATAACGACACAATATCAGTCAAATAAGCCTTCAGCTGAATAAGTTTTTCAAAGTTTCCGTGTTAAGTGGTATAAAATAAAGAAATAAACCGATAGGAACAAAAAATCTGTCACTATTGCTGGATTTGACGGGAAAGAATTTTTAATTTCGACTATAAAACGGGTTGCAAAAACTAGAGAATTGAGTTTTTATATTGATCCCCATCTGTATTCATATAGCGTGCCTTTTTGTAATGTCCTCTTTATAACAGTTACAAAAGTGGCACAAGCGCAAACAGAATTTTTCAAATCGCACGTGTATATTTCTAGAGATTACAGCATTCAAACAAACAAACGTTTCATTTATATTTAGTTTAGACAAACACATTTTTTCCAGAGCTCTTCTACCATCATACCGGCCCGCACCAGACTACGAGACAGCCATCCAACAAAAGTACCAACAGCAACGAGCAGAGGCCCAACTCCGCTACCAGAACCATCACCACCCCCAAATGGTCAACACGAGCACCAAACCCCTGGTGTACGGCTCCCACCCCGACATCCACAGGATCCACTACCCCGACGTCACACGCCATACCCAACCCGTCACATCAGAAGACTACCCCTACAGGCTCATGGGGAACTACCCTTTTGCCGTCAACCCAAACGTGCAAACAGATATAAACCAGCTCCATTACGTCAATGTCTACAAACCACCCCCACCGTACCCCTCAAATGGCTTAGCATCAAATTCCACCCCAGACCTAGCTGTCGCCAGTCAGGCACTAAATTACCACCGAGGTTATATCAATTCACATGTCTCCGGCTCCAGTCCGGACCTAGTCTCAACTAGAACTGCCCTAAATAGGCAGTACTTAGGTTATATAAACCCTAGCCATATAAATTATAGGCCAAATATCATGCCAGGAACCCATGGCACTTATAACAACCTCGCATCAGTATTGGACCCCAAACCCCATATAATAATAGACCCTCATCACATATCTGATAATATTCAAAAAGTTTACGACGAAAGAGGGAATATTATGTACTCTATGCCGATGCCGAGGATACCATACCAAAGGCATGTGGTGTTGCCACAATCCCAGCAGATAAAGCTTGGGGATACCCCTGAACCTATATATGAAAACGTTCCATTACCTTGGCAAAATGAAGGGAAGATAACCATGAGAGATCGTGCTCAAAGTTTGACGACCACAGACGAAATAGCGAGATTGAACGAACGAAATAGCAGTCATCCGAACATAAACAAGTATTTGTCACCGAACGCGTACGTTCCTGTCAAAATTGACAGCCCTGACAGTCATTACGTCAACGCTCAAATCATTAAAGGGGTCAGAGAGACCAGTGTTCCTAAAGAACTGACAGTTTCTTCTAGATCGATTAGTAGAGAAGCTGAGTTTGAGAATGTGGCTTTGTCTATTGATAGACTGTCTTTACACGATGAGAAGGATTACGATGAGACGCCATACCAGAGTCTGTCGACGCATAGGGTGTCGAATAATAACACTATAAATGCTGTCAATAAGGGTGAAAATGTGACGTCGATTGTGGTGAATAACGATTGCAGTATAGGGAATGCGAATGCTACGGTTTCTACGATTAATAGGTAAGTTTTCGTTTTGAATAAATATTTTCAAATCGATTCGGTGGCTTAGCGAGCGGTCAGAGCATTCCCCCTGTAAGGGAAAGATCGCGGGTTCGAGTCCCGCCCAAAGTCGATTGTTTTTCCTTTCTAAATCGATATGAAAAGTTAGCATATTAAATGCTTCAAAATTTCATTCAATTTTTATTCAATTTATTCTTGCTGTTGCTGAGTGGTTTTACTTTGATAGCTAATTGTAATTGGCTGCGCATTTCTTGTCCACCAGCTGTTGCCCGCGGCTCCGCCCGCGTGGATATCAGTTATCGCGACTAAACATATCCTGTCCTTTATCAAGGTCTAATCACCCCTATACCAAATTTAATTAAGATTAACCGATTATTTTCCTTTAAAGCCTAGCAGACAGAGTTACTTTCGCATTTATGTAGTAGTAGTATGAATTCCACCAGTTCAACAGACACGGAAACCAGCAAGACCAGTACATCTTCTAAAGAGAAGAAGCGTCGACGCTGGGGCGTGTGGATGGGGCGCGGAGCCAGCAAGGAGGTGCGCTCGGCCACGCTGGGCCGCGCGCGCCACGCACCCGCCCCGCACACGCACCGCTGGTCCACCGGACTCGCCAAGTTCACGCCGCTACCGCCCAGCATTACTAAGGAGACCATGGTAAGTGTCTATCGTCCTTGTGTTAATCCTGTAGCATCCGAGACCGATGTCGGCCTTACGATCAAGCGGACTGCCACGTTAGCACGCGCCCGTCACGCACCCGCCCCGCACACGCACCGCTGGTCCACCGGACTCGCCAAGTTCACGCCGCTACCTCCCAGCATTACTAAGGAGAACATCGTTAGTATCTATCCTCCTAGTGTTAATCCTGTAGCATCCGAGACTGTATACGTCTTCTAAGGAGAAGAAGCTGCCGCCTAGCATTACTAAGGAGACCATGGTTAGTAATCATCGTCCTTGTGTAAATTTTTTCCACTAGCGCCTAGGAAGCGGTGGTAAACATAATTTGAAGCTGAATGCCTGGGCCTTGATTCTACTAAAGCAGAACCACTGTCATGCCACAGACACTCCAAAAAATAGCAATAAATTTTAGACTTTAGTGCTATAGAATTAAAGTCCAAAATTCAATGAAAACAGTTTCATTACGCTTTATCATTCCCTCTTCGCTGACGACACAGAATGTCTCTGTTCTTAAAAGGTCGGCAGCACAAGTGTGACGCCCCTGGTGTTGCACTCGTCCATAGGCCACGGTAACCACTTTCCAACAGATGGCCCGGTTGCTTTACGTGGTATAAAAAAGAGATAAAAAGATGTAATTATGTTGCACAATTTTGAGAAATAAACAAATTGAATTTGGTACATCCGGAAATTCCACACGAAAATAGTACCTATTATTATAGAAACATGGATTATTGTTTTGTTTCGATATCGGCATTTTAATCGGAAATTTGATCTATGCGTTAGTCATTTGATATGTTAGGGTTGCCAAATATTCTTAGAATTGGCCAAAATTAAAGTCACTTAAAATCATAAGAAAAATAATAGCGAGACGAGCGGCTTTAGTCGATGATTCGAGTCCGACATAACCACCCCCATGAGAAGACTGTGCTATTGCAGTCCATATTAGTCAGTGCAGATCTAGGTAGCTCAGTTTGCAGATTATACCCCCTGGAAATGAACTGTTACAGGTTTAGTTTCAATGAAAAAATTGGAAACATGAAACGAGTTACTATAAATCTGCCAATCTCTTTACGCCTAAATCTAGCTATGTGGGGACGCGCGGTGTCATATTCTGCAAGCAATAATCTACGTTATTGGCGATAAATCTACCATTTTTGGTGATAGATCAACCATTTTGAGTACCAAAATTTGGTGGCAGACCTAAATTTGGTGTCAGATCATGCATTTTGAGTACCAAAATTTGGTGGTAGACCTAAATTTGGTGTCAGATTATCCATTTTGAGTTCCAAAATTTAGTGGCAGACCTAAATTTGGTGTCAGATCATCTATTTTGAGTACTGAAGTTTGGTGGCAGATCTACCATTTTGAGTACTAAATATATTCTTCTTTCGTGTCAATGATCCTTTTATTTTTACATTTCTTTAAATTATTCGAGAATAAAATTCGCTACCCCAACCGCGCTGTCAGTGGCTTTATTTAGACCATCTTTAGTGCAGGAGGTAGGACATAAGGGACATGAAACCAAGTGCGCCGTGGACTGAACGGGGGCTCCGCAGTCACATGCGATTACGTCGGGGTCTCGCATTCCCCACTTGCCCTACACTGCATATATTTACCATTTTATTACTTTTTAAAATCGACAACCCTGAATAATTGACATGACGTAGTAATTAATTGTTTATCAACACACCAGTCCACGCCTGCGCACGCTCATTTGTCATGCATAACTGTGATTATAGTATAATGTTACAATGATAACATTCCTGTGATACTGTGCTATCGCCAGTTTCGGTTCTGTGCCCGTCTGAGGCACAATGTTGCGTAAAAGAAATCGCGATGTGCACAAGTGTGGGCCGTGGGCGAGAAAATTTGAATATATGGATGTACGTGATGTGTATCTTACTAATATTATAGGTACTTCGGTACACGTATCCAGGGGCCCTAGACAAAGTGACATTCTATTGATGGAATCGCTCTGAAGCGAACCATTTTTAAGGTTTTAACAATGGATTTCGGGACATTGCGGTGGTTATAGTAATAATGATAAGTTGAATAATGTATTTCGAGTTACAAAGACTCAAATTTCATTAAAAAAATATAGTTATATTAATGATTTATGTCTTCCCTCCGGACATGAACTCCCCTGGATCAGGTGGATGTCCCTAAATAGACTTCGAACACAAGTCGGCCGAAGCAGGGAGAATCGGTCTAGGTGGGGTTACTCAGATGACGTGGACCTGGGGTGTGAGTGTGGAGTAGCTCCACAGACCATGGCCCACCTGCTGACGTGTGCTGCATGTCCATCTACCTGTACTCCGGAGGACCTAATGAGTGCCTCCGAGAATGCGATTCAGGTAGCAGCATACTGGGAAAATAGAATTTGAGAGTAGAAGCACCATCGATTCGACTGAATGAATGATTTATGTCAATTTCATACTACAATATTAGCGATTCCACTGGCGTTTTCGCCATTAGAATGTCACTTTGTCTAAGGCCCCTGGACCTAATTCGCGAGACTAACTGGCCTAGCTCGTGGATTGTTTTGTAATAAATCTGTGCATATCTGTGCTTTGTGAATTTGAGTACACAATACGAGTATTTTCGTATGCAACTCTTTGTTTGAAAGTAGCACCAATCACGGAGAAGCTACGAGGAAATCGTTTGTCCTGGTTCGGACATGTAATGCGTAGGGATGAAAGTAATGTCGTAAGGAAGGCATTAACTATGGATGTGGATGGCTACATGGCGAGAGGAAGATCTAAAAGGAGGTGGATGGACTGTGTGAATGATGATATGGTTAAGAAAGGAGTGAATGTTGAGATGACTGCAAATAGAGATGAATGGAAAAAGCACACATGTTACGCCGACCCCGAATAAACTTAGGATAAGGGCAGGAGGATGATGATGTTGAGAATGTTCACTTGAATAAGTATACTGAGTGGGGTCTGAATACCCAAACATTTGCAAGTTAAATGTATTTTCGTACATGTTTTTGATTAATACCGTTTGTAATAGATCATCCCATACATTCCACGGAGGTAGGACACGGCGATATTCCCATCCCAATTGGGTAGCCAGACTAGGCCAAAGGCTTGTCCTCTTTTGTCTTCTGCGCTAACGGCACAGAAACTCTCGGTTCTTACAGGGTCAGCAGCACGCGTGTGACGCCCCTGATGTTGCACACATTCATAGGCTATGGTATCCACTTTCCATCAGATCAGCCGTATGCCTGTCTGCCACCTAAGTGGTATAGCATAGCGTGCCTCCCGTACCCGGGGGCGGGATGGGGGACTCTGTGGTCCCCACACCGGAAGAGGGCTGGATCTAAAGATATGGCCCTGGGTCGGCCCGGGTGCGAGGGATATGTCTACGACTACCTCACCTCCAGCAACCGACGGCCCACAGACGGCGTGCGTTTTAGTCGGTTCGAGTCCGACATAACCTCCTCCACCGGCTACGGCGGAGGGATATTCGTGGGGATTTTGGGCACGACAAAAAAAAGGTATGAAAACCATACATATAGCATCTTGCCCATTGGGGTAGACATAAACTACATTTAATTTTCTACTTCTCATAAATTATTTTCATACTTAGAGACAAAATTCTGCATTCATATCTATTCCTTTACAGTGCCAGATCCTCGAACGCAAGATGACAGATGAACAGCTGTCGTTCGCGTTTGAACAGATCCCCAAGGGTCGGGAGACAGGGGGGGAGTTCAGAACTGCCCTGCTTCCCCAACACGCTGCGCTGAACGGCTTCTCTACCGACCACCTGCCTTATGAAGACAATAGGGTCAGACTGCACCCGAGTGCGAACAACCCCCATGGATATATTAATGCATCTCATATTACGGTAAGTTATACTTCTACTAATATAAGTAAATGTCGATTAAAGGCCGGCGCCCATTATTGGCATCGGCAAGCATCAAGACCTGTATTTGTCGAAAAGGAATACACCTAATAAGGTCTAATAAGTAATAGTTATACACATAAAATTGAATTTGAAATGATAACCATGCCACTGCCGAATGCCGATCGATGCCGACGATCGTCATTGAATTTTAAATTTTATAATGATAGTGATAAGGCCTATACCTACTCGACAAAAAAATCCTGATGCTTGCCGTAGCCGATAATGGGCGCCGGCCCTAAGATTTACAATTGACCTCGGGCGGGACTCGAACCCGCGATCTTTCCCTTACAGGGGGAATGCTCTGACCACTAAGCTATCTAGGCCCGTCTGAAATTGATCCAAATACTACTACTCTTTTCTAAATCTTAATCGATTTGAACAGTTAGCATAATAAATGCTTCAAAATTTCATTCAATTAGTAAACGTGTGTCTTTTCTTACTTAGACCGTTGAACCAATCCATACTAATATTATAAATGCGAAAGTAACTCTGTCTGTTATGTTTTCACGCATAAACCAGTGAATTGATTTTGATGAAATTTGGCATAGGGGTAGATTAGACATTGAGAAAGGGCATAGGCTATGTTTGGTCGCGATAACCGACATCCACGCGGGCGGAGCCGCGGGCAACAGCTAGTTTTACATAAATCTTAGGAGGTTTATCGAAAAGGACATAGGTTTTTTTCATAAATGAAAGTACTTTTTCTTAATTATCTAACTTTATAACCGTCACGACCGACGGACACGATCGAACCCGCAGGAAAAAGTTAGTAAACACGTTTCTTTGCATTACCGATATCTAATCCATATCTTCTATAACTATAAAATAATCTATCAAGATGGCGATTATAATAATAAAATAATTAGAAATACATTCTTATCGTGCGAATATTACAAAGTCCATTATCTAAAATCATTAATTTTACAATCTGTAATATACAAATTATATCTCAAGTCTTAATTTAAATTAATCGTTTGAACTTTAGGCTCTCAAACTTCAGAAGAATGGGAAATCTCAATTTTCTTTCGTATAAATATCTATATTACAGTGAAGAAAGGGCTGGCAGAAGTATGTGTAGGTGGTCATCATGAACCCAATGACCCCAATCGGTTTCGCCTCACGGCATCCTCAAAGTTGTGACCTTTTAAGAATCCCGTGAGGCAAAACCGGTCAGATTGAAAAATAAAATAAACTGGAAAAGTACAAGTGTGTTGTTCAATGTGTGTAGCAAGTTCATAAACAACATAAAGTTGTGGCACACTATAATGGCCGTTTTGATACGGCTAGTTTTGCTCGTTTCCTCTTTTTTGGTGTGACGAATAATTAAAGAAAAATATGGCGAGACTGGTATAGAAGAAAATAAACTTCACACTCCCACTCACTCTCACATATACACACACTCCTACAGTCCCGGGTCCTTAAAGCAGGGCGTGAAAAAGCATTTAATGAGGCCGTCAAGCTGAGTGCCACCATTGTAACATGATACGTGTCTGTAATGGTGACCCTCTCTTTCCAAGACTTTGCCTTCAGCTTACCACCAGGCGGGGCGAAGTCAAATTGACGTGTCCTATATAAAAAAAAACACCAAAAAAGAGAAAACTAGCAAAAGGAGCTGTCCATTAATCATGTGAGGCTCAACAGGGGGGGAGGGGGGGGGGGTTCGGAAAAATCACGAAGTATCACCAGGGGGGAGGGAGGGGTATATTGAGATATCACGTGCATTTATTTTTTCTTATACGTCACGATTCTTAGTTCTCTAGCATTTAATAGTAAATAAAAAAATTCACGTGATTTTGGCTAGGGGGGGTAGTCTAAAACCTCACCACGTATCACCATGGCGGCCTTAATGGACAGCCCCAAACCAGTCGTGTCGAAAAAGCCATCATAGCGTTGACAACTATAATATTGACTACAATGTATTGATATTTGGTATTGCCCCAGATGACGGTAGGCAGCACGCAACGCTTCTACGTAGTCGCCAAAGTGGGGGACGGGCGGGGGCCGACAGGGGGCGTGGCGAGCGCAGGCCCCGCCCCGCTGCCCGCCCCCGCCACGTGCGCGTGCGGCGGCGCGTGCGCAGCTTTATGGCAATGTGCCTGGCAAGTTGGCGCCGCGCTGATCGCCAGGGTGGGGGCGGCACCGCACTACCTGCCGGCAGATAACTGTACTACGGATTATGGGAAGGTATGTTATACACCTCACTACCCTACACACACCCCCACAGGTATTTAAACAGTATACAGGGCGTCCCACAGCGATGCCACACGGAGGGAAAGTACCTTAAATCCTTAAGTTAGCTCATTTTGTTTAAAGGAGACATCATTTTATTTTTAAAAAGAAACAAAACTGCATTCAAAGATTTTTAAAAATTCGCTTGCCACACCCGGTATTCGAATCGACTAAAATCCGAAAAATTAACATCCTGTATTTTTATGGCATCAATCGATAGTGTCAATCATAAGGATCAAATCTCTCTAAGAAACATGGTAAATTAAACGAAAGGAAGTCCTTGAAACCTAAAATTATAAATTCAATTTGGCAAAATAAAACACTTTCTTATAAGGTATCAACACTGGAGATATTTTTGATGAAATTTATTTAGTAAAATGAATAAATGGTGAGGGGTCCTTTCAACCCGATTCCTACCGGCACCCAGAAAGGGGGGCTCGCCTGCACCGCTGCACCTGCGTAAGTGAAAACGGGAAGAAGTAACTGGCGAGTGCCTTCGGACCTCTTAATCCCAAGTAGTCGTTCAGAAGGTGAACCCACTGGCAAGTCAGGTTGACATGAGCTCTAAAAATCTTTGTAGTGCTCCATAATACCACATACAATAATGAAAAATAACCTTATTGATTCGGGTTTCATTCATCTGTAAATGAATGAACGCTCACTGGAGATATTATGTGCTGTCAGTGGGAAAACCAAAAGATTATCCTGCTTATCTTGTTCGCTGATGGCACAGAACCTCTCTGTTCTTACAGGGTCGGCAGCACGAGTGTGACTCCCCTGGTTTAGCACTCGCCCATTAGCCACGGTAACCATTTACCACCAGATGGGCCGTGTGCTTGTCTGTGACCTAAGTAGTATAAAAACAAAACCATGCTGGTATCCGATAAACCCACAAAATAAATAAAATTAACCTTAATACTTCATTCATCTGTAAATTAAAAAAGCACCTGTATAACCTTATCGTACAGTTCCAGGTGTCATGCGGTACGTCATCTCGAACGACATGGGGCGCGTCGGTCCGAGTGCGGGTTCGAACTGGGGCGCGGGCGCGGGACCTGTGGCACGTGCACTTCGCCAAGTGGCCCAACAACAAGACCGTGCCTGATGATGTGGATGACTTCTTAGGTAAGTACTGTAAAACTAGTTGGATAGAAGTCAACTGTTTTTATCCAGCTACAGCAAAGCCAAACGAAGGTTATGATTTTGATAGGCAATGTATGTATGTATGTTCATCTATTCCATCATGGCTCTTCAACTATTTATTAAAACTGGACAAATGACTTGTTCCTAAAATGTATTGTTTTGTTAGATTAAGTGGCATACGACCACGGCTATTTTTGATATTTTCTTGTTTAATACTTTTTTTAGAGTAGGTATGGTTTTGGAGTAGTCGGATTTTAGTTTATAAGCTTATTTTATCCAATGTAAGTAAAGAGGAGTTAGTTAGATTTATGGAATATGCTATGTTAGAATATGCTTTAGTTCGTTAGGTGCTAAAGTGTTAGATTAACGTACTATGTATATGGCAATTGGCAACTCTACTTGTGGGTATGGAGTACTCCAAGGTAGCATGTTAGGACCTACGTTATTTCAGATTTTATTTTATTTTCTTCAGTCACTAGTTGATATCTGCAGCGTGGATTACTGAGATATCCGTTGTTTTTTTTAATCCAATTTTTCGCGCATGGCTTTTTTATTATTATTATTATTACTTAAAAGGGATAGTTTACTAACGTAATACTGTCCACTCCCCAGCGTTTCTCTCAGAAGTGAACAGTCTCCGCCTAGCGAGCGAGGCCGAAGCCCGGGGCTGCGGCGGCGCGCTGGGCGGAGCGCTAGCGGCCGCTGCGCCCCTGCTGCTGTGTTGTGCGGGCGGCGCCGGGCGCTGCGGGACTGCCACGGCCGCGCTCGTACTGCACGATATACTGGATAATAACCAGGTGAGGACTGCTGGGACTAATAATGCTTATTTATTAAGCTATTGCATAGTTTTTTCTATCGCGGGCCTTGAGCGTGGAGACCGAATCCAGAAATTCCGTAACGAAAAAAAGGTAACACCCCCAACTCCGAGCTCGCACGAATCGAGCCGAGCTGCTCCGAAGTAGCTCCGCTTAACGTAAGTAATTATAATTGCATAAGTTGTTAGTTTTCAAATTCAAATTCAGACTCAGACTCAAATTCAAGTTATATTATTATTTATTATAATTGCATAAGTTCATAAAAAATGCTATGCAATAGCTTTACCGCGGCAGTCCCCGAGTGCCACACGTCTTTTTATTGTTATCTCTTCTACATCCATCTTTACAGGGTACATGTTATGTTGTACTGCCCCTCTAGACAAGTGGTAGTTCGTTGCTCGACGTATGATGGAGTAGAATGCCAAATGTATGGGATTTGACGTATATGACAGGCGTCAACAAATGTCAAAAACGTCAAATCCTATACATTTGTCATTCTATTCCATAGGAGGATCGGGAGGACGGATCTTCTTCAGGGGGAGGAAATATACAGAAGGCTATTCAGAGGAGGACAACAAAGGATTCAGGGGGGGGGGGGGGAGAAGCTCGTAAGGGACATGCTCCCCCCCTTCCCCCCAAATCGTGTACGTCAAATTAAAAAGTCTTCTAAAAGGCATTTTTTAAGGCATTCTCGCACGAAAATTCCAGACTGCGGCCGCAACTGGTTGCGGGTTTGAATCCTTTCTGAGTCGTTTCTCTTTCTCGAATGATTGTACACAAGTGAGAGTAGATAAATACACTGAATTTTTTAGCCTCAATCAAAGAATGTAAAGCAAGCGACCCGTAGAGGGACTACTCGAGGAGTGTCTTGTCCCACTTTGAAACCCGAGGCAGTTTTGCATAAGATTGACTTGGGTTCCATAGGACCTTTACCTAGGCCCGATACTCTTCTCAAATCAACATTTAACTTATCTTACCTCCCCAGGAACTAGACATCCCACGTACCATCGGCATGCTTCACCAGCAGCGAGCCAACCTAATACAAAACGTCCACCAATACAAGTTTCTGCACCGGCTTCTCCTGCAATACTTGAAGCAATCACGACTCATATGACGTTCCGAAACTACGAACGAACGAGTATTAAAAAAAGTTGTAAGTTTGAAACTAAAAATGTATTAATAAATTTAAAAAATTGTAACTTTTGTTGCCAAAAATAATAAAAATTAATGAATTCTAACTCGTATCGAGAAAAGTTATATATTATTATATAGTCCATTCGGTTAGGTACTTAACTAAACGAAAACAATGTTGATGTGTCTATTTAAATATAATAATAATAAAGTCTCGTAGGACACGACGGTATATCCGTCCCAATCGAGCAGTCCGACTGGGGAAGTACCTCCGCCCTACAGAAGACCGCGGCTTAATAACCTCGTGTTGTGTTTCCGACGGTGAGTAGGGTAGCCAGAGCTCACTGGAGAGGTTTATTTCTGTTTAGAAACTTATTTTGACGACTAAAAAACAAAATCGAACTACTAGGTAGACAATTAGTTAGCCTAGTTCATTTGTTTAATAGGTATGTGTTTTTATAAAAATTCGCTACAAGATTGATTACCTTTTGTTATGTGTACCTAACCGAGTATAGTTACTTTTATCGCATTTTTCTACTTTTGGCTTACTAACCAAACAAAATCTATGTAAAATAGTCCTTATTATAACCTCATAAGGTATAAATTGGCTTGCTTTATTTGTGTATTTAATTTATTGTAGGTTATAATAGCGAATAGTTATTAATTGACAACAATATTTACTATTTTATAATGCCAAAGGTTTTGAAGTAACTGCCGCGTCCATTATGAAAAATTCCTTCCATTGATTGTAAATTACACAGATTATAATCCATTCGGTTAGGTATTTACCTAAAGCTAAACAATCTCGTAGTGACTTTTTCTAAAAACACATGTCAAAAAAAACTAGCTAGGCTAAAAAAAACTGACTAAACAGGTGGTTCAATTTCTGTTTTTACTGTTTGAAATGACTGAATACTATTAATAAACTGACTCTTTAAATAAAACGTATTATAAAGATACATCAAGATTGTTACGTTTAGTTAATTACCTAACCGAATGGGGTATAAATGCGAAAGTTCATCGCAAATCAGTCTTAACCCTTGGGTCTAAAAATGTAAAGAAATGTATTGGTCTAATCGGTAAAGTGCCAGGTAACGTTGCTCAACCACGAAGCCTCAGCCTTGCGCAAATTGTATTAAATATAATAATTTGACAGCAAGGTTTCACAGTTTTGTATGGAATTATCTCTATGCACCAATATCTGAGAAATGTATTACGTGGTATTTATGTTAATTGGAACTAATGTTGCCAGATGTTATAAAGCAGACAGAAATATAACTTAGCTTACTATATAGGTTTTGGAATTCGTATAAACATACTTTTTTATTGTAATCATCATCATTTTCCTAGTCATTTCTCAGTTATGTGGGAAATATTTGGCTTTAAATGGGTTTTTTTTTTGGTATCACAACCAGGTTTTTACCCTTGCAGCCATTTCGTGTTCTCCAATTAAAGACACCTCTAATGATAAACATATCATCTGGTAATCTGATCGAGCTAGGTTTAGTGTTGTCCCCTCTCATACTAAAAGACTTTTCGGGGCCCCAAAAATACCCATTTACAAAAATCTACTATAAAATTGTAGGCAAATACTGTCTATATACTTGTCTCAGATTTTGTTGTACAGAGTTGTATATATTATAATTGTAGATATATGTATAATGTAGATATAAGTATATCGATCGACTGGCTCACAGATCTAACTATTGAGATTGAACTATAGCGGCAAAGATCCGCTCCACCTTGTTACATCTAGTGATATTGTATATTGTGTATTTATTAACGATTTTTTTGTATAAATTGTGTTTTTTGAGCGTTTTTTGTGATTGTTGAATGAATTTTTATATGATATACATTTAGTAGTACTGTTTCGTGTTGAGTTTATATGTGGAATGTAAAAGTATTATTAGTTGTGAGGCAGGATACTCGTTATTTATCGAAGTACTATAGTATATTGTGATCTGTTACGATGCGAATAGAAACCGTGCTTTTATAGACTGTTGGTGAAGTGTTAAAACTCCTCTGCTGACCGCTTTGGGGCTTTACAAGCGTGAATTGTATATTTTAGAAGAAATATATTTACCAGAAAGGATTTGAACCGCGTTATGCCCTTTCTAGGGGAAATGCTCGGTCTGACTACTCAAACTCGTTAAAATGTATATATTAATGAATTGGATCAATAGAAATAATATGAAATGAAATTGAATAGAAATTAATGAATTTTTAAAGCTATTCTTTAACTTTTTCTTGTAATTTGTTGCATTTTTATATTGTTTTCTTATTTTTTTACCTCTAGTACGATTCAGAGAAAAAAAGCTAGTACAAATAAAATATATCAACATTATCAACTAAAATTCATTAAATATTTTAGACACAATGCAATTACTGCTAAATGATTTAAAACCTAATTTATTGTTCTAGAAAATTCAAGTGCTTGTATTATAGTTTCTTAATATAGAAAATATACTATACAGTAGCTATAACTTAATATACACAAAAAAAAAACTTATCTACACAAAATCAAATGAAGTAACTAAGTACCTGCATTTGCAATTTGCGCAAATTATTCCGTCCAAAAATAAACGCTTAAAAGTCATTTGAAAATCGTCATATAAAAAATAAAGCAACATTACATATCTATCATAAGGGAAATACAACTTTTCAATAATTTTTTTATCATTTCTTTCTTTAATAACAGTATTTTTCTTTTGAATATACATAACACATTTTTCTAATAATCATAACACAACTTACAATATTACCGTAATTAAAACTTGTAGGTGCATCTATATATAAACGCCTCCGTTGCCTCACGCGCCTGTTTCGTGCCCGCATAAGACAGCGGCGGCCCTAATATTGTATAACTGCGACGTATCCTGCCTCGTGTAGTATAAGCGTCAATGTAACGATGTGCCTTAGTGAGAGATTACGGACGATCTGATGTCAACGCGTGCCTTCTAGGTTGTACGTTTGTAGCATAACTATGTACCGGGTTCGATTCTCGTATCCTCTAAAATTGTGATTTTATTATGAAGTTATTTCAGAAAAAAATAAACATAATCTTTATAAGGGATAGTCTGAAGATATCATGGAATTTGCCATTTTCAAAAATAATTATATGGAAGCGTCGGTAGCTTAGTGATTAAGGAGTCGGCCTTACGATCGAGAGGTCCCCGGTTCGAATTTGGCCATTACTCTACCGACGTGAACCCACTCCTCGCACAAGCAACTTAGCTTAGCTGGGGGGTTAACGGGAATATTAGTAATTCGGTTATTAATATACTTTAAAAAAATAAATACAAATGGAGTCAATCCTGATGTACATTTTCACTATATCGCACACTTAAAACAAAAGTGGTGTTATACAAAAACAGTAGTTTTTCAGTATGGCCATTTTAAAGTTTTGATCTAATACTGTGATCAATATTTAATGCAATAACACTGACCTACAACACGATAATTGGTTTCACCTAACAGTTTGACTATCTGGCTTTTAGTTAATTATTGAAAACATGAGAATAATAAAGGTAGTTATTTAGAAAAAATAGTTTAAAAAAAATGTTCCGTATAATGCCACTTTTGATTTTAGTATTTGTTACCGTTTTAGAATAAAATCTCAAATTATAGCTTATCTCTGATGATGAAAAACATAAATAAAACAAAATTATGCGATAATAAAAAGAAAAAATATTTATTTGGTGAAAAACAAGTGCGTTGCCATTAGTACAATCAAAAAAACCATCAAAATTAAAGATGTATGAGTTATATAAAACTATGGTATCTACAAAACCCCATTTTTGGCACAAAGTCATAACAAAGAATGAACTAATACTTCTACAATATACTTCTTGTACATAAAAAACTAAGAAATAAGTATCAAAATAAAACAATAAGCTTCTTGTATCAAAATAAAATATTAATTCTTATGTAGACAAAAAGATGAGCTTGAGCTTGAAACTTGACGACATCGTCATAGTTGCGAAGTCGCTGGAATAACTGCACGAAATGCTGCACGGCCTGAATGGAGCTTCTCGACAAGTCGGCCTCGGTGTAAACTTGGATAAAACCAAGGTTATGATCAACGAACATGTTGTACCGAGACCGATTGCCATAGAAGGGGCGACACTCGAAGTTGTTCAAAAATATTTACCTGGGGCAAGTTATCCAGCTCGGTAAAAACAACTTCGAGAAAGAAATAGCCAGAAGGATCCAACTGGGCTGGACAGTATTTGGCTAATTGCGTCAGGTCTTCTCCCCCCTGCCGCAATGCCTCAAAACAAAGGTCATCGACCAGTGCGTCCTGCCTGTTATGACCTACGGTGCCGAAACGTGGCCACTGACGGTGGGGTTAGTCCGTGACCTAAAAGTCGCGCAGCGGGCTATGGAGCGAGCTATGCTTGGAGTTTCTTTGAAGGATAGAATTCGCAACGAGGTTATCCGACATAGAACCAAAGTTACCGACATAGCTCGCAGAGTAAGTAAGCTGAAGTGGCTGTGGGCTGGCCACATCTGCCGAAGGACCGATGGCCGTTGGAGCAAACGAGTCCTAGAGTGGAGACCGCGCGTAGGAAAACGGAAGGTGGGACATCGCCCAGCCAGGTGGACCGACGACCTGCGAAAGGTGGCTGGGACGGACTGGATGCGGAATGTGGAGGATCGGCAAACGTGGCGCACATTGGGAGAGGCCTATGTCCAGCAGTGGACTGCAGTGTAGGCTAATTGATTGATTGATTGAGCTTGAAATACGGCTTCTTTTCTTTGCGGGTGCGTATGTTGTATCATCATCAAAGTCACCATCGTCATCGTTGATGTAGTTTTCTTTGTCACGTGAATCTGAATAATTGCTAGCCATTGGCAATTGGTTTAAACCGGATGTTGAAGGTTCAGGTGATAAACTGTTCTCTTTATTTGGAATAACCATCTGCAATATTCTTCTGCCTCTACTTCTTGACGGATCGCTGTTGATTACCTTAAAAAAGGAAACAAAGCCCTATTATATAAAAGTAGTTGGTGCGAGAATGCTATCTCTAAGTAAACTCGAGTAAAAACTACAGATAAAACTGTATAATAGTTACAAAACAGTACAGTTTTATAATTTCATGAATTATGTTTAACAAAATAAAAACACAATTTTCCTTCTGATGATGCTTATCAAATAATATAAAACATCAATATTTTACTTATCTTCCGGGGATAAACCGGCATTAAAAATAAAATATCACTTTTTAATTCACAATATAAATTACTTCATTTTTACTTTAATCAAATAAACGACACTATCCAAATAATGCCATTTATGTATTTATTCGTTCAAAAGATTATTACAATACTATAACTTTAAAAAAGGCACTAAACATATACTGTCATTTTTGTATTTATCAAATAATTTATTTCGGCAATACTTAAACTACATGAACGGTACTATACTTAAAATGCCATTTATGTATTCTTTTATGTAGAAAATTACTAACGTAAATTACTTATAAATTGACAATAAACATAAAATGTCACTTTTTTACTTACCGCAGCGTGCGTTCCCTCTAGATGATTGGTCCGAACTGAAATAGTGCCACTTTTTCTATTACTACCTTGTCACTTAACCTAAAAGTAAAAACTGACACTACCGACATCTAGGCAAAACTATCTGAACTATTTGAACGTGTGTCTTTGGATAAGAAGCGTTTTTCAAAAAATAATCTAGATGTCTCTTTATCTCAAAATGCCCGTTTTTGGCATAGTGCCACTTTTGTTTTAAGTGTGCGATATGTAGTTTGAGGTCATAGACGCTTATTTTGAGAAGACAGACCAAGACTTTTAAAACGGTTATCAAAGCCTTATTGGTTCGATATAAAAAGTCTTTTGAACACGGGGGAAAGTACGTTGACGAATAAATATAAAATCAAAATCATATTATTTCATTTAAGTAGGTTAGGTAGGTAAAGAACTTTTCAAAAGACCCTCATAATTTTTGGTAATTTTAGAAAAAAATATCTGAATTGGCTATGAAGTCAACAAAATTTTGATATTTTAGTTTATTGAAAATACATGTGCAACAGGATTACACCAATATGGTGTCTGTATTGGACATAAGACTAAGATCTCATCTGTTGTTGATTGCAGGTTTCTTAGAGGATATGATTGTCTGAGCCGAGTATTATAAAGTTATTAAATGTATTTTTCAAAATCTTTTGTGTGAGTATCGACAATTCGACTGTGTGAACTCTCTGTAAATGATAGACATGGAAATCTTGTATACTATCTAATTAGATTATATAGTTCCTGTTTACCTTTTTTCTTGGGAAATCCCCTCAAATTCCCCCCGCCTGCGGTGGTAATGTCGGACGGTTTTTTTTTAATATTTATTCTTTAAACAATTTTTAAAAGATACGCATGCTCGGTTACATATCAAAATAACTAAACTTAATAACTATTTTCGTGATAACTTCTTTTATTTCTCTTTCTTTCTTTTCTTTTTTTATAAATATTGTAGAACATTGTACATAACACTATCTAGATAGACCCAAAGTAAGCATAGCTTAACTAGCTTGTGTTATGGGTTCTAGAATGTGGATAAACATACTTAGATACATTTTTTTATAGATACATTATACATAGAGACACCCAGACCAATGCAAATAATTATTAACTAAGGTCTAAAGACCGAATGAACAGAGGCATTGTCGATACTCACTAAGTATAGTAGTAAGCGCAGTAATTGTGTTCAGCCTGTATGTATTGTACTGTCTAGTCGAACGGCAACTCCATATTATTAATATTTTACGTGTATTATCCCTGATACCTAAGAGTATACATTGCTATAGAGCGCGCTTTACTAAGCATGAGCAGTAGGCACGGGTGTAAACAGTACGAAGGATCCTGGCTCAACCTCAATCCGTAGCAAAACAATACCCGTCAAAGTGACTTCGCAAATAATATTTAATTCGATATGTTAAATCAATTTATCGTATATTTGTAGTATTTATTGTTTTTGTAATACATAAAATGACACCATTATTTTGTATCTTAGCTTTAATTTTATCCATGCATATCAAATTGAACAAAAAATTCATAACATTACACTACATTCATAAGTGCAACTATAGATATTTTCGGTAATGCATGAAACGTCACTTTAGGTGCGCTATACCATCTGTATCTGATAACACTCGGCGCCAAAGACCTGAGTGATACGCGCGCTCTATATATTGTATACTCTAAGCCATATGATACACTATTTTGTTTGAATGCACAAATTTATTTCTAAGATTTTTTAGTCACTAATGTTTTTTTAATCGTGTTTTGTGAAGTATTTACGACTAAACCCCGTTTTGTATTGAAGTAATCTACTTAATTTCAGTATTCATATTTTTTTGATGTTTTTCGATACAATGTTGGCATGTCGAGTGCTCAGCTAGTATAGTACGGACGCAAGCAATATTTAAACTTGAACTGACAATAAAAATACTAAGAAATGTTCTTGTTTTGTTTTATTTTGGTCTAAGGTCTCTATCTACTCCAGTGGGTAAGAAGTGTGATTGTATGTATGGTGCACCTGCGATAGAATAGGGCCTTTCTCGTTTCGTGGGTGTCGTAGAAGGCAAGTAACCACAGTGTATTGGCGAGGGGTCCCTATAACCCGATTCCGGTCAGCTTTCCTTTGCATAGATGCTAGAGATATTTAAATATGATAAACTAGATCGAGGTAAGAACTTTTTCCATCGGCTTCCATTCACAACTACCATATAGCCCATGACAAAATGCCCGCTTGACGGGATTACCTCTGCCTACCCTTCGGCGAATTACAGGCGTGAATATAAGTAGGTATTCATTACAAATAAAACAAAACAGTACAGTCTATTATTGTATTTCGGTAAAAAATTATAGTATATCCTAACTTATATTAAGGCGGGGGATAATAGGGACGGGGGGGCGGCCCAGGGGGTGGGGGACCCCGGCCGGGGAGGGGGGGGAAGTAGTTTGGGGGAGGAACATTCACAGGAGGAAATCTTGTAGGAGGCGCGGGCGGAGGTTCCGTATACACTATCGCAGGGGGCGGCCCAGACGTTAGAGGTAACCTTGGAGGTGGTGGAATTGTAGGAGGAGGTGCTGTGTACACTGGGGGGTAGGCAGGGAGGCCAGGGTACGGTGGATAGCTGTACCGCAGCGGTTCCATCTTTGGCGGTTCAATCTTGACCTCGGAGCCGTTCTTGATGGGAGTCATCACAGGTTTAGTGGTAACGGCGACAGGTGATACGGAAGTCGGCGGTGTAACTGAGGGGGGCTTCTTGTTGTCGTTTTTTGGCAGCTTGCTGGGAGTGGGCATTGGGGGGGAGTCCCCGCCGGAGGACTGGGGCTGTGGCGAGTATAGGTCCAGTACCTGTAATGTACAAATAATTTTGTAGTGGCATTCTTCAATTCAGTCAGTGGGGTCATTCAGACGAGATGGATCCACGGTGTGAATGCAGAGCTACTCCGCAGACTATGACCCACCTGTTAACTTATGCTGCCTGCCCAAGCACGTGTACTCCGGAGGAACTTATGAGTGCCTCTGAGAACGCTATCGGAGTGGCTACATACTGGGCAAACAAAATATGACAAGATATGCCGTCGACTCGACAGAAGAAATCCTTATTAACCGACATTAAAAAAGGAAATTCTCAACTCAACCGGTTTTTTTGTGTGATTGTCTAAGATCTAGGCTATCTCTGTACTAATTTCTTTCAAAACAGCTTCAATAGTTCAGATGAAAGAGTAACAAACAGACAGACAACCTTTCTCTTTTAAAATAATAGCGTATTAGATTTACAGAGTTACTTTTGCGAAAGTAAAGAAAAACATATCTTGTTTTTTTATAACTAAAAGTATGATTTCGAAGGTGACCGCATACGACAGCTGCACGCAGCACGAGCGCGTAATTCATTGCGGCTTCTCAATGGTCGCCTTTATCCGTATCGGAGTTTAACAAGTAATGGGTACGCTGCATCTGCTGCATCATACCTTAAGTCTACTTATCTCTTTCTTTCCCCCCTATAGCAACCGGTCTATTCCGATCCAGTACCATTTTTCTAATACCACGTGGTATTTCTATCTATACAAAAATCAATGCCACTTTTCGTTGTTAGTTTATAACTCAAGAACGGCAGAACCGATTTGGCTAATTTTAGCCTTGAAATATTCCTGGATGTCCAGGGAAGGTTTGAAGATGAGAAAATAGATGCAGCGGGAACGGGATCAAAAATTCACGAGGGCTGGAAAAAATATGGCGATACGAAGTTCGCCGGGACATGGACAGCTAGTTACTTATATTAATATTCTGTTCCGAACGAATACCATTGATAAAACGAATAACAAAACAAGTTTGTCACAGAATTAGGTACGGTTAGTAAAAAAAAACGATTGCTTGGATGGTTCATGACTGAAGTAAGTTAGCGTATTACAAAATTAAGCAATACTAGTCAGGTCAGTCTTAGGATGGGTGATCATTCTTAACTAATGGTTACGTATTAAAACATCCGATTTGGATAGATTAGGTTAGAAGGCTAAGGCTAATTAGCCTTCGTGGTTATTTTTTTTTTACAACCACCAAAACCGATCAAAACTAATTCTGCCTTGGCTAGTATTGCTTAACCTTGTAGTGTGTTAACCTACTCAGTCATCACTTAACTGCGAGCCTATATTTTCTGCTGACAGTACTTTGGTATTCGTTCGGAATAGAATATAAATGCGATAAAAAAGAAATACCACGTGGTATTAGAAAAATCGTACTGGATCGGAATAGAAGAAACACTGATAAATTTAGAGATATGCAGCGGGAACGGGATCAGAAATTATGGCGGTACGAAGTTCGCCGGGTCCGCTAGTTTTTGTATAAAATATTTCTAGAAATAAATTAATCTTTATCTTATTTATCTTTAAAATATTAAGGAACAATTGCAATTTACCTGATGGCAGATATCCTCGAGCAGTTCCATGGTGATATCTTCAACGAACATGTCCCACCACGCGTTGTGCTTGGGCACCCGTCCGTTCCAATCTAGTACCTCGAACTTGCTGAGCTTCCCCGCGAGGAACATGAGAGCAACTGCTATGACCTCCGGCTCCCATTGGAGGCAAAGTGTTGTACATAAACTGAAATTTAAAGATACTTTTATTTTTTAGACCAGTGAGTAGTGACAGGCAAACTTTCTAAATGGGGGGGCCATGAAATTTGAGAAATTTCCGAGGAGAGTCAGAATTATAAGAAAAATGCACAGTGATGGAGACTACAGAACCCCACTAACGCGCCATTATAACTTGAAGATATCCTACGTCTGAATGTAATAGGATAGGGCGCAAGACACAACCCTTTAGCATATGCCCATAGGTAGCTAAAGAAATATGGGTAATTAACAATAGAAGTTTTTTTTTCAGGGACAGTATGTGTGGCTTTAAGCAGACCTGAGGCTGAAGTAAGAGCCTCGGATGTGACTGGGGTTAACGACAAGGTGATGATGTTGAGTAAGGAGTGGACTTATGTAAATTCTTTATAAAAGAGTAAATAAAAGAAAAAGCTAATCTAATCTGCAAAGGCCTGCAAGAAAAATTGATAATATTATTAAGGACTATCAATAAATGGCGCAATTCATTAAAATGTGAAGCAACAAAGGCTATGAGTAAGTTAAATAAGTAAATAACATAATTAGTCAGCCTCAGTAATCGTACTAATATTATAAACATGAATGTTTGTGAAATTGTTTGGATGTTTGTTATTCACTCACACTCAAATGGATAAACAGATTTGGTTAAAATTTAGAACATGACTGATTATAGTCCAGCTAGAACAAAGGTTTTGACATTAGTTTCCATAGGATTTAGGATTCTGTCTGACATAAGCTTACATAGTATTTAATTTATATTCGTTTACATCAAACTGTAATAATATCTCTTTGTACTACATCCGTTGACATTAACTTAATTATTTTCTTTTTTGACTGATAGCAGATATATTTAACCTTGTTAAGTAGAATTGAGTAATATTAGATGTCTCACAAATACTTAAGTTCACGAATACTAATATTTGTATGTCTATGTTGACAAAATATGTTGAAACTCACCACATATTATAATTATATTTTCTAACATCGTCTGTACACATGTTACAGGTGTAATAGTGCTGGGCAAAATTTCTTAATGGGATCAGAAAGTTTAAGAAATTTTAGAGGAGGACCAGAATTATTGCAATATTGCACGTGATGAAGACCACAGAGATTATACCAAAGCGAGTTAGAGATGGATTTCAAGCACACAGTAGCTGCCAGAATCTACTATAATTCTTTTTTTTTTATCTGAATTTTTTATGGGGTTTTTGTCTAAGCAGATACGTCAACCCCATCCATTGTATCCTATACAATAAAAATTACATTCTAGAACTTAAAATATAATTATAGTGGGCCATATAGGTGCTATATGTAGAAGGACTGATGATCTCTTAACAAAACATTTTTTGGTTAATGAGTTCATTAATAAGGCAGGTCAGAAGTACTCGACAGATTTAATGACAGATGATGAAGCTAGTGGAAAAGTTTTAAGATTAATAGAGCTGTTGTCTCTACCTACCCCCAGAGGGAATAGGCGTGAGCATATATATGTATGTAAAAGAATAATAACATTGATGGGCTTCGGCTTGGCAATTAATTTGCAGAATATTAGAAAAATAATAAAAAAATTATGAACACAATCTTTCATTCATCTGTCAACAAGTCTACAAGTATAACAAAGTCAACAGGTCAATATACTACCAATTACACGCATCCACACTCTTCCTTGTCTATATAACAACTATAAAAGTTGTAGTATAGAACTACAGAAGTTGTTGAACTGAAGAGTTGTTAAAATATAATTATTATTCTAACAACTCTACATACTCAACTAATCAGCTCTTGATTATCCAGATGAGTCACATCAATTAGTCTAATGAGAGTAAATGTAATAATGTAATCTGCAAATTTTATGACCTTACTAAAACCAACTAAAAACATACAAAACTCGCAGACATATATATATTTATTATTACATTATAGACAAGCAGCTACGAGCTGATATGTCAATATCAGAGTGTTGAAATACAGTTCTCAGAGTCTCACTAAAGGTTCGATTCCATTAGTCCGTAACAAGAGATCCAGCCTATTGTTGAAATATATTCTGGTGATTATCATACCCAAATCATACCATTCTGAAATCTTGGATAGTTGCGCCAACTTTTGGTGATAACATAGGAGATTTACAGAAAAATCATCATAGGATCTCATGAGATTTTGAGAACAGAAGAATGAGTGGGTATTCTACGGTACATAACTTGAGGATTGGATGGTATACCACACATTGGGAGGTCATAGACTGCAATAAAGTATTTGATTGAGTGTTTAAATAACATGCATGCAGGCAAAGATTGCCTGTAAGAAATCAGTTGTAGTGATAAGGCCACTATTTGTTCATAATATTATGCCTTCCGTACATATACTTATGTTTTATGAGTGTACAATAAGGTTTTTTCTAGTATATTCTACACTATGCATGTATTTAACTACTGTATGGTATCATCCAACTATAATTTTGTAAATGTGGAAGTTTCTGATGATGTTTGGATGATTATTATTCAATTACACTCGAACACCTGAATAGATCTGGCTAAAACTTGGTACAAGACAGTCTGGACTAATACATAAGTTTTTTAAACTGGGGCTCTGCTTCCTCTTGGTGGAACGGATCAAAGGATTATGGGATAGTATGAGTCTGACTATAAAGAAAGAATTACTCACCTGTCATTGACAAAAGTCCAGGCCATTTGCACCATCTTTTGTAACTTTCCCTTGTCTCCCTTCAAACACTTGGCATACTTCAACAGGTAGCCATATGGGTGCTCCACTTGAAGGTCAAACTTGATCGTCTGGAGTAGAATTCGCTCCAAAGTCATCACTTCCTCCTTAGGATCTTCTCCAAACGTAGCGAATTTGTGCTCAGTCAATAAAGATTTTGCTACTTTTATTATATCTTTGCATTTCTTGGGCGTCTCTTCGACTTTACCAGCCAAGAAAAGACAACAACATGCCGTTATGTACCTTGGGAATGTTCTGAATGAGTGGAACATGTAGAAACGGTGGAAATAAACAACTCCAGTTGCAACTGTATTATAACCTAAGTCCATCTTAGAACCAGTGTCGATAATAAATCTTGCGCCCTCCTTCCTGTACCGATTCTCGGTTTCATTGGATATACCATCGCGGAACGATGGCGTATTTTGCAGATCCTTTTTGTCGTAGTACCAATAAGGCATTGTTGTAATTACACTATAACAAATTTATTATCAATAGACGATCACTAACCTCCACAGCCATTTATTTATTACTGACAGTTACGTTACGTGGAAAAATTACGACGTTTAAGCTAATATGATACACTTAAGAATAGTTGGTCCATTATCTTTTGGTAGGATTTTATTAACACGTTTGACATTACAAATGCTAAATTGTTGCCAAAACCACAGGGGGGCCCCGTTCAACATATAGAAATTCTAGTTATACAAATATGAGGCAAACATGAATTGAACCTTGATTATATCACTTTGTCTCTTTTTTTCCAATATACAGTTGTGTCTGCTAAAAAGAGACAAAAAATTTAAGTAATTTCTCACTTGGGAAAATGAGTATGAGAATTTGACAGCGTGCCAACGGTGCCAACATTTATGAATGATTTGCGCCAACATTATGAATGATTTGCGACAGCCATTGTTGAATTTTTCTAGAACATACTACTACAAGCATAATAGTGATGTACTCCAATAAAAGATTTGACGACGAAACTATTCTTCTTTACAAAAATGTACTCTTTTGAAGAAATACGAATTGATAAAATTGTAATGCCTTCTGTTTTTCCGTATTAGAACTGGGCAATTGTGGTATTGTTAGAAACGTCTTGATCATCCGCTGGTTATAGGCAATATGACGTGTGAATGACTCTCTGAAACTCTGACTATAATGAAAAAAAACTTGAGATATATAGACCGTGTTTATTATTAGGTGTTGCTTGCACCAAAATAATACAAATAAAAATCAAGTTTCAAACTAAAATCCGACTACTGCAAATCACGCTCTAAGAAGTATTAAGCAAGAAAATATCAAGAATAGCCGTGGTCGTATACCATTTACTCTAATAAAACAATACATTCTAGAGATTCGTGATTTTGCAGTAGTCAGGTTTTAGTTTTAAAGTTATGGTTAGTACACTTTAACAGGTAGTATAGAAAGATATCGACAAATGTTACGATAATAGAAGGTAATCCCTAGCATAGTAACCGTCGGCAAACGTTCATTCATAAAAATGGAACGTAGGTAATACACGTTAATTCTGTAGGTATAACCCATCTGTTCTATTATAAATTTATGGCCAAAACACACAAAACACGACTAAAATGTTGCCACTCTACGAAATAACACGTAATATTTTATCTTCTTTTACAACTAGCTTTTCGCCCGCGGCTCCGCCCGCGTGGATCATCTCTTATATGCGGTTTTATTCTACCGATTGCAATCAAACAAACGTAAAATTTTAAGTCTAAACAAGACCTTTCTAACAAAAAAACTGCATCAAAAGTCCGTTCAGTAGTTTTTGCGTCCATCGCGGATAAACATTTTCAATTTACATTTCATATAATAGTATAGATATTTTTGTCAATAGATCTAAAGATTATGTCATGATTTTGATTACGCTTATTCATAAGTATTAATTTTTATTCAAATCTAGCGAGTTTCATACAAATTTTATTTGGCAACACCAGCTTACTCTGGCGACCGGCGAGCTCCGGCGAGCCATGCCGGCGAGCAACCCTCGCCTGCTTTAGGGACGCGTTCGTAATTAATTTCTTTTTTGTTCCTCGGATATCCGCGGATACAGGTATTCGGCACATGACTAGTTTTATTTGACCAATAAAATTACTTGTATTGACATATTATTACAGATTTTTCAGATATCATATTCACCGAAGGCACTCAACTCAACAGGAAACTCAAATACGAGTTGGATATAGAAAAGTGGTATTTTAAGGTCGTGGGGTACAAGTTTGAACATTTTATGATAAACTGTTTGTATATTAAAGATAAATACTTATATTTTATTAAACTATAAAAATATTATGAAACATGCAATAATAACAGATTTCTTCAATCACTCTGATACTTATCGAGCGGATATTTATCAGGATATTTTCTCAAATGTTCCTCCATTTCTTGCATTTGTTTTCTGAAATATTATAAACTTGATTATTATTTAGACTTACGATTGATTACATTAGTTTATATGAAAAACTACACGGGTGTGAAATGAAAAACTACACTTTTATGCACACAACTTGTTTAAAAAATATTTTATGTCTTAGTCAACGATTCTGAACACTCACTGAATTCTAGTGGGCATTTCATAGTAAACATCTTCTAGCATCTCTTTCCAATGCGGCAGCTTCTTCTTCTCAGCCTCTTGCATAGTCCTTAGGACAGTGTTTCTCGCTTCTTTAGCCCAAGAACTGTCCGCGTCAGCGTCCCACATACCTGAAAATTAGGAAAGTTTTTGAATATATTTTAAAGGCCACAGGGCCATGATTTTCTTAACGCGAATCGCATACACTGCCATAATATTGCGAAACTGTACCTTTACTCTCCAAGTACATTTTGAACTTCATTATCGGACTCTCTTCCTTGGTCCATTTCTGTATCTCTTCAATTGCTCGGTAGGCGGTGCTGTCGTCTGAGGTTGAATGGTGACCAACTCTAAAATTAATTATCATATTTTTTATTAGCTAACATTTTTTAATACCTTTGTAAGGAACAGTTGCAAGTTTAATTCTTTTTTCATTTACACGTGGTTATATACTACACATATGCCATTAATTAGCCGGCGGCATATTACTGGATTCCCAGTGTCACGCTATCGATTAAAACATATCGTTCTACATAATTTTTATTGCCGTTAAACGGGTACTTTGTCACAGACTGCATGGTTGCAGTCCGATAGAGAACAGCCCGCTCCCTTAGTCATCTTCTATGACACACGTGGGAAGAGATGGGGTGATCCTATTTTACTCTACGGGGAACTAACACCGGCACTGTATTTACCTGTAAGACATAGCCTCAATCAGTACAGGTTTGTTGTTTTTGATAGCGAATTCCCTGGATTCCTTCACGGTATTGTACATAGCCAGGGGGTCGGTGCCATCCACGCGTACTGTGCGGATGCCCAGCGCTGGGCCTCTGGACGCGATGCCGTCTCCCCGGTATTGCTCGCTTGTGGGCGTGGATATTGCGTATCCATTGTTTCTGCTGTAAAACAAATAGGAAAGTGTAGAAAGTAGATATCTTAATAGCTCATCTGCACGTTAGTCCCGATTGCATTTAAAGTTGCATTTCGTAGCCCAACCGTTGTCCATTTTTCTACTTCTCTTAACCATATGGGGTGTTACAGGAGAAACTGCCGTCTGACCCCTGAACGAGGGAAAAGTCTGTGGTAAAGCCTCATCCCTCAAAGGTGTACGAATTTGCAAGTGAGGTGCACTTGGTAACCAAAAAATAAGCCTACTTTCACATTAATCACCTCTCATCATCTTCATATACATACCCTGATACGTATCCACACAGACACATACTTTTGGAATTCGTAATACCTATTAGTGGTCCTTACCACAAGAATATAACAGGACAGTCCAAAGTAGCCGCGAAGTTCAGTGCGGAGAAGGCGTCCCCCTCAGACGCAGCGCCGTCCCCGAAGTAGCACACGACACAGCGCTCGTTGTTCGCTTGACGCTTAAGCGCGTAAGCGGCGCCCACCGCTTGCGTCATTTGGGTTGCTAAATAATAGAAAATATAATTTAGAGATTTATACGAGATTACGTTACTAAGATCCTAAGGTTAAGAGGAAGTCTGCATCAAATTTTTCGAGCCCATGCCAACTTTATCTGCAAGCCGGTACAACTGCTGATAAACTAACGAGGCTCTGGCCTTACATTTGGGATTGAGGGCTTAGGCGGCAGTCACTCCCATAAATGCCAAGATAAGTCAAATCGGAAGGTGTAAGTGGATCCTAGATTTCTGAGTTAAAAGCCTCGGATGCCTTAAAGCCCTGCGCCCGAGCCTCGTGTATTGATCAGCACGGCCCAGAAGATCTAAATGGGTCCCATATATCCAAAGTGCATAGCTTACCTAGCGGACTGGAAATCGTCGCAAGATTGTGTTGTTTACTGCCATAATGAACTGGCATCTGCCTGCCTTTCCCAGGGTCTTCGTGGTTGCCGTAACACTGGTTCACGAGCTCTGTAACCGTGACCCCGCGGTAGAGGAAGACTCCCACTTCTCGATACTGGGTAAATATCAGGTCGTGGGAGCTTAGGGCTGCCGCGCTGCCGACGTGGATGCCTTCTTCTCCGTAGCAGGTCATGTAAAACGATATTCGACCTTGTCTGGGAATTAAGAATTTTATTTTTTCATCTTTTTGTTATGTTAAACCAATTACTTACTTTATGTTCGAGATAAGCTGTTATAATAAAAACTGTTTCACAAATGGGTGAGGCGGGAGCAAATGTACCTTTCAAATTCTGTAGTATACATACTTGTATGTCGGCCTCACGATCGAGAGGTCCTGGGTTTGAATTCTGGCCATTACACTACCGATATGAACCCACTCCTAGCACAAACAATTTAGCGTAGTTGGAGGGGTTTAGAATATTAGTAATTTCGGTTGCTAATATTTAGAAAAATCAAAATTGGTATCTAATAAAAGAAAGTAAAATTTACAATTAAATTAATGAACGTGTATAATTTACCTAATTACCTTTGCGATTCATACAAAATCTTATCCATCTGTTGCAGTTGTATCATAGTTTTATACATATGAATCAGAGTATCTTTCTCGATGTTCGGTTCCTCTTTACTTTCAAACACGACGCCATTGTTGTCTATGACTCGGTAGATAGGGATGGGGTCATAGCTAGTTTCGTTCAAGAACTTCATTTCCGTGACAAACGGCGCTTTGGCCCCCGGAAAGTCCGCATTTTTGCCATTATTTTGTGCGGTATCCGGATGTGTGCGAGTGGATAGTAACTGTAAAATAAAAAGGTTTGATGTGATACATGTATGAAATGCTTTGCCTCCCTGACGCGTTTTTACTCCTGCACCGTGCCGGATATCCGTAATCGTATGACAGATATCCGAGGGCGAAGAAAGATCCGTATCCGTTACTTTTACCTTATAAATTTTCAATATGAAATAACAGGTGATTAGGTAGCAATGAAAAACTATTAAATTCCAAAACAAGTCAAAACACAGGGAGTCCGTCGTCTGTTAACGTTTTAATGTCACGCGCACGGACCTTACACAAATATCCGTATCCGCGGATATACATTTAGGTATAACGATCCGGCACATCACTAATTTTTACATAATTTCTCTATTGAGTTCAAATGTCAATGAACTCGTTAAAAATTGTAATGAAAAAGAAATAGGTTGGTAAAACACACCTACCTATAAACATCCATTAAAATGGATAACCAGATCCGCAAATCCCTTTCTTCTAGGGAGAATAGGTACCCTGCCTACATCCTGTAGGTATTAGGTACCTAGCTGAAATCTACATACTAAATCTACATAATTATACCTACACGGCACGGTTACGGACGGACTGCTTTGACGGTAGCAGCTGTAACATGGTACTTAGGTAGTCTGTTGTTTAGGCATCTACACAGGCACCTTCTATAGTTAGGTAGGTAACTAGGTATGTAGTATTGTACCTAGTTAGCAACATATCTAAAAGTTAAAAAAAATGTGTTCACATGGAAATCAACCATTGTTATTTTCGACACTAAACTTACATGTTTTAATTAGCCAGAAAATAAATAAATCTCATCACACGTTATTTATGTCAATGTAAACAAAATGATTAGGTAGGTGCCTACCTACAACATTAGAATATTGTTATTAGACTTAGCAACAAGAATATCTCTGTTAATTATACCTATCGGCTATCACATGAATTTGACACAATAATTTTATTAAGTAAAGATATCAGTAAGATAATTAATCATTTTGACACATGAGATAAAAATCACTGAAATTTCGCAATCGCAATGAAGGTGTGCGGCTTTACCTCCAAAATTATAGGTATTTAGTAGGTAGGACCAAATACAATGCCAAATTGCATAAAGAAACATAAGGGGTCCATTACACGGCAGGTTTTGCCACGGTTTAACCATCAATCACGCCGTGATTAACCAATACCTAACATAACGTCTAATAAGTCTAATAACCGATTGACCAATAACATTCATGATTTATTATAAGTACCTACCTACCTATAGATTGACGGCATGATGCATGACGCTTGCATAAGCGTGTACCTAATAGACCCCTAAGAGGTGCATTCATCATACAATAGATACCTATTACTTATATTATAGCACCCTGTGACTGTGTGTGAATGTGAATTCAAAAAAAAAACAACAAAATAAGTACGAATTTAGGTACAAAATTACAAATTTAAACTTATTTCTTACGAGTTAAGGTCGATAACAAACAATCCAAAGAAACACATAACACGCACTTAAATTGGTAGGTAATCATTCTGTAATCACATTAAAACTTTCGTGAATAGTGTAGGTATTATACCAATGAAATAGCTATATTATTTTAATTAACTAACCCTAGTAGCACCGCGTAGCGTATTGCAACGCAAAACACATGCTCCGCTCCTGAGCGCCATTTTGAACTGACGTACCTAAAACTTAATTCTCAAACAAACCCGTCTATCGGCTGTATGCATAGCATAGCGAAATATAAATAAGTTGGTAGGTATGTACAGTATTTAAGTCAAGTAATATATTATGATAATGATAAGACCGTGGCGTGGCCTTTCAATGGAAATGACGTCGTAGCCACTGATTACGTACACCGGTATCTGTTGTTTTGATTTGATTTTATAAGACTATCTATCTATCTTGTTCAGTTGCTTACGGCTTTGCCCGTATGGAGTTTTGGAATTTATATTGGCATTGCTCGAGACTGAGACGCATGTATCTTGGACCTGAAATGTGCTTTAAACGCGCTACGTTTCTTGGGTGTCTTTTGAGGATAGCACGGATTGCCACGGCCGGCGGCGGCGGTGGATGGGCTCAAATTCACGTGCTTTCCGAGGCACGGAAACACCCAGGACTAAAACGAATGCAAGATAATATTCATGAATGCACCACAAATATTTTTGCACTGAGCGGAAATCGAACCCGCGTGGCAGTACATTGCCACGCCACAGACAGAGAACTCATCCTCATCCTAAACAATGTCAATGTCTCACTGTCAAAATAAGTGTCAAAAAGTGTCAGAATATTGTAACGTGTTGGATGGTTTAGCGTTATTAGATAATATTAAAGAATCTCTGTTTCAAATCAATACTCTGATTATATACGAACGAAACCTACGAAATGTAAGTACCAATAGGTACATAAATACATAGATACTTCTTCTTCATCCTTCTTAATAATCCCAGTCGCATCCGAAGCTTTCATCTCGGAGTCTGGGATCTGGTCTCCGAGTCTGGATTTAGCTGGACTTCGATATTTTACGTGAAGCGACTGTCATCTGACCTAACATACATTCTATCACGCGTATTTACCATCAGGGTAAACAGAAAGAACATCTTTCCACTTGCTACGATCCTGGCATACACCTTTCTAATTTCATAACGATTTTGCAAACGGAAAGTAGGTCGCCCCCTAGCCAGATCTGGACTGACGACCTGAAAGAAGTGGCTGGGACAGACTGGATGCGGAAGGCGTACGATCGGTAGCAATGGCGCACATTGGGAAAGACCTATATCCAGCAGTAGACTGCAATAGGCTCATTCATCGCTTTGAGTACCCATACTCTTAGATTGGCCCTTACTGTGGGAATAGAATAGCTTTATAGGGTTTGTATCTCCATCCCTCCATCCGTCGGGAACCAGCAGCTCCACTCCTCCAGCGACGTATATACCTACTGGAACAGGTGCGAGAACTCAGTTCACGCAATTGACATTTCATGGAACTGTCAATTTTCCCGCGTATTCCTTCCTACGGCGAACGTCAAAGTTAGCGAATACCAAATTATGCGTCCGCGTTACTTCGGCATAGAACTCACAGCGGACGCTACGCTGAACGCCTAGTGCATTGCACTGCTGAGCGCTTAGTGAATTGCACTGAATTGCTTTTATGATTCCAGGGCAGCGTGGGAGAACATAAGTACATTTCATTTCGTGACCGAAGATATGGAGGAAGGCCTGGACATCAGACGAGCTCGTCTGCTAGCGCTACCACCAGATAAACAGGAACATACATATGACCCTAGAGATCACAGGGAGCCAAAACGTGTCGTTAGGTAAGTGGAACTCTTTATCATGCATCATCAACCTGCCGATAGACTTGGCTAATCCAGAAGCGCAGTACTACTCTAAAACGAGTATCTGAAGTGGTTCATACCAGCTATGGAATTCCATAAGCACACAGCGTCGAGCACAGCGCTGCGACAGCCTTTATAGAGATTGCCATTGGTCGATCTCCAGTTACGTCACTCAGTCCGACCAATGACAATCTCTATGAAGACGATCTAGAGATTGTCATTGGTCGGACTGGGTAACGTCACTGGAGATCGACCAATGACAATCTATATCAAGGATGTCGCAACGTTGTGCTCGTCGTTGTGCGCTTACAGAATTGCATTGCTGTGCTCGACGCTTCGCCTACGCTTGGGGGCTCATTACACGGTAGGTTTTACTGTCAGTTTACGCCGTGATTGACCAATAACATATCGTCTAATAGCCGTGATTGTGGTTGAACTGACAGCAAAATCTACCGTGTAATGGGCACCTTAGAAAATTTCAGAGCTGATTTAACTGGGCAAGGAGAGAAACACGAGGAGTGAAGATAAATGTTGATGAACATTGGAAAAGGGCCTCTTAAAGCCACAACCAGTGTCACATGTCTCGGGATTTCTTGGGTTTGCCTCTCTTTGACCCGGCAACTACAACATGGTGAATCCCTGGAAAGCAAGAATATCATCTTTTTCTCTGCTAAAATAAATTGTTTCCCAAATTACCATGTTCTGACAGGCCCTGGATGGCGTACTTCAATCTACTGCGCACCATGAGTAGCGTAGGCCTCCTGGGAATGCCCGTGGCCTTCAGCGCAAGCGGCTACTTCATTGGGTCTCTGTTCACGATACTGATTGGCGCGCTAATCATTCACACGCATCATCTGCTGGTAAGTTAATGACGTTTATTATTTTCTTTCGTTGATAGGCCTCTTTTTCTATTTTAGTGGATGCTAACATTGAGTGTATGGCGGCTTAAGACTTATAGGGCCCGTGCCATCCTCACTTGTTTTGACTACAGGAACAATCAAATCAATCGATTAGCCTATCACAGTCCACTGTATGATATAGCCATTTCCCAATGAGCGAATGAGCACAGATTCTCCGTCTTCCGCAACCACAAGCAGAATAGTTCAGATCGCCCATATTATAGGCCTCCGTCCGTCTTGACGTAACGATTTTTGACAGGTGGAACTGACTTTCAGCGTGCCCTCCGCCAGCACTCAGATAAAATACGCAAAGTGGTCACCTATCCAAATGGCCTGAACAGCACCTAGGTATTTTAGCCCTCTGCTGTGCGATTCTCTATCTCAGCTGTCTCAGCCTCAGTGCTGAGGCCGCCTGCAGCACAACCTTGAGAATCGACCAATGAAAATCAATCTCAAGGTTGTATCAACGCTGTGCTGTTGAGTGAACCGAGAATTGACCAATCACAATCTACTTCAACGCGGATTTAAGGCTGTACTGCAAGTCTGGCCACGAGCATTTCTTAAACAGGTTTCGAAATAGAGCATTTGGTTGATATTTCAGTTACGCAGCTTGACTGAGATAAGTCGCCAGCTGAAGATACCTTATATCTCGTATAGATATGGATTCCGCATAGCTTTGTTACACGGCCCTAAGATATTTCATCGCATTGGACATCGCGGTCCGTGAGTATTTAGTTATTAAAAAAGAAATATTATCTATTTTAGCTAAGTTTGAATATAAGTGAAGCAAGGCACCCATTTATTCATTTTCCATCTACCGGTCGATAGAAAAACTACTCACTTCGTTCTATGTTACTACGTAGTAAGTATAACTCTCACACACTAGATGTCATTAAATGTAACAGGGACGTACCTACTCAGATACAAAGTGTCGCCATCTAGCATCGAGTAGAATAATTATATTTGTAAATACGCTGTGTCAAACACCGACAGTATAAAGGTCAGGTCACACACACATTGTGATGACGTCGTCGACGCGATGCCGCGTCCTCTCTGCTGTTGCTCTCATGCTTATTAAATGTTTTTTTTTCTTGAATCTATTACAGCACGATCGTTGGTATGCTGATGATATTTTCTCAGCTAGGAATAACTTCAGTTGGCGTTGTAATGACTACAAACTGTTTGAAAGATGTTAGTTTTTTTTTCTTTTTTTTATTATGTGACCTTCGTTTTAACCTTTTCCTTAATGAAATCCTGGACAAATTACACTATCGAGGTGAACCCAGTCCCAAAAACAACAACAATTCACGCCTAAACTACTGAACCTATTTTAGATTTAATTTGGGTTAAATTATCACTCATACGGATGGAGCCACGGACATCAACTAGTCTTATAAGTGTGAAAGTTTGTACATTATATTTGGAGCCGTGGTCACAGGCTGTGATCACGGCCGGTGGTACACATTGCCAGGGTCACGACATACCACTAATACCTAAATCTTTCTGAGGGTTAGTTTGCTATTTTCGGTTCTAGATAGCAGACCTACCTACTCTCAACAAAGCGTTTGCGATACTGCTGCCGATCAACCTGGTGCTGGAGTTTCTGATGAGGACATTACATTTCGACGGATATGTTGGCGCGATGGGTAATGCATCCCTATCCTATCCTATGTGTGATGTGTCTATAATTTAGCTACGGAATATCTGATGCTGGCGCACGACTTTACAGACATGTGGTGGGTGCAGTCCACAGAATAGTTCCAGTTGTGATGTGTTTAATCCCAAGGAACCTCGCAGTCCATCCTGAGAGGATTAATGGGAAGTTGTTGGTAGCCAAGATGCAGAAAGCTTGTTCGACAATGCCCGAATAGTCGGCGGCTCCTATGCCAATTGTCCTAACGACCGACTGTCGCCCACGTCGCTAGGGCAATCTTGCCACCTCTACCAAACTTTAGAGTAGGAGTGATGCTACTGAGACGGGCGTTGTAAGCGTGCGTCTCCATATTCAAGAGCAAGATAGGGACAACGTGGTTGCCACGCCCAAGGGTAGCCATCTCGAAACCATAGATGCTGGGTCACCCGGGGTGCGAAGGATATGTTTCTGGGTATCTTACTTCTGGCAACTGAAGACCCAAAGACGGCGTGTTGATTTAGTTGGTTCGAGTCCGAAATAACCACCCACGCCAGCCCCAGCAGGAGGGTATCCGTGGGGAATTGAGTAGGTATAATAACGAATTAAATTTTCTCTTTCCAGTCAACATATTAAATTTGGGAGGCCTGGGGCTAATCGTCTACCACATATTTAAAGAGCCTCAGAATGAAGGAGTGTTTTTTCAGCCTGATGTCAGCGGTTGGCTGTACACGTCTGGCATATGTATGTTCAATCTCAGTGCTGTTGGCGTGGTAAGTTTTGTTCCACTTATAACCGGTTGTCGTGTGTGTTCTTCTTCACTTGCTCACTTCACTTCTTCATCTTTGCGTTAATCCCGGTAGCATCCGAAGCTTTCACCTTGGAGTCCGGAGTCTGCTTTTTCCAGTCCAATGTTTAGATGAACTTCGACATTTTCCGTTATACGACTACTGTCTGTTGCGTCCACAACCTATTGGCGATATCGAAGTACTGCAGTTAGATCAGTTGGGCTCCAACTACCCGTAACAACTGCCATAGATGTTGGTATGACAACCGACCCTGCTGTGCAATTCTCTAAGCGTTCAGCGCCGAGCACAACGTTGCGACAACTTTGATCGAGGTTGTCATTGGTCGATCTCCAGTGACGTCACTCTGTCTGACCAATGAACGCTTAGAGAATTGCACAGCTGACGGCACGGCTTAATAAAGGTGAAGAGGGGTCTCATCTCAATGTCCTAAGAATGTTCACTCAGGATGAGTGACCGACCGACTTGACTTAGTGATGTTTACCTTGCAACATATTAACCTACTCTGTTACCAAATAGGCTTGTTCATTAGTATTGTAACTAATTTGTTTTAATTTTAGATACTAAGCACTGATAAAGCGTTAAAAAATCCCAGAATTATGACGAAATGGTACGGCGTGATCAACGTGGGCATCGGCATACCAACCATAGTGTCGTGTTTGTTCGGCGCGTTGGGGTATTGGGCTTTTGGCACTATGGAAGAAAACGTTTTAAGATCGTTGCCATTTGAAGATTTGTAAGTTTTAAAACTGTTCCAAGTGATCGCGTGGTTCCCGGCCCGGCAGAGTAGAATTAGGGCCACCCCATCTCTTCCCATTCGGTGTCGTACAAGGCGACCAAGGGATAAGGCTGTTTAGTATCAGACATACAAGTATATATACAGCTCGGAATACGGCAATAGACTAACACTAACCCCTATTACGTGAGACTGAATACAATGATTGATGAAATGTGGGTGTTGATTCACCTCTACCTAACCCTCCTATACGCAGTAAGCAGATTTTGATATGAAGCGTGTTTTTTTAAGCATTTTTTTTTTGTTAAGCACTGCACTGTTGGCAATTGGCATTTACTTGGTGTCTGTGATGGCCTCCTTCCCCCTCAACTGTTACCCAGCGATTGACGTGATAGTGGAGATGATCAAGTACCGAAAGAACAGAGAACGTATTCCAACGGAGGCGACGTTGAATCTCATACAGACTATTGCCAGGCCTACATTTGTATTAATTTCCTGTTAGTTAAATTTCTTAAACTATAATGTTCATTGTATTGCTACACATAGGTAGGTACTGAATAAGCCACTTGCATTTTTCACACTACATCTTCTTCATCATCATCTTAGCGTTAATCCCAGTCGCATCCGAAGCTTTTCACCTCAGAGTCTGGAATCTAGTCTAACTGCAGGTTTGGCTGAACGTTGATATTTTCCGTGAAGCGCCTGCCATCTGACCTCCACTACCCATTAGCGATATCAAAGCATTGCAGCCAACTACCGGCAACTACTGCCATAGATGTTTGTATAGCAACCGGGACTGAGGGCTTAACGTTCTTCAAAGCACCACCAGACCAATGCAAATACCCATAACCAAACCATTTTCACCCCTCACCACTGTACGCCATCAATCAGCTGTAGATGTATCGGCTAGCAGGAGAGGTTGACTTATCCTGTGGTTGACCATCCTTGCCTTACCTTGGATTCTAAGATCTTGAGGCATCATACACCAAACTGCCTTCCTAGTCCCTAGACAAGTGGCAATTCGTTGATCAACGTATTGTAGAATAGAATGAAGAATGTATGAGATTTGACGTATATGACAGCCGTCAACATATTATGTCATTAACGTCAAAATACGTGTCGTAAACGTCAAACCGTACAATACGCCGACCATCGAATTTCCACTTGTCTAGGGGGTCTGAAATGAACTAAATTTTTCAGTTGTCATCGCGTACTACGTCCCACACCAAGGACCTTTCCGAGCATTTGTGGCTCACCTGTGTACCACCATGCTGTCTGTCGTGTTCCCTGCCATGATGAACATCTGCATTAAGTCCGGTGTGCCAAACGGCTATGGCACATACTACTGTTACCTGATCAAAGACCTCACGATCATATTTATAGGATGCTTGATGTGGATAATGGGTATCTATTCTTGTGGATATCTCATTTACATTCGAATGTTGTCTAGTTACTACCACAAAAATGAGGCTTTTCTTTGATGTATGTTTTTAAGAAGAATATAGTTTAGTTTTAGAAGTTTTACCTATTTATGTGAGCAACCTTATGAGCAGTTTTCCAGTAGGTATTTAAAGGGTTCCTAAAGACGCGCTAGATGGCGCAGCCGGCACTTTTGGTAAGAAGAGTGTGGTGTCACATCTAGTGTAATTTATGGAAAAAATGTTCTTCGGTTTTGTCAGGTTTTGTAATGATTTACTTTACTTAAATATTCTGTCATTTTTTTCTGATACAATGAAAATACCACAAACAAACCACAGAGTACATTAAAATTACCAAAAGCTATGCTAGCACTATCTCCAGATGACTTAAAAACCAACTTTATTATACCTACTGGAAAACTGCTCATTGGGTTAGCAAAAAATACACAATACCACCCTCACACACTCACCCTTACACACGCACACATACAAACACATACGTAATAATCAAGGTGTAAAGTACTCGATTGTTTATAATTGATAGTTTATTTTAGTAATATTTTTAATTGTCATTATAAATAATAATAGATGTAATAAATTGTTATTTTATTTAATTTTGTCTTATTTCCATAAACGTCCCTTAAGTACCTTCTTTATACGTAAGAGAGTTGAGGACCACAAACATGGTTAATGATATTTATTCATCATCTTATTCATTATATCTGTACCGCCCCACCATGAAGTATTGAAGGCGTTATAGTGTTCGGCAGCACATTATTGAAAAAGAACAAAATGGACCTCATATCACACACAGTCACACACACGATAAAGTGATTGAGCTGTATAGTATGTATAGCTCTATCTTCCTTACTTGCCTGGAACACAAACGTTTCAACACGTCATGGTTAAAATAAATAAAAATAACACAATTAAATAATAATGCTAAAAAGTTTAATTCCCAATAGGTACTTAGGTACAAAAAAAAAACGCTACAAAATACATCATGATACAAAGAAAAATATCTCCTACAATGTCAAACATAAGATATAAAAAATATCTCAAAAGGTATAGGTACAAAAATATCTCAAAGACATACAAGATTATCTCAAAAAAATGGATACAAAATTGTAAATTCTTCAAAAATAATCAGACCTTATGCTACTTAGGCTTGCTAAATATCGTACATAAATAAGATATCCACAAAAATATATTCCAAACAACCAAGTGATCAAACCACCGATAAATATAATTAAATCTTTGATTAGATAAACATTGTAGGGTCCGTAGCTATCGGGGACGCCGTAGCGGATGCATATGTCCATCATAACTGGGAATACCACAGACAACATGCTTGTGCATAGGTTACCCACAAAAGCTATAAAAGGACCCTGATATGGGAAGCAGTAGGCGATGAAAACTGAAAAGAGAAAAGCGTGGTTTGTTCAAGACACATTTATCGAAGGCCTCACGCATTCAGCTCTGGTAGCACAACGTTGCGATATAGATAGTCATTGGTCGATCTCCAGTGACGTCGAGTCCAGTCCGACCAATAACAATATCTTTCAAGGTTATCGCAACGTTGTGCTCGACGCTGTGTGCTTAGAGAATTGCACAGCTGTGCCTATCTCGCTCGGATTACGGATGTTTCAACGCGTAAGAAGGCGAAAGAGATACAGTTGAATACTAAAGGACCCAAAATCTTTTCTGTTAATAGCACTATACAGCAGAGAGGACGCGGCCTAAGAAACTGTGCACTGTGACTCGGGCCTACTCTGACGTAATCACAGTAGGCGCCTCAGCACTCTCGGCATTCGTCCTTTGCACAGCTCTCTAGCCAGTGTCTTCAAATATAATTCTACTCGATGCTAGATGGCGACACTTCGTACCTGAGCAAGTCCCTGTTACGTTTAGTGACATCTAGTGTTAGATAGTTGTACTACGTAGTAACATCGACTATTCTATTAGAATGAATAATAGATGGTAGAAATTGTATGTAAGTATGAATAATTTCTATAGCCGGCATAATAAAAAAAATCAGTACCAACTAAAATGAGTCAAAATTAGTACTAACAGGTCAATAAAACGGCAGTGGGCCTACAAATGATTTTAATGACATTCATCATGGCGTCTCCGGGTATGTAGTCAGCACTGCCGTACTTAATCATCTCCTCAATAGCTCCTATGATCGGGTAGCAGTGCAGCGGGTAAGCAAGAGTCACGGACACTATGTAACAAAGCATGGCGATCATAGAGGTTCTGTGGACAAAGGATTGAAATAAGACGCTATTGTGAGCAACACGTGACGCTCAACAAGTTTGGCAAAGTTGCGCAACACGCGCGATGTTGCCAGCTGTCGCCCAACATGAGGCGCAGCTTGCTGTTCCATGATTGATCATTGGACTGGACAGACAACATTGATCCGTGTTGTGCAACGTTGTGCACAATGTTGTGGAACATCGCGCGCAACATTGTTACCTTGGCTTTACAAGTGTCAGTAAGTTCGCGTAGGTATGTGCAGTATGTGCACCGTTTATCTAATCAACCAGCGACGTGAACTCGTGCACCTGTGATTGGTTTAACGTAATCTATGATTAGTGTATTGGCACTCAAAGAACCAGCCCGCCCCTTGACTGCTGTTCATTGCGCCCTTTGCTAGTCAGAGGGATACAGGTGCGATCGCCTGACATTTTGGGAGGTCACTCTTTAAGTGCGGAAATTCCTTCAGAAGATAGAGCAACTCTCTTGCCACTCCCGCCCAGCGAATGCCCCTGCAAGAAAGAGGTTACCTTCTGCATTGCCCAGGGTGCACCGCGTGAAACTTTCGGACCCCACTAAAGACCACCAAAGAGACCTAAAATCCGTTCTACAAAACTGGAGTAGGTAGGTACTAAGGTACAATTAGTGACTAAAAACACTTACATATCGTCATACGGCAAAGACCTTAAAACATTCTCCTCCATAGTGCCAAAAGACCAATAGGCCAACCCACCGACGAACGTGGCGATCAAAGTGGGTATGCCTATGCTCATGTTGATCACACCAAACGCGCTCGTCAGAATTTTCGGATTCCTTAAAGATTTGTCGATCGCTAAAATCTAAAATGATAAAAAGCTTCAGATTATAAGAATAACATAATGGATTGTATAGAACTAGAAAGTGAAGCCCATTAAAGTAATACTAAAGTAGTACGGAGTACCATTTCGCTCGCACTTGTGGGTGCGCAATGTGCACATAAATAGTGCGGGCTAACGGCAGAGGTAGGTATAATAACACCCTCATTTCGTCAACTGATTTTCCGTCCTAGCCGGGGATGAGCCTATTACCGTCAAGCGGGCACTTTGTCCTAGGGTGAATTTCAACAGGTCCATTAAAATCTTCATTCCGTGGATTTTTTTTACCTTAAGTTTTGTAGTTAAAACAAATCGCGTTTATTATAGGTTTTGATACTATATGTATTCTTGCTTAATATCTAGCAGATAAATAAAAAAGCTAACGAGATATACAAGATCAAAAATTACGCGCCACGGCGATGACACATGCGTGCGCGGCAATGAAACAAGCATCCACGGGCATGAAATAAATATACCAAGGGAATGAAAAAATCAACCATGGAAATGAAAATACATAATATAAAACATAATATTTTATGTACCTACTTACATGAGAAATTATACTTACATACAATAAAAATACAAAGGGGATTAGGCAATTGTGTATGGACATTGGCGTCATTTATTTTTTCAGTGGCACTGTGTTAAACACGCGTATGAGTGTCGTTATTTTTATTGTAAGTAATATCGGAGCTGCGATATACAGGGTGGAACATTTCGACTTTACCTGGAGGGAAAGTACCCTCATACTAGAGATAGCGAATTTTACTTAAATTAAACATAACCTTATTTTTAAAGGGAAACAAACCTGCATTCAAAGATTTCTAAAAATAACACACCTGATGATCAAACCGCCTAAAATCTTCCCATACCTTCTCTTTTATGGGTTTCCTTTTACTTATTTTACCAAGTTTGTTAGAGATATTTGATCCCTAAGATTGACCCTATCTATTGATGCAATTAAAATATAGCTTCATCTGGATTTTATTCGGTTCGATTACCGGGTGTGGCAAGCGATTTTTTTGGAAATCCTTAAACGCAGTGTTTATGATCCAATAAAATATAATACGTAGATAAATAATCGAAGTTCAATGTATATTGTTCGGGATATAATACCAACTAGTTCCCTAGATGGCGTTGATCGAAATTCCTGAATCTAGTTATGGTTTCGTCACCGCGCTCTGTATTTAACCTGTGTTGATAAATAAACAGTTGTCTAACATCGAGGTAATAACAGTCTTTCATTTCAAGAGTAGTGAAGTGAACCCAGTATCGATATTGTACATGGTCCTATCGAGTCGGAACGGACAGTGCAGTGAGTGACGCGACAACGGTGACGGCTGCAACGGGCAACCCAGGTGGCGCTAATTGCGCTAGTGTAGTGGTGTGACGACTGACGCGGTCGAAGGTTCGTGTGTGCGTGTACCCGTGAGTGATTAAGTGTGAAGTGCGTGCTGGAAGTGCAGTGAACTGCTGGGGGCGTTGAACTGTAAGTACAATTTGATTAACTTGGTGATCTGAGACTTAGAAAAGTTTCAATAAAAACGAAGGAACGGGGAATCCACGCCCAATTTCATAGCGATACAAGCGCTAAAACACTTAGAAAAATTTCGTGTCTCAGAGACTTAGAAAAGTTCACGCCTCAAAACGGGTTATGCGCACTTCGTCCCATTCGCACTTCGTCCTCCGTTCGCAAATGGTCCCATTCGCGGTTAGTCCCATTCGCAGTTGGTCCCATTCGCGGTTAGTCCCATTCGCAGTCGGTCCCATTCGCAGTTCGTCCCATTCGCAGTTCGTCCCATTCGCAGTTCGTCCCATGCATGTACTTTGTAAGGGAAGAGGTAGGTTTAAGGACCGAAGTGGATGGGATGAATAAAATATCATCAAAAAAATAAAAAAGTTCAAAATCCCGAATGTACGAAATACCGAAGTACGATAGGGTACCCGTACGATATACCGAAGTTCAAAATCCCGAAGTTCAGAATCCCGAAGTTCAAAAGCCCGAAAATGAGATTTTGATACGTTACCGATGATAGGCGTCCTGGTTTAATTTTTATAGTTATTTTTTACAAAGGGGATAGTTTTAAAATGACTTCTTCGTTTCTTAGTCTACTTTGGCTAATTTCGTACATCGCGTCGTACGTTACTATAATATAAATATATGTCGGAGGTCATTCTCATGCCCTTTTAACCTATATGTTTCCATGTCGAAGCGCGCAATGTCTACCCCGCGCAATCCGACTTGGATAGATTAGGTTAGAAGGCTAAGGCGGGAGCGGAGCGGAGCGAAGCTCCCGCCTTAGCCTTCGTGGTTATTTTTTTTATAACCACCCAAAAATTTAATATTCGGGATTTTGTACTTTCGGTATTCTGAACATTCGGGATTTTTTAATTTCGGTCTTCCGTACGTCGCGACCAACGCGTCGGTATATGAAATTCGGTATTGTAGCTTCGGGATTTTGATATGTAACCTCTATTTAATGATATTTTATTCCATCCTACCCACTTCGATCCTTAAACCTACCTCTTGCCTTACAAACTACATGCATGGGACGAACTGCGAATGGGACCAACCGCGAATGGGACGAACTGCGAATGGGACCAACCGCGAATGGGACTAACCGCGAATGGGACCAACTGCGAATGGGACTAACCGCGAATGGGACCATTTGCGAACGGAGGACGAAGTGCGAATGGGACGAAGTGCGCATAACCCCTCAAAACACTTAGAATAGTTCACGCCTCAAAACACTTAGAAAAGTTCACGCCAACACTTATCTTCAGACACTTAGAAAAAGTCACGCCGTAAAACACTTAGAGAAATTTCAATAATCATGGAGAATAAACTTAGACGATTGAAAAGGATTAAGTTGCAGATTGAGAATGGACTTGTCAATTTTAGAAAGTCTCCTAAAGAGCGCGTTGATTTCAATTATGTGGATACGCGCCTAGAACAACTGGAATCTCAGTGGAATAAATTTATCACTTTATATGAGGAAATAGTCGGCGAGTCAGAAGGCACGGAATTAGAAGACTATTTCAAGGCGGACGTCTACGAAGATGTCAACGAGACGTACCTCACTTATAAAGTGCAGTTGAAGAACGCGCTATCGGCATGTAAACCAAACCCTGTAGTTCGCGAGGCCTCATCTGACAGTGTTGGAAGTTTGCCAAAAATAAATTTACCCACGTTTAGTGGATGTTACACAGAGTGGACATCCTTCCGAAGTTTATTTGTATCGTTAGTGCATAACAATACTAAACTAGACAACGTGCAGCGTCTTCACTATTTAAAAACCCAGCTGTCAGGTGAAGCTGCGCAAGTTATTAAACACATCCCTATTACAGATAGTAATTACACTAAATGTTGGGAGTTGTTAAAACGCAACTTCAATAATAAAAAGTTCATGTCTACACACATACTAAAACGACTGCTCAGTCAACGTAACATAACAGTCGAATCTTCGAAGGCACTTAAAGAGCTTCTTGCCGTTACAAGAGATTGTCTGCATGAGCTCGGCAATCTTGGCATCGATGTCAGTTCATGGGATGTTATAGTTATACATATAGTGAGTTCAAAGTTAGACGGGGAGACCCGGAAGATGTGGGAGCTGGAAGTTAGTCAGTCATCTAATGAATTACCTACTTTCAATCAGTTTACCGACTTTATAGAGACACGTTTCAGGGCTTTAGAAGCCATGGAGCCGACGGCTAAACCGAAGGGCCCCACATCTCACGCCAAGGTTATGCACGGTGTTACAAACGGAACCTGTCCCCAATGTTCTGATAATCACAAATTAGGCAAATGTAAAAAGTTCAGCAACGAAGACAGTGACAAGCGTCGTGAAATTGCCCAATCCTTGGGTGTGTGTTTTAATTGTTTAGGTAGTAATCACACATCGAAAAATTGCCGCGTACCGTCCAAATGTCGTGTATGCCAGCGAAAGCATCATTCTTTATTGCATCCGTCCAACATTACCAGTGCAACTAGTACTGTTTCCCAACCAGTGGAACAACCTACAACCTCGAATGAAAGTACCTCAGAAGTTAGTGCCAATATAGCAACCCATCTAGTGAATGGACGCGCGCAGGGTCACGTCCTGTTAGCCACGGCCCTCATAAAGGTCGAGTCACAAAATGGGCCCTCTCAGGTTTTGAGAGCATTGTTGGATCAAGGGTCACAAGCGTCCTTCATAACGGAGGCCGCCGCGCAATTACTTCGTTTAAAGAAAGTGGTTTCAAAAACCACTATTGCAGGTATAGGAAGTGGGCTTAGCAGGATCGTCTCTAGACATGTCGTTAATCTTAACATACAATCCTTGCATAACCCATCCTTTACTTTAGATGTAACTGCGCATGTGTTAAGCACACTGACATCAGTTATGCCAGACAAGAGCTTTAACATTCAAGACTGGCCTGAGATTCATAACATCAGTTTAGCTGATCCCAAATTCAATCAACCTAACAAAATTGATATTTTGTTAGGGGCGGAAACCTACTGCCAAATTTTAAAAGCAGGATTAATCAGGAGCCCCAGGGGTTCCCCGGTCGCACAAGCCACACAGTTGGGGTGGATTGTGTCGGGCCATGTGGCAGACGATGGTCTCGGGTCCTACAATGAAATTGTTGTTATGCATTCTCGAATCGAAGAGAATGATATGCTGAGGAGATTGTGGGAATTGGATGCAGAGCCATCTTCATCCAAAAGGGCGTTCACTCCTGAAGAACAGGAATGTGAGAAGTTTTACAAAGCTACAACCACAAGGGATGAAGAGGGAAGATATACCGTACAATTACCTTTTCGCTCGGAAGATCGGCCGCTGAATTCGAGGACTATAGCTGTCAAAAGATTGCTAGGTTTAGAAAAGAAGTTAGCAAAAGATCATGAACTGAAACAACAATACACTGAGGTGATAAATGAGTATTTATTACTGGGTCATTTACAAAAAATCACTGATGAATCAGACAAGAGCAAAGCTGAAGCAGTTTACTTACCCCACCACGCAGTGGTGAGAAAAGACAAGCTGACTACTAAAGTGAGAGTGGTATATGACGCATCGTGCAAAGGGACCAATGGGGTCTCTTTGAATGATAACTTAATGGTAGGACCCACTCTCCAAGCGGATTTACGCCATATCGTGATGAGATGGCGACAGCACCCTATCTGTCTGGCAGCAGATATAATAAAAATGTATCGTCAGATCAAAGTAGCACGGCCAGATACAGACTTTCAAAGGATTGTTTGGAGAGAGGATCCTAGCAAAGAGATTGAGGACTTCCGACTTCAAACAGTCACTTTCGGGACGTCTTGTGCTCCTTATTTAGCAGTTAAGTCGTTGCATCAAGTTGCCATCGATGAAGGAGCAGGACATCCTTTGGCTGCTGACCGTGTAACAGCTGATTTTTACATGGATGACCTTATGACGGGTTGTCAATCTGAAACAGACGTAATCAAAATCTATAACGAAATGAATGCGTTATTAGAGAAAGGAGGGTTCCAGCTACAAAAATGGACGAGTAACCGAATACATTTACTTGAAACGTTAAAGGAAGAGACAGGTAAGGACTTGGAAATAAAAATGGATAAAGTAACGAAGGTTCTGGGACTTACCTGGAATAGATATACCGATGCATTCGACTACTCCGTGAAGATGTCACCTCCTGCTGCACCTGAAACAAAAAGAACAGTAATATCAGAAATATCCCGTCTCTATGACCCATTGGGATGGATAGCACCGTGTATTATAACCTCAAAGGTGTTTATTCAGAAGTTATGGATTGCTGGTATCGACTGGGATGAAGAGCTGCCACCGGAACTCCTACAGGAATGGAAAAATTACAGAGCAGAATTGGAGCAATTGGTTGACTTCCACATTCCTAGGTGGATTGGTACCGAGAAGGGAAGTGTTGTAATAGAGTTACATGGATTCAGCGACGCATCGAATATAGCTTATGCCGCTGTAGTATATAGTAGAGTTGTCGATGTCAATGGAGGCATACATACACATCTCCTAACAGCCAAAACCAAAGTGGCTCCGATCAAACAAATATCCATTCCTCGCCTGGAACTGTGTGGCTCTGTTTTAGTGGCAAAATTGCTCGCAGAGGTGGCTGAAGTGATGAACATACCAAAGGCAAACATCCATGCTTGGACCGACTCGTCGGTTGTCTTAGCATGGTTAAACGATCATCCGAGTCGTTGGAAAACTTACGTGGCCAACCGGACTTCTGAGATACTGAGTTTGTTAGATAACACCCAATGGGCTCATGTCAAATCCGAGGACAACCCGGCGGATATCGCTTCTCGCGGAGCATCGTCATCTGATCTACACAATAGTGTGCTTTGGAAACATGGTCCGCATTGGTTAAAACAAGATCCAGTAGAATATACGAGACCTAGTGCAATTCGTACTAATGAGGAAAAGAAAGCTGTGAAGGTGCATACCGTCACCCTGGTATCGAATTTTGATGAAACATGGGGGTCTAGATTTTCATCGCTAAGAAGGCTCGTAAGAGTGATGGCTCTGTGTAAAAGGTTTTTACAGTTAACAAAACAACATAAAAATCATATTCAAATAGAACCTTACTTGTCAGTACTGGAACTACGGGAATCCTTGAATCTTTGCATCAAACAAAGCCAACAGCAATGGTTTTCAGCAGAAATCGTAGACCTGGAAAACAAAAGACCATTAGACAAGAAAAGTACCTTGTATAAATTAAATATTTTCTTAGATAGTAACAACATATTACGCGTTGGGGGTAGGCTCAGTTGTTCGGACTTACCCGAGGATACAAAGCATCCCATTGTTATACCCCATGACTCAAGGTTGGCTAAGTTAATTGTTGCCGACGCTCATGAACGAACCTTTCATGGAGGTCGACAATTGGTGCTTAATGTTATACGAACGAAATACTGGATCAGCCGGGTAAAAAATATGGTAAGAGCACATATACGCGGTTGTATTCCCTGTATACGCTATGCTGCCACAATAAAACCCCAGTTGATGGGAGAGCTCCCAGCTTGTAGGGTGACACCCAGTAAGCCATTTTTTAATTCGGGGGTCGACTACGCGGGCCCCATCAACATGAGGTTCTCAAAAGGACGGGGACAGCGATCGTATAAGGGATACATCTGCTTATTTGTATGTATGGCCACCCGCGCTGTGCATATTGAAGCTGTTTCAGATCTAACGACGGACGGGTTTTTGGCGGCGTTTAGACGTTTTGTTGCCAGACGTGGTCATTGTCGCCACATTTGGAGCGACAATGGAACCAATTTCGTCGGCGCTGCCAGAGAATTGCGAGTGCTGTTTTCGCAAGAAAGTTCCATATTTCGGGACATAGCAGCAGCTCTCGCAGATTCTCAAACAGAATGGCACTTCATTCCTCCCCACGCTCCACATCAAGGTGGACTGTGGGAAGCAGGGATTAAAAGTGTAAAACATCATTTAAAACGTACCTTGGGAGACTCTACTCTAACCTTTGAGGAGATGTCCACAGTTCTCTCTCAAATTGAAGCGTGTCTCAATTCTCGACCATTGTCTCTTGGCAACAATGATCTGGATGATCCTGCACCATTAACTCCTGGACATTTCTTAGTGGGCCAACCATTGGTAGCAACCCCAGATTACAATTATGAGGATGCCACGGTCAGCACGTTACGCAGATGGCAGCTCACACAACGTATGGTGCAAAGCTTCTGGAACCGATGGAAAAATGAATACCTTACACATTTCTTTCAACGGCATAAATGGTCGGTACGAGTTAAAGATCTCAAAGTAAATGACGTAGTGTTAATAAAAGAAGACCACTTACCACCTGCAAAATGGTTGTATGGAAGGGTCGTCGAAGTCCATCCAGGAAAGGACAATGTCACTCGCGTTGTCACTGTGCGTTGCAAGGGCACCCTTGTCAAACGTCCAACTTCAAAACTATGTTTGCTTCCGACGGATTAGCTATAGGCTCAAATTGTGTGTTTTAATGTGCCTATAAATTAGTTTTAAGGATTTAATTGTTAAAGGTTAATTGTTTCAATATGTTAAATTTAGTACTTTCACTGAAATTTTATTTGGATCAGATTGTCACCCAGTTCATAGTCCAATGATACTGTCACCTTTCACTTAGCAAAATTGTATACAGTCCATTGTTTCTTACCTGAGCTTGTTCATGGTGGGCGGTGTTTTAAAGGGAAATTATTCCTTTGGTGGGCGGTATGTTTATGATCCAATAAAATATAATACGTAGATAAATAATCGAAGTTCAATGTATATTGTTCGGGATATAATACCAACTAGTTCCCTAGATGGCGTTGATCGAAATTCCTGAATCTAGTTATGGTTTCGTCACCGCGCTCTGTATTTAACCTGTGTTGATAAATAAACAGTTGTCTAACATCGAGGTAATAACAGTCTTTCATTTCAAGAGTAGTGAAGTGAACCCAGTATCGATATTGTACACGCAGTGTATTTTTTAAGATTAAGAGAGTGTTTCCTTTGCTGCTGCCCAACCTAGGTGGATCATGGCTAGTTTTTTCTAGGAGTTGTTTTTACCAAGCTGGATAACTTATCCCAGGCAGATTTTTTCTTTAACAACTTCGAGTGTAACCCCATTGATGGCTGTCTGTCTGTCCCTGTGTATGCTTAAATCTTCAAAATTACGCAACGAATTTAGAATCGGTTTTTTTAATAGATAGAGTAATTCAAGAGGAAGATTTATATGCATAATACATGCATAATATTGTAGAGAAATATTGATAAATTTAGAGATATGCAGCGGGAATGGGATCAGAAAATATGGCGGTACGAAGTTCGCTGGGTCAGCTAGTATTAGATAAACGATACCGCGTTTGCATTGGAGATGTGGAGGGAAAGTACTCTAAATACTGGAGATAGCTAATTTCATTCAGAAGAAACATTTCCTCATTTTTAAAAAGAAAAAAAAAACTGCGTTTAACGAATGCTGAAAAATCGCTTGCCACATCCTGTAATTGAACCGACTAAAATCGGAAAAAATAACAGCCAGTATTTTTATTGCTTTAATCGATAGGATTAATTATAAGACTCGAATCTCTCTAAGAAACCTGGTAAACTGCAGGTACTTCAATATTATACCATTTTCATTCATGGCTGCTCAATTCCAAAACGACGCCAATTCTTTTACACGAAAAAGAAATGGGAAATTAACAAATTAATATGATATACTTTTGTCAATATGCTATGGCGATGAGAACATAAGTTACGGAAATGAAACATCTGGTCATGGCAATGAGACTAAATTGATTTACAAGGCATGGCAATGATTTTTTTTCATTGCCGCGTTTTTTTTCTTCATTACCATAGCAAATTTTGACCACGGAAACCATGGAAATGAAAGCACGGTGGTGAAAAACGAGCCAAAAATATAATATAAGAAAAAATCTATTAATTATTCGAAGTAATAAACACTTCACTAAAATAAACAAGATAAATTTCGTTCTATTGAATGTATAATCAAGAGGATAAACTTATTGGAATAGACAGTTGTACCTATCCACAGTAATGAAAGAAAAAATGTCCAGTAACATAAAAATGATATACTTTTATTTATGGTGCCAAAACGCAGGTACGTGTGTACGTCCTTCCATGTCGAGCACTTAGGCGGCACCAATATGCAACGTTTAGCGGATATGAGGGAGGATACAAGTCGTTAGATAAAACGATATTCTAAAATATGTTTAGAACATGGCGATTAAAGGTAACTCTAGGACAAATGAACTTTTATTAATCATTCGTTGTATTGTCTAAATATTTGAATAAATGTATTTCGTAACAATACTTTAACTATTCACGTATCAAATAAAACTAGGTTTTAATTAAAAAAACCAATAGATTTTTATCAATGAGGTATCACAACACAATAGGTGATGTGTGGACAAACACGGCAATGAAAAATTTCGAGGTTTAAATTTTTTTTTTGGCGAATCTATAATCCTATTTAATAAAATATTTAGTGCTCCACATAGATCACTATATCGCCTAACCAGAAAAAAATGTTAGAGTATTGTAAAAATGATTTTTAGTACCGATTTCATCGATGCCACGCAATTTTTGGCCCCGGGAAATTCACCCCCTAGGTAGTATGTCTACTGTTGGGTGGTGAACAGACCTTTCTCGACAACCAATGGCAAGAGATGGGGTGGGCTTATTATATTTGAAAACCGGATTTTTGGACCTAAAGCAATTCATCAAGTAAGCTCACCACACTCATGGAGCTGAGGTTGAATAAACACATCCCGGAGGTAAACAGGTAACCTCCGATAGCCCCTTCATCGTACGTCATGTTCCTTAGAGGCTCTTTAAATGAGTGGTAGATGATTAAAGATAATCCTAGCAGATTCAGCATGAAACCTGAAAGTATACCTTGTAAGCTTAAGGGTGAATTTCCACTGTTAGCCCCCTGCCCCCTTGATGATGAATGTTAGGCCAGCGCCAGACGCTCCAACCCGACCATCCGACCGTCCAATCGGCAGCCAGTATTGATGTATTAATTATTATTATTACATTAATACTGGTTGTTGATTGGATGGTCGGATGGTCGGGTTGGAGCGTCTGGCGCTGGCCTTAGGATTGACACGTATTTTGACATTTATGACAGTCGTTGACGTGACATAAAGTACACGCTGCGCTACGATTCCCTCGGACGCGGCAGTCGCAAGTCGCAACATGTAATTTTGCCAGTTTCGTTTTTATATTTTACCCGCAATGCAATTAACTCGGACTTGGAACCTCCTTGGGTACCTACTTTTTTTTTAATTAGCTTTGCGCGCATCATTTTGTAGGCGCACAACGACGAGCACAACATTGCGAGTGCGGCAACTTAGATATAGATCTTGTCATTGGTCGGACTGGGTGACGTCACTGGAGATCGACCAATGACAATCTATATCAAGGTCGTCGCAACGTTGTGCTCATCGTTATGTGCTTACTTAGGAAGTTATATACGCGCGTTTCCAATGTTAGAACGTTAGTCCGGTAATCGAGTTATTTCACTATAGTTATTGACACGATATCACAGATACTTTACCAAATATGCCTACATAACTGATCCGTTTTATATTTTTCATGAAAAACTCTAGTGCCAAATAGCAAGGTAGAAGTACTAGAATTGCCGATACATTAGACTCCCAGTCTGCTACCTGAAAATAGAAGTATCTCCTTGTAATTCTATAATGCCATACTAATATTCGTCGTGTCGTAAAGGAAGCGTTGGTAGCTTAGAGGATAAAGAGTTGGCCTTACGATCGAAATGTCCCGGGTTTGAATCCTAGCCATTAGACGACCGACTGACGTGAATGCAATTCTGTAAGCACACAACGACGAGCACAACGTGTGACGGCCTTGATATAGATTGTCATTGGTCGATCTCCAGTGACGTCACCCAGTCCGACCAATGACAATGTCTAACAAGGTTGTAGCAACGTTGTGCTCGTCGTTGTGCGTTTACAGAATTGCATTGCAGATGAGGTGGGGTGGTGAGGATACTAGTATTCTTTCTCCGTCACCAGACAGATCCAAGTTATTATAGTGCGGCAAAGGAAAGAAGATCAAAAATAATAAATAGTTTAAAACTAACGTCTCGTAAGCTGTCCGACGTGAGTATGACACATACTGTGCATATTCCAACTTGGCTTAGTATCATGAAGATGGCTATTATGACCCTGTGAAAGGATATAAATACTGAGACCCACGGCATATATATCTAATGAAGTAGAAGACATGCCATGTTATGCCATATTAGCCTCCAGGCTCCGAGGTGAAAGCTTCGGAGGCAATCGGGACACAACGCAAACATAATGTATTGTAGGAACATACATAATACCTACTTACTTACTTTACCTACAAGATCAACATTATCATACGATAACAGCAGTGCCGAAATGCGGAGCCCCAAACACGTCCGTACGCAGTGAAGAGTCTCGTCGAGTGCGGAGCGACACACGGTCTTCGTATATTTATAGCTGGCGCACCTCTGCGCACCCAGTTTATATTTATAGCGAAAGATAAGCGCCCCACACGGCGTATTTGTGAACTGCATTGTATATAATAGCTTTTAAGATTCCGTATGTAAATAGAATGCTAAACTGTGATTGGTGTAGATAGTTTGTAAGCTCGCTTAATTGTATGGACATTGTAAGACAAATTATTATATATTAGTAGCCCCTTTTGCTCAATAAAATAATCAGTTCCATGCTCTGGCTTTTACTTTGGCTACGGTTCCCCTTCCGGTCCAAACAGACAGAGCTCTCTAGCAACGGACAGGGTTCACTTCTTGAACCCAGCCGGTCTAGAGGCATCAGCCAGCTGGCATAGCTAACTACTAGGGCAGTACCTACCTCACGGGTCAGTGACCCCTCAGCTGATCCCTACCTTACGGGTCAGCTGATCAGTACCTACCTCTCGGGTCAGTGACCCCTCAGCTGATCACCAATCAGCTGCTACTCACGTTCGGTCTACAATCAGCTGATCGCCGAGTCTGGTTAGGCGAAGGCCATAGACCGACTTGGCGTCAGCTGATCATCAGGTCTGGTTAGGCGAAGGCTATAGACCGACAGTATGATAAAGTATGTATATACTCTGAGATAGATAAGTAGAGATTAACTTACGGGCCATGACTTCCTATCCACCTAAATATAGGAGGGCCATGCAGAACAGCTGTGCGAAACCCGTAACGGTACGAAATGTATGGTATCTTCAGCTGGCGGCTTATTTCCGTGAGATTTGTTAGCTGAAAACATTATTTATAAACTAAACTATAGATACGTTGCTCGCAATCTAAAATGGCGATAGGCACAGGCGCCAATGATAGACGCGGACGCAACACGCGACAGTGCACTACGCTAAAAAAACACGTCATTAACATTACATTCGCTAGAAAAATTATATCAGCAGCAGTCTAGCCAATATGTATGCATAAAAGTGATTAAATATAAACAAATATAACGTTTGAATTGACTACGTACCCGTACGATTTTAAAGTTTTAAGCCCTATCGCTAACCCCGCGTTTACATACTGCCGCTCGCATTGCTCATCGTGTTGCCGGAAATATTCGCGCGATAAATGCCCTAGCGTTTACACACGCGCATCATCGTGTTGGTCCGCATTACAGTATTCGCCCTTCACTTTCAACTACTATACACTTTCCGTAGATCGATATAAATATTTAAATTTAAATTAGTACTCGCGGCATGACGAATATACCATTCACACCACGCCTCTGCCCACTTCTCTCGCCACTTCCCTCGCTCTGCCGCGAGTATGTAAACGCAGCTTTAAGCGGCCCCCATTTTAAGACCCATATTTATAGGTCTAAACTTTGAAGGCGTACGGGTAGGTACATATCCCTTAATTTACCAGAAGGCTGTAGGTATGAATGAGGAGCAGCCCGCTTAGAAGACTGAATAGAACTCCTACGACGAGCCCACTGGCACTCACAGCCACTGGCATACCGAGCAGACCTGGTCCGAGCAATGTGCGCAACAAATTGAAATGTGCCATCCAAGGTCTGGAACAAAAAGGTACCTTTTTTTCGTGCGGCAATCACCATATGGGTACCGGTACCGGACCACCGGACTCGAACCGATTAAAATTGCACGCTGTTTCGGTTCTTCAGATACCAGAGTGTAAAGGTCTCTGCATACGTAACGAGTGAAGTTTTGGAAATATCGTTTCATACAAAACGTATGCGGTAATGCATAATGTCATGGGGCCACGGACGGGACGGGACGGGATGGGCCGCTAACATTATGCTTCACGTCCCGTCCCATCCGTGAAAAAACCCGTTACGTATGCAGAGGCCTTAAGGCTCACCCCGGCTGGGCCGTCTCTGGTTCTGTGATAACTCCTCAGGTGAGTGAACCACAAAAATAGCTGCGTGGGATTGGCCGCATGCGGCAGGCAGAGAATCGGATGCTAAGGCGTACATTGGGAGGCCATCTGTCTAGTCCACTACTGGTGCGAAGGCTTATTGATTCATTAATGAAATAGGTTACTCTTCCACCAAAATCCGTGCAGTAGTTTAGTCCATCGCGGAACAACAGACAAAAATTTAAAAAAATTGGATTCGAATCCTGGAGGGTTCGATATCTCACCCAAATTCACCGACTCTTTTGGCGCCTTTGGGCCTCCGTATTAGTAGGTACCTATGGTAGTTGACTCGCATAGATATAGGTAAAGGCAAGGAGACAAACTTACTTAATTTCTGCTTTAGGATCTCTGTGATTTCTGGGATCGTAATCACTGGAGGATGGTATTTCTGGGAGAAGCACTGTCCTAATGTCTACGTTACCATCATCAGCCACGATTAACGTTCGACTTACTTTTTCAAATGCTGCCCTGTAATTATGACCAAATCATCAAGAAAAATTGTATCTAATCCTTGTTACAGAACAGTATTAAATTATAAAAGTAATAAATACATTTTACTGGTTTGTTTTCGGACTTTTTGTTGTAGTTTTGGAAATGCTATTTAAGGTTAGGTAAATAGAAACATAATATAGATAGAAATCTAGAAAGTCTTAACATAGACTAAGCGTAATTATCTAGAACTATAGAAATATTAAGGAGGATGGTTAGGGTCAGAGTCCTTTTTTTAGTATCATTTAGGACTCTGAACTGACTGACTTATGATGATGAAACTGGCCCGAACCTGAAGGTACCTGGTAGTCGTCTGGTAGTTGACCCAGGCAGTTAAACAGTGTGGTTCATAAATCTGAATGCATGTTTGACTTCTGCATTGCGGGGGTGCGTTGCGTTATTGCTCATTATTCAATTCCGAACGTTTTACCCATGTGCGTATATCAAAATTTATGACGAATAAACAAATGTCAGACTCCTAAAGTTTTGACATTTTGTTTGACATGAGGTTAAAACTTATCAGCTGATTCTGCAATTTTAAAACACTTACACTTATTACTATTTACTATATTAATAAAATAAAACTATAAGAGAAATGTCTCTAATAACACGTACAGATGTAACCGCTGTAATTTTTTACAAAAACTTTATTTTAGCAGGTAAATAATTAGGTTATAAAACTCATATTAAAAAGAAAACTGGAACATATTTTTTATAGTCTATTTTCTGGTTACAGGCATTGGAAGCACATTGCACATATTCGATAAAAGTTCTATGACATTACGACAAAGGTTGGTAGCTTTACATGGGCAGAAAATATATGGTATTGTGCCTTCAAAATGTGGAGAGAAAATTAATGTATTTGGCGGTAAACAATTTACTGTGTTCTCTTTGGATGTAAATAAAGTGCTGTGTAAGGAGTTTGAAGCTGTTATTTGTGATGACTGGCTACATTCAGCTCTGTGGGTTGATAATGCTATTATCCTTGTGCTTACAGCGCATAATGTTGTTCAGGTAAGGTTAACCACTAAAATGATTACATCTACACTAATATTATAAAGAGGAAAGATTTGTACCTGTTTTTGTATGTTTGTATGTTTGTAATGAATAGGCTCCGGAACTACTGTACCGATTTCAATAATTCTTTCACCTATAGAAAGCTACACTATCTGGGAGTAACATAGGCTATATAACATCACGCTACTACTAAAGGGAGCGGAGCAGTGAGCATAAATGTCAATAAATCGGGCAGATTTCTATACATTAAAGTTGGACCGGAATCCGAATTCCACGCGGGCGGAGCCGCGGGCAACAGCTAGTTTTTAATAAACAAAGTGGCTGTCATGAGGGGTGTATTTAAAGTTCATCATCATCATCCTCATGGAGATCTATTTTTCTGATTGCATCTGAGGCCAAGGTGAACTCACAGCTTTTGGCTAACTATAATAAAGCTAACTACAATATATAGGTCCTTTTATGTAATATTTTCTAAATTAAAAACCATGGGAGTTGTTTTAGAGAATTCTAATCAAAATACTAAATGATATTGATATGCGTTTTTTTTGTAAATAAAGTAAAAGTCGGAAGTAAAGTAGCCTAAGTTATGCTACCTACATTAAAAATCTTGTAACCCTGGCCCAACCGCTTAAGATATTATCTGTTAAAAACAGACAGACATACAAAATAGCTTTGTGTATTCATTCATTAAAAAATAATTCTTTAATTTTTTTAAATTTAATAATAATTTTATTTGAATGCAACAAGCAAATAACCAATTTGAATGTTACAAACAGAATTTCCAATTTTTATTTATTTGTACAGATTTTACATTTGCTAATTATTTGATGTTACAGAAATGGAACACCAAGACTCTAAAGCTATTATCTCAATATGCAAGTAAAGACAACTCAATCCTGTACAGCGGACTGCTCCTACCAGTAAGAGATGATGTGTTAGTGATGGCTGGCACCGTGTTCTCCGAGGTCATCATACACAGATGTGGTGATGAAATGCCTTTGCATAACTTGAGAGGTCATAAGGTATGTTGTTATGATACTGCAATTCACACATATTTATTATGTAATTAATATACCATACTAATAAGTGAAAAATCAATCAATCAATTAGCCTATTGCAGTCCACTGCTGGACATAGGCCTGAACAGCAGTGACTTAATTGTATATAAAAAATTAGATAAATCTTTTTATTTTATTGTTATATTTATTTATTTAAACTTTTTGCACAAAAACAAAATTATTGGGTGAAGGTGGAATTAATGCCATTCCATTTTCTGCCAGTCAAAATTTATTTTTTTATTGAAGATTTATTGTATTAAAGAAAATTCTTAAAAATTCATGGGATCAGAATTTCATGCTGGCCGAGTCAGAATCCTTGAGGAGTTAGTATTTTTCCATGCAGTCTATGCCAGACTTACAATCTTAGCATTTCAATATTACATTATTACAAATCTGAACACATGCAGGAAAAAATAAAAACATTATATAAATTACACTACCCTATTTGCTTACTGTTAAATTTATCTATTCTTTTGCAGGGTGTAATATTTTCCATATCATGTAAACCAGAAAAGGACATTATAGTCACCACATCAGACGACAGAGCAGTCCGTATTTGGGGTCCAAACACCATTCCATCACACCCATATGACTCAATAGACTATTGGAAAAGCATAAACATAGTCTGTAAGCATGAAATCTTTGGTCACCTCGCTAGGGTGATGAGGAGTTGTATCACCAACGATTTGATCATCTCTATCGGTGAAGACTCGGCTATATGCTATTGGGACTACGAAGGAAAGTTGAAAAAGAAAACCGTTACCCATCAGAACGGATGTATATGGTCCGTAGATTCTGATGGTGATAGCATAGTCACTGGTGGAGGAGATAGTGGAGTTATATTACATCCTTTAACTGTAGCCACAGACTATTCTAAAAATGAAATTATTGATATCAATGTTACTACACCAAAAATTGTTGAATTTACTGCCCGAAGAAATTTGGTTATTACTGATGAGAGTAATTTGATATATTACGATTTTGGCAGCACAAATAAAACTGTACATGAATTGAAACATCCTTCTACATATATGTTGCTAGCTCTTTCGTCCTGCAAACAACTAATAGCGGTAGCCGATATGACAGGCAAACTAGATGTGTTTGTAGAAACATGTAAAGAAGAAGCTGTAATTATTAAAATAGTTGATATAACACTGAATCTAGGAAGAGTATTATCAATGCATTGGGCTGGTAATAGACATATAGTTTTCAGCACCGATGACGGTCATATCACTGTATTCGCATCAAATAATACTAAAATAGAAAAATACGCAGATTTTCAACTACCGCCTTGTAAAGAAGGGTTGCTAACAGCCGCTGCAATAGACTATACTAAAAACTATTTCGTAGTCGGTGATCGAAGTGGCAACATACATATCTTTATAAAAGGGCATGTCAGCCCAGTCAAAAGCTTTAGTAAAATCCACGGAAGGTATGGCCCAAGGTCCTTAATCTTTACAGAACATGGTATTATTTCTACTGGTAGAGATCACAGTATAAAACGCTTCAGTTATAATAATGGTGATTTTAAATTCATGCATAGTAAGGATTTACCTTTTGCGTGGGTACAAAAGTTTTTGGACAAAGATCAAAATATCGTTTGTGGATTTCAAGAAAGGGTATTTGTGGTATACAATGTTAAAAATAATAGCAAAGTTTTAGAAATACCTTGTGGTGGAGGACATAGGTCTTTCGATGCTATCAGATACATTGATAAAATAAATGATGAATTTGACGAAATTATAAAGCTAGTTTATTTAAAAGATTCCGATATAAATATAGCAACATTTGAACTTAGTAAGATTATGTCTAAGAATGTTGTTAATGGATCGCATGCGAAAGAGATCAATTGTTTGAAATCGTATAAAGTAAATGATGCTACGATATACATCTCTGGTGGGGAAGATACGACGCTTAGAATATCTAGCATAAATGCAGCAATGAACTTCCAAGATGAAGTTTTCTTCAGACATTTATCGAGTATCAGAACATTAAAGACGTATTTTATAGATCGCAATACATTTCTTCTCGTATCAGCTGGTGGAAGAGCTCAGATTTGCGTTAAAAAAGTTAAAATAGTAGATGACAAATCTAAAATTGATGTTGTATCTGAAGAATTGATAGATTATCTAATAAAAGGTACAGATAAGGAAAGAAAAGGAAATCAACCGTGGAAAAATTGTTACGTAGACTTCGATCCAGAAATGAGAATTATGGATCTAGACATTCTAAAAGATAGAGAAAAGTTCTTTATATTTGCCGGATGTTCTGATTCATATCTCAGAGTGTTTTCTTTTGAAGAATATGGAAAGAAATTGGATGTTTTAAAAGCATCTGAATACCATACTACATGTATATTAAAAACAAACTGCATCAAAATATTTGATAAAAATATTCTTGTGACATGTACAACCAGAGGAGAAATTACTTTTTGGGATGTTACAAATATAAAAAAAAGAGAATTAACACCATTTTTTACCACAAAAACTAATAAATCTGGTATCAACAGCTTTGTATCCAAAATTATAGATATTAATAAAGTTCTTATAGCAACTGGGGGTGACGACAACTCCATACATTTTCTTCTACTAGAAATTCCAGACCAGAATAATTTGGACTCTATAATAGTTCTAAATACTTGGAATAGTTCAAGCTACCATAGCTCTCAGATAACTGGCTTATGTTTGGTAGATGATCTTCTGTTATCAGCATCGATAGATCAGAGAATTACGATATTGCGGTTTAGGATAGCTGACGATGAAATAGAATGTGATTACGTGAATCAAATGTACACTGACGTGGCTGATGTACAAGGAATGGACCTTGTGGAGTGTAGCAGGTGTGTAAAACATTTTTTTTTAAATTCACTCACACACCTCTCGAATTCTCGAAGAGATTTATAAATATGTTAATGGTGAAGCAAAAAGTTTCGAAACACCCTCTTCGACGGTCATCCGGCCCCGGAATGATGCCCGGGGCACTCGACCAATATCTGTCAATCGCCCTAATAGTTCAACCGATTGTTGCCCACTGCCCCCCCCCCCTTCCCCCCCCTTCTTTATTCTGGAGAAGGCGTGATGTACCTCTGTGAATATAATAATAATAATACATAATACTTACATTTTTTTTTAACAGTGCATCGATCACAGTCTGCGTATACGGCAAAGGAATGGAGGTGTTAGCTGTGCCGAAGACATAATAACATCTCGAAGCATCGATGATAGCGCCAGTACATATGAAGACGAACCACGGTATTCAGGTTAGTCATTATTTTTAAGGAGGTAGAACACGACCGTATTTTCGTCCCAATTGAGCAGACCGACTGGGGAAGTATCTACGACCTACAGAATACTATCTCCGGCCTAACCTCGTGTTCAGTGCGGCGGTGAGTAAGGTAACCAGAGCTCACTGGAGAGTTTTTGCGCTGTCAGTGGGAAGACCAAAAGTTTGTTCTGCTTGCCTTCTGCACTGATGGCATAGAATCTCTCTGTTATTAGTTATTACAGAGCCAGGACCACGAGAGTGACTTCCCTGATGTTGCTTACGTCCTTAGTCCACAGTAACCACTTTCCATCAGGTGAACCATGTGCTTGCTGCCACCTAAGTGTTATAAAAAAATTGTAATGATAATATTTTTTTGGTGCATTAGAGCTGCTAGGACGGGACTTGATCCTGCGAGTGCGACTGATGAAAATTGACAGAAACACCATTCATTGTTCCCGATAGTTTGTAAACTTACAATTTTTCGAATAATATACTTATTGTGAAACAGCCTGACTGTTATGTATATGCCTGAAAAAAATCAATCTCCAGTATAAACAGTTTGAAAAAATATTGTTATGAAACTAAAAAGTGTTTTATATTCAATTTATTACTGTGATTACGATACTGAAATAATATCGATGCCTATAAGAGTGCGTTTCCACTAACCGAGTCCTACACGGTCCGGTTTTACAGTGTAGGTATTGCAATAAAACGGCACTAAAGCCGCCGGTATTGTGGAAATAACTCCATCATCATCATTTGCCTCGTTCCCGGTTGCATCCGAAGCCTTCACCTCATAGCTCGAGGTTCGTTTCCTTCTCCTGTTATGAGTGAGACTGCCGTTTGCCCTCTCAACCCTGAAAGGAAAGCCTTCACCAGAACCACGTCAGACAATCAGCAGTTGTACCGGCATGCAGTTGAGGTTGTGTTGACCCGGAAGCCCTTTTGGTATTTAGAGAAGCTCGGAAAATAACGCTAAGATGAATGAATGTTTTGTTAAATATCTGATTATTTGATTGGCATCTATGGGTCACAAAGGATCTGGTTGAAAACCAGCGTCAGGCACCTGTCTGACATATGCTGAACCAGGCCCTATTCAGCATGCCTGCGAGATGTATGCCGGATAGCTATTAAGTTTATATTTTTTGTTATTGTTTTTGTGTATTCCTTGTCATTTGCTTTCTGTTTATCTCGTAGGTATATGAATAAATGGTTTCTTTCTTTCTTTCTTTCAAAAATGAGGCAATGCTGTACCGACATATTATTATCGCGAACCGATGCTAACCCATCGTTTGGGAAACTCTGGCTTACAAGACTGAAACACAGACGGACATATTTTTACCCGACTACGGCAAAGCCATAGGAGGCTTATGATTTTGACAGGCTATACAGGGCGTCCCACGGCGATGCCACATGGAGGGAAAGTACCTTAAATCCTTAATTTAGCTCATTTTGTTTAAAGGAGACTTCATTTTATTTTTAAAAAGAAACAAAACTGCATTCAAAGATTTTTAAAAATTCGCTTGCCACACTCGGTAATCGAACCGACTAAAAGCCGAAAAAGTAACATCCTGTATTTTTATGGCATCAATCGATAGTGTCAATCATAAGGATCAAATCTCTCTAAGAAACATGGTAAATTAAACGAAAGGAAGTCCTTGAAATCTAAAATTATAAATTCAATTTGGCAAAATAAATCACTTTAACTCAAAGTTCATCCATCCATCTGATACCATATTAACAATAAAATTAAACTACTTTTCTTTTTTTATCGTGCTGACACCGCTGCTGGTCAGCAGTAGTATTTAGGTATGTCGAACTCAAACCGACTAAAACCGCACGCCATCTAAATTAACAGGTTATAAGTTGATCCATAGGGCAATTCTCTTGCCATTTTCGTTGCACAGGGTACACCGCGTGCAGGTTTCTAATCAAATCAAAGATATCTCTAGTGTTGATACCTTGTAAGAATTTCTTACAAGGTATCAACACATCAAAGATATCTCTAGTGTTGATACCTTGTAAGAATTTCTCACAAGGTATCAACACTAGAGATATCTTTGATGAAATTTATTTAGTAAAATGAGTACTAAATGAATGAACTTTGTTACCTGTTTAGAATGTAACTTTATTGGGTAACTGCATGAGGTATGTGTAGGTAGGGTAGGTAGTTATTTTTGGGTGCTTGATTAGAAACCTGCACGCGGTGTACCCTGTGCAACGAAAATGGCAAGAGAATTGCCCTATGGATCAACTTATAACCTGTTAATTTAGACGGCGTGCGGTTTTAGTCGGTTTGAGTTCGACATACCTAAATACTACTGCTGACCAGCAGCGGTGTCAGCACGATAAAAAAAGAAAAGTAGTTTAAATATGGAATTTTATTGTTAATATGGTATCAGATGGATGGATGAACTTTGAGATAAAGTGATTTATTTTGCCAAATTGAATTTATAATTTTAGATTTCAAGGACTTCCTTTCATTTAATTTACCATGTTTCTTAGAGAGATTTGATCCTTTTGATTGACACTATCGATTGATGCCATAAAAATACAGGGTGTTACTTTTTCGGATTTTAGTCGGTTCGATTACCGGATGTGGCAAGTGAATTTTAAAAAATCTTTAAATGCAGTTTCGTTTCTTTAAAAAAATAAAATGATGTCTCCTTTAAGTAAAATGAACTAACTTAAGGATTTAAGGTACTTTCCCTCCATGTGGCATCGCCGTGGGACGCCCTGTATATGTACCTATTTTCATTTGTTCCCTCATATCTCTTCAACCACTTATTAAACTGGACTAATGAGATATCGTTAGAAACGTCTTAATTACCCGCTGGTTATAGGCTATATGACGTGTCACTGAATCTGATGTGGCGCCCTCTAGCGGTCATAAAGTACCACGTTAAAAATAAAATTGAGATAAATATACCGTGTTTGGTCAAATTCAAGGGCTCAATTAGCACATTTCAAATATAAATGTATAAATACTGTTTTTTTTTAAATAGAAACTGTCTTGTGTAAACTCCCCCTTAATACTTAAACCAATTCAGTGCAAAACAGTCAAAATTCCACCAGTAAACTTACATTAAAAGTAATGGAAAGTTATAATAATGTTAAAACAGTGAGTTATTTAGATGAGAGGGTATCAAGTGTGGATGGGCTTACGATAAGATCTTATCTCCGTATATAACAATGATACGATTGACTGTGGTGCAGTTGTTATTGTGCCTGTCTAAGTGCTCGTGTTGTAACTGTTTTGATGATGTAAGTATATTTGCAAACACTAGTCTAATCCCGCAGCTTCTCTCGCATCATCATCATCCGTTGTCTTTTCAAGTCAACAATCCTACTAATATTATAAATGTGAAAGTTTGTGAGAATGGATGTGTGGATGTTTGTTACTCTTTCACGCATAAACGGCTGGACCGATTTGGTTGAAATTTGGTATGTAGGTATATAGGTTATACCCTGGATTAACATATAGGCTATAGGCTATATATCAGCGATGAACGGGATCAGAATTCCACGCGGGCGGAGCCGCGGGCAACAGCTAGTGCTACATGCATAAACTTACGCCTGTAAATCCCCGAAGGGGTAGGCAGATGTGTATTAACACCCACATTTTGCCAACTACGATTTTTAGCTCTACATAATAGAGAGCGAGCCTATTACCGTCAAGCGGGCACCTAGTCACGGGCTGTATGTTTACTGTCGGATGGAGAACAGCCCTATCCCAAAGTCGCCTTCTAATGACGAGATGGGTTGACCCTATTCTGCTCTACCGGGAACCAACACGGCAAACCTTACCTCAATTTTATTATGAGCACAAATCCTACTAATATTATAAACGCGAAAGTTTGTAAGTATGTGAAGATGTATGTGTATTTTTTATATAGGACACGTCAATTTGACTTCACCTTGCCTGATGGTAAGCTGAGGGCAAAGTCTTGGAAAGAGGGTCACCATTATAGACACGTACCATGCTACAATGGTGGCACTCAGCTTGACGGCCTCATCATTTGCTTTTTCACGCCCCGCTTAAAGGACCCGGGACTGTAGAAGGAGGGAAACACGTGAGCTGGTAAAGAATTCCAGGTCTTACTTGTGCGGCACAAGAAGGAGTCACCGAACCGCTTGGTTCTTGATGGAATATTCTGCACCGTATGCGGGTGGCATCTAAGTCCTGCACGTGTTGTCCTGTATAGAAAAGGGGAGGGTGGGATTAATTGGAAGAGCTCCTCAGAACATTCACCATAGTAGAGACGGTATAATACCGCCAAGGACGCCACATCTCTACGCATCTGCAGAGGCTCCAGGGTGTTGGTGACTTCAGGATTCCCAATAATGCGTATCGCACGTCGCTGCAACCTATCAAGAGCATCTTGTTACTCTTTCACGTAAAAACTACTGAATGGATCTGAATGAAACCTTACAATAATATAGCTTATACCCCAGAATAACACATAGCGATAAACGGGATCAGAATTCCACGCGGGCGGGCGGTGCCACGGGCATCAGCTAGTTAACAATAAAACAGCCTTGCTACCATTTACCTCTGTTATGAAACTAAATAAACAGCTATAAACAATATCTAAGTCTTGTTATGATACAACACAAGATATAAAAGAAGCATAATTCCAAAATAAAATACCTACCTACAATAATTTCGAAATTCACACAAGCATCAAACTTTGGTGTGAATGCGAGAATGCGACCGGGACAAACCGGGACTAACTAAATATGACGATGATGATATTCCTTTAGGCGGAGCAGGCCAGATTCGTTGGTAGTCAGATTCTGAATAGTAATTAATTAATTCTGATTTGAATCTCAACTAAGAGATAAAAAATCTCCAGTTGCCCACCGCAGATCGTAGCGACCGCAGATAGAAAAGGTTAAAAAGTGCCCTGTTAACGGCAATAGGCGTGCCCTATTGAAGAAATTTACGCAGTAGGTACTCTCGTAGCAGCTCTTCATATCACAAGGCTCCTTCATAAATGTTTATTACTAGTTTTATGCGATAGCATTGATAAGTAACAATATCTATTCTAATCTCTGCAATATGTCGAGTGGTAAACAGACGACTAGATTTAAACACTAATATGTATATAGGACACGTTATCATCTGCATATAGACACATTTTCCTGATTGCATCTGTGACCAAGATGACCTCGGAGCTCAGGGTCCGCCTTCCGGCTCTTCCTCCTCCATTTCGCACGATCTTGGGCGTCCATGGTAGTGAGACCATTAGCATGCATGTCACCCTCCACGACGTCAAGCCAGGACTTCTTGAGTTGAGCCTACCCCCGGACACGTATCTTGGACCTAAAATGTGACCTATACGCGCAGTTCACATCTCTTGGGTGTCTTTTGAGGATAGCGCGGGGTGCTACTGCGGTGGACGAACTCAAATTCACCAAGCATAGATTATTACAAAGCAATCCGCGGGCGCCAGAGCCTCGGTTGTCTTGCGATTTAGGTCCAAGATTGTCTGGAATTATACTAACATATGAACGGCTTCTGTGGCGTAGCGGTAGAACGTTCGACTGCTACGCAGGGGGCGTGGGTTCGGTTTCCGCTGAGTGCAAATATTTATATATGCATGAATATGTATATTTTCATTGGTCTGGGTGTTACTGTCTATAATATGATTAATATGTAGTATGTATTTACAAAAAAAAAAGTATCTAGGTAAGTATGTTTATCAGCATTCTAGATTCCATCACACAAGCTAGTTAAGCTATGCTTTCCATGAGTCTAGATAGCGCTGTGTAGAATGTTTTACAATATATAGTTACGCCTTTTTGGCTCTGGGGTAGCCAGAGACAACGGTCCGCAATCTGCTTTTGTCCTACATTGGAGGAGGTACGGCACGACTGTATTTCCGTCCCAATCGAACAGTCCCACTGGGGAAGTACCTCCGTCCCACAGAATAAATTAGGCGTGAGCATATGTGTGGATAGACGAATCAGAGCTGGAGAGGTTTTGTGCTGTCAGTAGAAAGACCAACGGCTTGTCCTGCTTGTCTTCTGCGCTGACGGCACAGAATCTCTGTTCTTACACGGTCGGCAGCCACTGGTGTAATTCTCTTGGTGTTGCACTCGTCCATAGGCCTATGTCCAGCAGTGGACTCCAATGGGCTAATAGATGGACTATAAATATGTCCACTAATAGAATTTTAGTAAAAAAAAATCCACTTCTACAAACAAATTTATATCGTCAAGTCAATATTCCTATGATAAAAAACCCAACTCCGTTGGATCTTCGATAAAAACTTAGGTAATTAATAATAGAGCTTAGTGTAAAGCTGCAAGCGCCATGGACCGGATATTTATAAGTTACAAGTTACCGTGCATCACTAATGTAATTCTGTTGGCCCTCTCGTCACATCGGAACCATTGGATGGTAAATTTTATCTATATTCAATCATTAATCTGTGAATTATGTTATTTACTGGGTGTTGGGTATCCGCGTCTCCACCTGCGTGGACTTCTAATCCCGTTCTGCTGCTGACCCTCCCCGATAGCGTGATGATATATAGCCTATGGCACTCACAAATAATTTGCCTCTCTATTGGTAAAAGAATTTTCAAAATCGGTTCAGTAAATCCAGAGATTACTCCTTATAACGACGTCACAAACTTTACCTCTTTATAATAATAGTATAGATACCATTAGGTACCTATTTTTTTTAGGTATAGGTTCGACTAAACTATACAATACAGCTGTAAGGGCTTGCTCCTTACAGCTGTAATGTCTCCTCCCAGGTGACCTGCGCAGCTGAGACGAGCAACAACCTAGACTCTGAAGTAAGATTTCTTGTCAGGGTTGAGGGTTAAGCGGAAGCCGCTCTCGTTAAAGCATCGAAAGCATGCTAAACTCTAGTTACATACGTGCGAAGTCACGGCACCTCACCAGCTAAATATAAATTGTAAATAGTTTCGTATCAACACTGTTTTTAATTTAGTTTTATAGTAGCTAATACCAAACTGGTTTGTACGTTTGTCCTATGTAGGACAGACATAATTAGGTCATTAACTTGCTATAAAAAGCGTGCATTAGAAAAATAAAACTAAATAATATGCGATAAGAAGTTTATAATTTTCAATCTATTGACCTAAATCGCGAGACAAACGAGGACCTGTCGCGCGCGGTATTTGTAGTTTTTGACTTCGCCTCGCCTGATGGTAAGCTGAAGGCAAAGTCTCTGAAAAGAGGGCCACCATTACAGACACGTATCATGTTACAATGGTGGCATCTATGCTTGGTGAGTTTGAGATCGTCCACCGCAGTAGCCCCCGTGCTATCCTCAAAATGCGAACCCGGGTGGAGCGGTGGAAACTTCGGATGCAGCCAAATAATGATCATGATGATGAACAAAACAAAAAAAGCTAGTATTGAAATATAACCACTTTTTAACGTATTCTATCGCGATTTATTTGGTATTTTTTAAATTTAACGTCGGGCTAAACATAAATACTTAGTCCATAAGTACTTACTTAATATTATAAATGCGAAAGTAACTCTGTCTGTTTGTCTGTCTGTCTGTTACGCTTTCACGCCTAAACCGCTGAACCGATTTTGATGAAATTTGGTATAGGGGTAGTTTAGACCTTGAGAAAGGACATAGGCTATGTTTGGTCGCGATAACTAACATCCACGCGGGCGGAGCCGCGCGCAAAAGCTATTAATCTATAAGTACTTAATATATATTATAAATGCGAAAGTAACTCTGTCTGTCTGTCTCTCTGTTACGCTTTCACGCCTAAACCACCATATCGATTTTGATGAAATTTGGTATAGAGATAGATTAAACTTTGGGAAATGATAACCGACTGTTTGGTCGCGATAACCGACATCCACGCGGGCGGAACCGCGGGCAAAAGCTAGTACCAAATAAATTACAATATAATCAGTCAAAAAGTCGTTTTAATTCAATGAGTGACATTTGCATAAGTAACTCTAGATAGTACCGTATCAAATAGTTAGTATTTAATTATTTTATTTCATTCCGCTGTATCCCACAGATGGCGCCAGTAGTGGAGCCGGTGACGGAGCCCGTGTGGCTCGGCGAGGGGCCCCACTGGGACCCCGGGGCGCGGGCGCTGTACTTCGTCAGCATATTCGACCACACCATCAACAAGTATGTACCCGGGACCACGAAACATACAAGCGCGAATTTGGGTACGTTTGGATTTACTTTTTACCCGACTACGGCGAAGCCAAAGGAGGGTTATGATTTTGACAGGCTATGTATGTATGTATGTATGTTCGTTGGTTCCCTCATAGCTGCTCAACTACTTATTAGAACTGGACATATAGCATATCGTTAGAATCGTCTTGATCGTCCGATGGTTATAGGCTATATGACGTGTCACTAAATCTAATGTGGCGCCCTCTAGCGGCCATAAAGTACTGTGTTGAAAAAATAATTTGAGATAAATATGCCGTGTATGGTATCAAATTAAAGAGCTCAATTAGCACATTTCAAATATGTATAAATTATAGTTGTTGGGTGCCCCAAAATAAAATAAATAAAAAAATAAGTTTAAAACTAAAACCCGACTACTTAAAAATCACGCTCTGAAAAGTATTAAACAAGAAAATATCTAGGATATTTTCTTGTTTAATACTTTTACTGGTCGTATGCCACTTACTATAATAAAACGATACATACATGCTATTCTACGGAAAAGTGGCATACGACCACGGCTATCCTAGATATTTTCTTGTTTAATACTTTTCAGAGCGTGATTTTTAAGTAGTCGGGTTTTAGTTTTAAACTTATTAGTTGCTAGCTGTTGCCCGCGGCTCTGCTTGTGTGAATGTAGCTCAGGTGTACTTTTGCTCATTACTTCGGTTCTAGTTAATCAATTGATATTTAAGATTTTAAGTCTGAACAAGACCTTATTTTATTTTGGATGTTTGTTATATGAGATACTTTAAGAAAGATCCAAAATATTTTTATTGGATTCAGAATCGTTAACGTAACATAGGCAGTTTTTTAGTTTTTTAAAACATCTCCACAATGAAAAAGGGGTAGGTATATATTTTCTCAGGAAAGTTTATATTTTGTCATCAAATATGGAAGGTACTCAAAATGGTATAGGTATCTGTCGCCAAATATGGTGCATTTGGCGCCAAATATATCGACTACTAGCTTTTCGCCCGCAGCTCCGCCTGCGTGGATGTCGACTACTGCCATCAACAGTATTTTTTCTAAACTGACGGACTTGTTGTATAAAAACGTTTGACGCCTTATTTTGCTCTCTCAGTAGTGAGTTTTTCAAAATATTGAATGAAAACTGTAGGCCTTGTCATAAAAATAAGTGGCAGATTTTTAGAATAATAAGTACATCAAAATAAAAATATTATTAATAGGTATCTTTATATCAATAGCTAGTAAATGGCTAGAAAAAGACTGGTAGGAAAAACATACTATTATCTAACATTTCGTTCTTATGAATCAATCAATCAATTAGCCTATTACAGTTCACTGTTGGACTTAGGCCTCACCCAATATATGCCATAGCACTCAATCATCCACCGTATTTCCCCACTGTCAGTTCCCACATTTCGGCCTCATGAGTCTTAACAGGGGAGTAGAAACCTCGATGACTTTGCCCAATGCTGCCCAACCCTTGTCGATCTTTCGACGTTTATCTCCTTCTGGGCTTCGTCTTCTAATCTAAAATTAGCATCTCAGCAATGAAATATCGTATCAGCACGACACAGTCGTAGACAATCCAGAAATGCCCAGGTCTTGATGATGTCAGAAAGCTTCTCGTAATCTACAAATGTGATACATAGCGGATGATTATACTCTCAGGTCTTTTGTATAATCTGCTGAACAGTATTGGCTACAATACTATAACCCTTTTAAAACCCAGCTTGCTCCGGTGGAACTCACAACTATTCATGACGACTCTCAAGAACAACTTGTATAGACATAATTATGACTCAGGAGTGATGGGTCTATAATTAATTCTTCTTCGTCTTCTTGGAGAACACTACCACCGCACTCCAGTTCCATGTCCTAGATGCTTCCGCTGGATGACGGAATCAAAGAGGTTCGCAAGCTCTGTTAGAACTGGGATATCCCCTGCTTTTAAGAGCCCTGTCCGCCAGTGCGATATTAGCAGTATGAAGGTTGCTGTAGTATGCTGAGGATACAATAAATCACCTTTTGGCCTATTGCAGTCCACTGCTGGACATAGGCCTCTCCCAATATACGCCATGTTTGCCGATCCTCCACCTTCTGCATCCAATCCGTCCCAGCCACCTTTCGCAGGCCGTCCGCGTCGGTCCACCTGGCTAGGGGGTGTCCCATCTTCCGTTTTCCTTCTCGCGGTCTCCACTCTAGGACTCGTCTGCTCCAACGGCCATCAGTCCTTCGGCAGATGTGGCCAGCCCACTGCCACTTTAGCTTGCTTATTCTGTGAGCTATGTCGGTAACTTTGATTCTATGTCGGATGACCTCGTTTCGAATTCTATCCTTCAAAGATACTCCAAGCATAGCTCGCTCTATAGCCCGCTGCGGACGGACTAACCCCACCTTCTATGGCCACCACCGTAGGTCATAACAGGCAGGACGCACTGGTAGAAAATGTTTGTTTTGAAGCATTGCGGCAGGGGGGAGGAGAAGACCCGACGTAGTTTGCCAAATGCTGCCCACTCCTGTTGGATTCTTCTGGCTATTTCTTTCTCCGAGTTGCTTTTACCGAGCTGGATAACCTGCCCTATTTAGATAATATTTTTGAACAACTTCGAGTGTTGAACATAATCTTGGTTTTATCCAAGTTTACACCAAGGCCGACTTGTCGAGAAGCTCCATTCAGGCTGTGCAGCATTTCGCCCAGTTGTTCCAGCGACTCCACAACTATGATGATGTCGCCGGCGAACCGAAGTGGGTGCGAGATTTACCTACTCCAGAGTCTTGTAGACGTCCTCCAATGCGTTGGTAAATGTTGAGGAAATGAATATAAATAAAACAACATATCATTTGTGGTGGTTTAGTTTTTCATCTAATATATAAAATTCTTCTGTCACGGGGTGCGTAATCGAACTCCTCCGAAACGGCTTGACCGATTTTGATGAAATTTTTTGTGCTTATCCGGTATCTATGAGAATCGGCCAACATCTATTTTTCATCCCCCTAAGTGATAAGGGTGCAGCGGGAACGGAATTTGAATACCACGCGGGCCGAAAATATGGCGGTACGAAGTTCGCCGGGGCAGCTAGTAATTATCTAAAAATATAGTAAGAAAATAAACATTTCGTATTATATTCCTTGTCATCTAAATCAGAAGTGCACTGTGCTTGACTTATATAGCCCACAGCTGATAAAAGGAAGTTATTGTGTTCTGCTATCTCTAATAATTATTGACTTAGTGTACTTCTCGTCAAGAAAGGAAGTGAAGTTTTCTAGAAGGCAGGCGTTCGCCCCTTTCGCCCATTTGGTAAAACGTTTCGAGCCATTGATATAAATTGTAACTTTGTTTCTAGCTATGAAGCCGCCTCTTGTGTTATATCTACGTATAGATTTAAATTCACGTACCTTACTGTGTGAGGGCTTATAAATTAGTATTCATCTGAATGATAACGTGCTGTATTACTTTTAGGCTTTCTTTCATATACGGTACATCTATAGCTATAATCGCTGTGCTATCATGTCGTGTACCTAGTCAATGTGATGAAATACTATGGTAGGTATCATGGTAGCTGGTAGCTGACGCAGTATATGCTCTAGTACTTATATTATTTAATGCTCGATGCCAATACTACCAAAAATGGGTCTGATATGTAGTTCCGAATATTGTCCTCGCGACGCACGCTGCTATTCTACTATAATACCACTCGCAGTCCGTGGAACTTAACTGAAGTTTGGATACTCCATCGAAGTGAGCCAGTCTCAAAAACTTCTTTTCTATTTCCAATCAATTAAATAAAGAAACCGCAGTACATAACTCTTACATAGTACATAAATTAATATTTTTCACATTCTTTGTAATTATACGTGACAGACGTTTTATGAATATTATCATTTGACAGATCAAAATGTGACCTAGCGTTGACACCATCACTTTAGTACCCGTTGTCATGGTAACAAATTTGCTAGCGATATTAGCGCCATAATATTTCGTATTTTCTTTAATATTACATTATTTCGTAAATTTGCCACAATGGAATTGTGATAATTGCTATTCGGCGACAAAGCCACATTCAAAAAACCAAAGATCATGAAAATCTGTTCACCCGTTCTTCAGTTTTAAGAAAGTACGTTTTTGGCACTTTTTAGGCACTTAGGGACCGAATTTCAAAAAATCGTTTCTTAGTACACCTCCACGCATCAAAACATACACTCTCTATAAATTTCAAGTCTCTAGGACCAGCGGTTTAGGCTGTGCGTTGTCTCTAAGTCAGTCAGTCAGTCAGTCAGGACTAAGAGTTTTATATATAAGATTATCTGCAGAATATGATACCGCACCCCTTACTTTTACACTGGTTACTTTTCACCGGTTACTTTTACACCGGTTATTTTCGCACCGGTTACTTTGCACCGGTTACTTTTGCGATAATGTTCGAGGAAACAAATGGTCCCCGCGAAGCCGGGTCCCGTCGATATTTCGCAGCAAATCTAATATTTTGATGACAATCTCTATTATTTTACAATTTTAAAATAGTATAGACAACGCTATCACAAATATGTACATTTCAGATGGTATGCCGACTTTCATAATTCCCGTAGAAGGTAAGAAGCACCATTTCGTGGTGGGGCTGAACCGCAAGGTGGTGGAGGTCGAGTGGGATGGAGGCGTGAACTCCGCGAAGGTGGTGAGGACCGTGGCGGAGGTGGACGAAGAACACCCCCAGAACAGGTTCAATGACGCTAAGGCGGATCCTATGGGGAGGCTGTTTGCTGGTGAGTAATTGAAGTTAAATAGATAGATAATTCTTAATATACACCAATAGATTATTTGTAGGACTAGTAGGTAGCATGTATACACTTTAATGTACAATGGGCGACCTTACCGCTGGAAGCGATTTCTTCCAGGAAATTCTATACCAGTTATAACATTCTAAGAAGATATTACTGTCCCTGCACTGGTAAACCCAGACTCAGAGGTGAAAACTTCGGATGCGACTGGGATTTTTTGACACTAGGATGAAGAAGATTACTTTCCCTGCCCGTCGAACCCGCGTTGGTTGGAGGTCGCTCAATGACCTCTGTTCTCCATGAGCGTGGGCCTGATAACAAGTGGATGCGCATGTCACCCTTTGCAGAAGCAGGCCAGGGCGACTGGTGTGCGCCTCTCACCTTTCAGGTGTAAGATGGGGACATCGATCACCCAAAAGGACCTTCTCGAAACCGGAGATGGCTCAGGGTTATTTGTGGTGCGAGAGAAACCCCGGCATTTGAGACTCGAAACGGCGTGTGGCTTTAGTTGGTTCGAGTTCGACATAACCGACTTTACACCACATTTCTTCCCTAACTCTCTTTCTCAATTTTACTAGCAAATATTTCCTATAATTATTTAGATAATATATTAACACGTTCGTAGGTACCATGGGCCACGAATACGAGCCAGGCAAATTCCTGCCTAAAAAAGGTTCCCTGTACCGCATCGACCCTGACGGGGCCGTCCACAAACTGGAGACTAACATCGACATCTCCAACGGGCTCTGCTGGGGCCTTAAAGAGAAGGCCTTCTACTTCGCAGACTCCTTCGAGTACGCTATCAGAAGATACGACTATGATGTCGGTACTGGCAATATTAGTAAGTATTTTGTATACATATACAGCTATATGTTATTATTTTAACGGTCTGGCTGCAAAGCTTCGATATCGCCTAATGTTATCATTGGGCTGTGGAGGTCAGATGGCAATCGCTTCACGAAAAAATATCGAGGTCTAGCCAAATCTGTAGTTAAGACTGGTAAAGCGGACCCCAGACTCCGAGCTGAAAAGCTTCGGATGCGACTGGGAATTAACGCTAGGATGAGAGAGGTATTTTTTATCTCCATTCCCATCCGATGCCTAGTTTTGGACATTAGGGTGTGCGTTATGGCCCACAATCGTTTTATGATAGACTAGCCTTCCGCCCGCGGCTTCGCCCGCGTGCATCTCTGTTAACGCGACCTTTGCTCATATCTCCGGTTCTACTCAACCGATTGCGATCGAACAAACGTAAGATTTTATGTCGTTTTGCGTAGTTTTGCGTCCATCGCGGACAAACAAACAGGAAATTAAAAAAATATATTTTCGTATTCATGGACTTGGACTTCATGTGTGTATGCACCAATCAGAGCTCACTGGAAAGCAGTGCTGTCAGTGGGAAGACCAAAGGCTTGTCTTACTTTTCTTCTGCGCTGACGGTACAGAATCTCTCTGTTCTTACAAAGTCGGCAGCAAACGCTCCTGTGATGTATCGTTCACGTATTAGCGGATTAATCCAGAATTTTTTGCATCGCCTACGCCTTCGAACATACAAAAGCAGAAGAAGCAATTGTCGCCGGTTGAAACTAGCCATCTTCCTAGTTTCGTTTTATTTCTAAAAGGAAAACGCGACTACCACGCACGGCAAAGCTCTAGAACTGAGCCACCGATAAATATCGCGGTGGACAAACGATCGCCGTCACGTCATCTTAAACTCGGCGCGAAATAATCTCGTTCTCGGTGCCGTCCCGGTGACGGTGGCGGTGGACAAACGCTAAGTAGTATAAAAAGTCGCGAATTGGATCAATTTTGTGTTTCAGCGAACCCAAGGAAGATATTCGAGTACAAAGACCATGGACTGGCAGGTATCGCAGACGGTATGACCCTGGATACTGAAGGAAATCTCTGGGTCGCCAACTTCGATGGCTATCAGGTGAGTAAGCGTTTGGACCGCGGGTGTACCGATCAGAATTCTGCTGATTTCTTATAGAATGACAGTACCTATAGTGGATTTAGAAAGAGAAAAGAGAATCGACCTCGGGCGGGACTCTATCTCTTTCTAAATTGATTTGAATAGTTAGCATAATACAAACATACATACATACATACATACATACATACATACATACATACATACATACATACATACATACATACATACATACATACATACATACATACATAATATTATAAATGTGAAAGTTTGTGAGAATGGATGTGTGGATGTTTGTTATTCTTTCACGCATTAACGGCTGGACCGATTTGGTTGAAATTTGGTATGTATATAGGTTATACCCTGGATTAACATATAGGCTATATATTAGCGTCGAATGGGATCAGAATTCCACGCGGGCGGAGCCGCGGGCAACAGCTAGTACATACATACAGTCACGCCTCTTTCCCAGTGGGGTAGGCAGAGACCACAGTTTTCCACTTGCTACGATTCTGGCATACATCTTTCGCTTCTTCTACTTTCATAATTGTTTTCATACATGCTCGCCGGTTTCGGGTACTCTTGACATGTCCCTTCTTTAATATGTCTTCAATCTGTCTGACATACGTATGTCTAGGTCGACCTCTACCGGGTTGCCCATTCACCCTTGCTTCATAAATCTGTTAGCATAATAAATGCATCACAATTTCATTCAATTGTTTGGGCGGAGTCATCAAAAGTCAATGTTTAAAAATGATTGTAATATCATTCATTGGTTCCGATAGCTCGTATGAGTGTCGGTAGATGGCTCCACGGTCGCCCCAAAGACGGTAGTATAGAGAAATTTGAATTAGCTTCGTGCGGTCTCGGTGGCTTAGCGGTTAGAGCGTTTCCCCCCTGTAAGGGAAAGATCGCGGGTTCGAGTCCCGCCCGAGGTCGGTTCTTTTTACTCTTTTTAAATCGATTTGAATAGTTAGCATAATTAATGCTTCAAAATTTCATTCAAGTACCTATAGTGTACCTTTAATAGAAGTCAGTGTACCATTTTTAATAAAAAGTTATACATACTGGGTGGCGCAAAAGTACTGGCACTAAAGGAAATACCTTTATTTTTTTTATATGACATTTTCTGTCATTCTGTTGTTGAAAATTGTGTAGTGAACAAATGTAAAATACACTGAAAATAAACATGGACCGTTTTACTCCCCAAGAACGTGGAATAATTGTGTCAATGTTCTTACGGAATAATTCATCAGTGATAAGAACACAACGTGAATTTCGTCGACGATTTCCCCACCGTCCGGCACCGATTGGTCGCACAATTCGACGCTTTGCCACACGCCTTGAAGCAACTGGCTCAACATTGGATAGACCTAAGTCTGGGAGACCAAGAACAGGCCGTTCAGCTGAAAATATCGATGCTGTGCGCGAAGATGTGGAAGAGTGTCCAGAAACATCAACGAGGCGACGTGCCACGCAATTGGGCATTTCCAGACGGACCCTGCAGCGTATTTTGGTGAAAGACTTAAAGATGTTCCCGTATAAAACTCAAATGACTCATCAGCTGCTGCCTGCTGACCACCGAGCTCGTCTAGATTACTGCCAGCGCGTCATAAACCTCAACCTTGAAGAGGATGATTTTCCTTCAAAATTGGTTATGAGTGACGAAGCGCATTTCCATCTCTCAGGGCATGTCAATAAGCAGAATACTCGGTTCTGGGGCACTGATAATCCGCGCATTATTCAAGAAACACCTCTACACCCACTAAAAGTTACTGTATGGTGTGGCATCTGTGTTGACAGAGTGATCGGACCCTATTTTTTCGAAGACGCTGGAGGCAATGCGATAACTGTCACTGGAGAACGCTACAGAACCATGTTACGTGAGTTTTTGATACCCAGTTTGGACGAATTGGGGCTGGAGCACATCTGGTTTCAACAAGACGGCGCTACGGCACACACAGCGCGCGACACTATGGACTTAGTGAGGGACGCTTTTCCAGGCCGAGTTATCTCTCGTTTTGGCGATTTGCCTTGGCCTGCAAGATCACCCGATCTGACCAGTCCAGACTTCTTTCTTTGGGGTTTTTTGAAATCTCGGGTGTATGTGAACAAGCCACAGACTCTCGCAGCTCTAAAAGAAAACATTCGTCAAGAAATAACGAACATATCGCAGGAAGTGTTACGGCAAGTTATGCAAAATGTCATAAATAGGGCTCAAATGTGTATCAACTCTGGAGGTCACCATTTAAAAGACATCATCTTTAAATCCTAATGGTACGAAATTTAATGGTACAAATATACATTTAAAAAAACCTAAATCTAGTTTTCTAATTTAGAAAAAATGTTATAGCCGAACCAAATAGGGTCTTTACTTTTGCGCCACCCAGTATAACTAAATAGGTACACCTGCGGTCTAAACGTTTAGACCGCTGGTGTACTACAGAAAGAATTTGCGAATTGGACGTTGTGAGAATTGGACAATTTGAGCACGCTAGAAATTTTGCGAATCCTACTTCCTACTAATATACAGGGCGTCCCACGGCGATGCCACATGGAGGGCAAGTACCTTAAATCCTTAAGTTGGCTCATTTTACTTAAAGGAGACATCATTTTATTTTTAAAAAGAAACAAAACTGCATTCCAAGATTTTTAAAAATTCGCTTGCCACACCCGGTAATCGAACCGACTAAAATCCGAAAAAGTAACATCCTGTATTTTTATGGCATCAATCGATAGTGTCAATCAAAAGGATCAAATCTCTCTAAGAAACTTGGTAAATTAAATGAAAGGAAGTCCTTGTAACCTAAACTTATAAATTCAATTTGGCAAAATAAAACACTTTAACTCAAAGTTCATCCATCTATCTGATACCATATTAACAATGAAATTCCATATTTAAATCACTTTTCTTTTTTTATCGTGTGGAGTGGAGACCGCAGCTGGTCAGCAGTAGTATTTAGGTATCTCGAACTCAAACCGACTAAAACCGCACGCCGCGCCGTCGTCTCAATTGACAGGTTATAAGTTGATCCAATAGGGCAATTCACTCGCCATCTTCGTTGCCCAGGGCACACCGCGTGCAGGTTTCTAATCAAGCACCTAAAAATTACTACCTACCCTACCTACATAACCTCATGCAGTTACCCAATAAAGTGTAACGAAGTTCATTCATTCAGTATGTACCTGCTTATTTTACTAAATAAATTTCATCAAAGATATCTCTAGTGTTGACCTTATAAGATACCTTATCTAATGGTTCCTGAAGTAAAAGTGCCGTGTCTGTTTGCATTGAATTTATAAGTTAAGATTTTGTGAACTTCCTTTCATTTAATTTACCATGTTTTTTTAGAGAGATTTGATCCTTTTGATTGACACTATCGATTGATGCAGCGGTCTCCACACGATAAAAAAAAAGTGTTTAAATATGGAATTTCATTGTTAATATGGTATCAGATGGATGGATGAACTTTGAGTTAAAGTGTTTGATTTTGCCAAATTGAATTTATAAGTTTAGGTTTCAAGGACTTCCTTTCATTTAATTTACCATGTTTCTTAGAGAGATTTGATCCTTTTGATTGACACTATCGATTGATGCCATAAAAATACAGGATGTTACTTTTTCGGATTTTAGTCGGTTCGATTACCTGGTGTGGCAAGCGAATTTTTAAAAATCTTGGAATGCAGTTTTGTTTCTTTTTAAAAATAAAATGATGTCTCCTTTAAGTAAAATGCGCCATCTTAAGGATTTAAGGTACTTGCCCTCCATGTGGCATCGCCGTGGGACGCCCTGTATATATAATATATATAAATCCTACTAATATTATAAATGTGAAAGTTTGTGAGAATGGATGTGTGGATGTGTGGATGTTTGTTACTCTTTCACGCATAAACGGCTGGACCGATTTGGTTGAAATTTGGTATGTATATAGGTTATACCCTGGAATAACATATAGGCTATATATCAGCGATGAACGGGATCAGAATTCCACGCGGGCGGAGCCGCGGGCAACAGCTAGTTGAACATAATGCGACTAATCGCATTATGTCCAATTCTCACAACAAAAAACGCATTCGCAAATTCTTTCTGTTAGGAGACGTTAATTTCGCAATTTCTTTATTGATATTATATGCACTCGCCATCTGGACACTTTGTCATAGGCTGTATGTTTATTGTCGTTTTAATTTTTATTATTAATTAATCCCTCCAGGTAATCAAAATAGACCCTCGCACAGGGAAGCTACTTCAGAAGGTCCCTATCCCCGCCCGTCAGGTGACGTCAGCTACCTTCGGAGGTGACGACATGCACCTCCTCTACGTCACCTCCGCCGCTATGCACCGCGGAGAAGATCAACCTCCGCCCAGTGGCGCCACCTTCCGCGTAGCGGGACTGGGGGTCGTAGGGACCCCCAACGTTAATGTGCGACTTAATTAATTGTAATGTAGCTATTTATTATATAAATATTAATAAATACAGTCTTTTATTTATCGCTGCGTGTGGTTCCCGGGTAGAATGTTGGCCACCCCATTTTCTCGCAATGGTGTCGTACAAGGCGACTAAGGGATAGGGCTGTTTAACATCAGACAGATATATACAGCCCAGAGTCAACCTATACATGGCTCGAGCCAACAATAGTGCCCGGAAAACGGCAATAGGCTCACCCCCTATTACGTGGGACCTAATACAATTATTGGTGAAATGTGGGTGTTAAGTTAATTCACCTCTGCCTAACCCTCTGGGGATAAAGGCGTGATTGTATGTTTGTTATTTATTGCTCAATCAATCAATTAGCCTATCGCAGTCGACTGCTGGACATAGGCCTCTCCCAATGTTGAGTTTGGCCGACTGTTTCCACGCACGTAATGATACCTATTATAAAACTGTGACTTTTTCATTGCTATTGTGTAAGTGAGTTATAAATTCTTTTTTAAATTTTATAGGTTAAGTTTCTATGTTCTCAAAAAAGTTTCGATACGAAAAATAGTACGAATAAATTAATATGCCTATTGTATGGTCATTTGATGCATTTTCGTATTTAAAATTTAAATAAATAATTTCAACTTGTAATACTTGTATAATAAACAAAATTTTCACTCAGTAAATAACTTTTTTTCTCTAACTACTTACAGAAAAAAAAGGAAAAAAAAGTTAAATTCAAACCTCATTATAATATCTTTGGTGTCGTGTATCTTTGTAAATGAAAAAATATAATGTCAACTGCTTCTTATTTATTCTTTTGTCTCCTGCAGCAAAAATAGCCTCAATGTTGTTTTTACCCGACTGCGCGACGCAAAGGAGTGGTTATAATTAAAATGAAAATAATAATACAAACATTAAAAAGTAGGTATATTTTATACGTTTCAAAATCACTTTATTGCTTGTAATTGACATTTGGATAACCCTTCACATTTAGCCCCGTCACCTTAAAAACAGCCCCGGACGGGGGCTTTTGTGGTTCCGGTAAACTCAAGTTGGCTGTTGTCACGAACAAAATATCGTGATTAGGACCTCCGAAAGTGGCCGAAGTGATCTGCTGGACTGGAATGGTGACCTTGCGGAGCAGGGTTCCGGTCCTAGGGTCTATGTTCAGAACGCAGGACTCGTTGAAAGCCGCCACCCATAGGTTTCCGTCAGTGTCTATGGTGCAGCCGTCGGGGAAGCCGGCAGTGATGTTGTTTTTAGCGAAATCGAATACGTGTCGCATGTTGGCTGTAAAGAAGAATACCTATATATTAATAAAGGACGGCAGTCGTTCCAGTAATGGGTTGTCCATTATTTAACCGTGATGTTCAACCCTGTTGAAACCCGGTTTCGGAAAAAATCACGAAAAATCACCAGAGGGGAGGGAGAGCTATATTGGGATATCACGTGTAGGTAGGTATTTATTTGTTCTTATAACTCGCGATTTTTGTCACGATTCTTATTTTTCTAGCATTAAATAATAAATTAAAAAATACACGTGATTTTGGCTTGGAGGTTGTCTAAAACCTCAGCACGTATCACCGTGGGGGAGGGAGGGTTAGAAAATTGCTAAAAAAAATATCACGTGATTAATGGACAGCCCTTATCAGTCTAAATTGTAAAGAAGGAGCAAGCTAAAAGCTTACTTTTACATCCGGGATTGGAACTTCGGATATTATGAAGAGAAAAAAAAATCTTAGAAAAATTAGAATTAAATGCTATCAAAAGTTTACGCAAACATCAGTAATTGCTATAAAACTACTTCTTAAAGGTATGATTTCGTAGCCGACCGCATACGACAACTGCCGACGCATGCAGCACATACACGTACCCATTACTTGTCAAACTCCGATACTGTTATAGGGGACCATTGAGAAACCGCAATGAATGACGCGCATGTGCTGCGTGCGTCGGCAGTTGTCGAATGCGGTCGGCTACGGAATCATACCTTAACGGATTCTATCGCGATTTATTTGCGCTACCATGGCTGCTAAAAAGTAGCTGTATTGTCGCCAAGATGAAACAGAGGGTAAGCATGGCATCACTAAAATCTTATAAAAACAAGTTAGGTACTTACACACGTCTCCAGTCTCTACATCATAATCGTATCTCCGGATATTCTTCTCCAGCGAGTCTATGTAGTACATGGCTTTCTCCTTCAGATCCCACGCTAGGCCGTTGGAGACGCGCAGCCCTTCCTCCACCTTCGTGACCTTGCCTCCGTCCAGTCGGAACAAGCTGCCTTTCTTGTCTTCGAACGTGCTCGTCCCGTTTTCTAGGGTACCTGAACACAAGATGGTATGTATTAGGTTAGACCAGTGGCGTCTCTAGACCATGTAGCACCCGTGTGCAATCATTAACCTAGTTCCATCTAGAAGGCGCACTGTCAAAACAGACCTCCCCCCCCCCCCATTTTACGTGCGGATATTTCCTCAGATACCCCACCGCCACGCAGCGGTTAAGTGGCACTCGAACCGAATAAACCCTCATGCCTTCATGCCTTCTCGGCCCTCGCATCATGAATTTCCCTTGCACCCCGACTAACCCAGGGCCATCTCCAGTTTCGAGATGACTGTTCTAGGGTGGGAACCACGGTGTTCCCATCTTGCCCTCAGCAAGAGGGGCCGCCTCGGCACCTCCAGGGAATGTCCAAGGACGCCAATGTCACCTCGCCCTGGCAACCGCATTCTTCTATAGAGCCCTCATGCGCTTGATGCATCCACGAGGGACTGTCACTGGCGGAAATCACATTGGCAATCTGCCAAATCCGGCGCCAGTCTGAAGAGGTACCTACTCGATGAGGCGCTTAGCTATGACTCTTTCAAGAGTTGGCACAGCTCGTTCAGTAAGACTGTCAGTGACAGTAGTCCGCGGTGCACTCTGGCATAGCCTGCACCATAGCCTGCACCATAGGTAAAGACGCCTCTGGGTTAGACTTCGAGTGTGTACAGTAGTACAGCCTTCAAAGAATTATCTATTTCTAGGTATCAGTATCGATTGTAGTGTCTATGCCTGATTTAATAGAATTTTATATAATAATGCACATTACTAGATACGATTTCCGAGAGGGGGTTGGGCCCATGTTGTGTGTTTAAAAATACTTTACTTCGGGCAGAGCAAACCAGGGTGGGGCAATCGCCCCATTTGCCCCATGATACCAAGATCGTAGCAAATGGAAAAAATGGAAACATAAGGTCTTTGCCCCATTGAGTGATATGTATCGTTAAATAAAACATATCATCTCATCGTAGTTAAAGCATAGTCGTAGGTATTCCACCTTCGACCTTCACAGCTTATCACTTACCAGCGTATACTCTGCCTCTAGGGTCCGCCTTGCCATCGTTGATCCTGGTAGCAACGACATCCTGGTCTACTTCTGCGATCTCCTTCACGACAGTGGCGGGCGTGCCGTCTTCCCCGTCCCATTTCACTACCACGAACTTGCGCTCTACTCCAACTAGGTACTGGTCTGTGGTGCCCTCCACAGGAACTATAAAGCCCACACGACCTTCTACAAGGACCAATGAAAAGATTTGTTAACTTTTGAAGATTTCCTAAGTGGTGATAAAAATGTGAAAGTTCGTGGTGTTTGGATATTTGCTACTTTTTCATGCAAAAACGGCAGAATGAATATAGATGGAAATAGAAAGGCAATAGGTTCGCCCGCGGGTGGAGCCGCAGGCAAAACTAGTAGTTAATAATGAATACACTTATTTTGTTATTGTAATTAAAATGATAAGAGGTAAGATAAAATATTACACACTCATTGACCTCGTTATGTTTGTGTTCATGACGAGCAAAAATTAACTCATTTAGGTAGGTACTTCATTTACCAGTTTTGCACACTAGATTATAATCTTGCATGATACACCTTAGAGTCATTAGAATAGTACCTAGTCATTACGCATCACTGTTGACTAGTTGCTCTCGGCGATTATAATTAAAACGATGCCTACAGCTACATTCTATCATCGCACCTCTCGCCACAGGCAGGGAATTCATCCTCACACATTACGTCCGGAAACGGTGCGCACTGTGCCGACTGTGCGGTATGAAAGGCACTTCATCCCACGCACATTCAAGCTGTGGAATGAACTCCCTGCGGTGGTTTTCCCAAGCGACTACAATATGAGGTTCTTCAAGACGGGCATTAGAAGGTTTTTTCAGGGTCGGCAGCGCGAGTGTGCCGTGTGCTTGTCTGCCACATAAGTGGTGTAAAAATAATAATAATATTATAGGCAGGCAAGCGACAGCAGCTGCTGCAAGCAGACAGCTATTTGAACTAATGAAGTAACAGCCAACAAAACCAACAAAAGGGCCGTAACCCGACTAGCCACGAAAACACTGTCTTTTCAGAATTGCAAGCTGTTTAAAAATCTATCCCCCGGTTACCTGGAAGAGATCGCTGTTAGAGATTAGGCTGCCGGATACTCTGTAGGTATGAGTATATAGGGCTCACAGTGGCGTAGGGTGAAAATTTTCAAGGGGGAAGCCGGTGAAAAATTCGTACCTGTTTAGAACTACCATAGTAATTTTGAATACCTAGAACTCTTGGTATTCAAAATTGCTAATTTTGTATCTAATTATGTATATTATTTTAAATTTAAACATGTCTACCACGGCTTCCCTTTACAGGGCAAGCCGGCAGGAATCGGGTTATAGGGAGCCCTCGCCACTGGGGCTTACCAAGATTCTCGGGGCCAAGTCAACCTCTCCTGCAATCCGGTAAACCTGCTGATTGACCGACGACAGTTTTGTGCAGGTTTTTTCTAACAGGATTGGGAAATCACACGGCTTACATTACAGTACAGGAGCGGTTGTCTTGGATCCTTGAAAATCTTGATGGGTCTTACATCCAACAAATCAACTCTAAGTTATAGAGTAACTGTGAACTTACCAAGTTTGGTTCTGGTATGTTTTTGAGTGGCAGGCACATACTTGTGGATGGTCTTCTCCTCAATGCTGACGAAGAACAGCGCCTGATGGTGAGCATCCCAGTGAGGAGCCTCACCCAGCGCGACCGGCTCAGTCACAGTATTTACCTCGATCGGCATCTGAGGGCACAACTTAAATTGCTGGTTCACGCGCAGACTAAGTATACAGGGTGGAAGATGGATGGAATTTTATTGTTAATATGATATGATATTTTATGGATCCTTAAGCTAGAGTAGACTTTTTGTTAAATTCAATTTTAAAAAATCGATTCCCTATTTCCGAATCGGTCGACCTGATCCATATGATCGATCGATTATGCTATAAAAATACAGAATGTTATTTTTTCGGATTTTAGTCGGATCGATTACCAGGTGTGGTAAATCTATGAAAAATAAATAGATTTATTTTTGGAAACAAATCCCATTTGTCACCAGTGGTGGCGTCGACAGTGGGGGCTACTGGGAATAACCCCTATCTACGAGTATATAAAAGAATAAAAATGAAACCCCCCAAATGTAGGTACGCGCACGCGCATAACTTTCGAATGACTGCATACTGCATCTTTTTGTTTTGTGTTCTTTATTATGTGGCCAAGGTTTGTATAAAAAAAGAATACTTAGTAGGTGCAGTCGGCAGCGAGAACAGGATCAGAAATAAACGCGGAGAATAGAACGTGCAACGGGAACGGAATCATTACACACGAGCGGAAAAAAAAATCTGCGGTAAGAAGTTCGCCGGGTCGGCTAGTTTATTATAAAAATCAACCTACCTCAATCACTTCAAATCACTAGTAAGTTATGAACGAATTTAATTTCAACTTAAAATTTTTACTCAACGGTCGCCCAGTCCAGCCAGTGACACTTAATTGACAAGCCGTTAATAAACTTAACTCAATGATCTTTCATAACAACTCAACAAACACATTAAACACTTGACTGAACTATTGTGAGGTAATTTTATATAAAGCATCGTAAGATTACTGATGTATGTAGGTATAATCGTGAGGTCGGGAGGGTACTCGAGAGCTTTTATCAAGTTGTCAGTTGTCCCACTCCAATACTATTGCTATGATAAAATGTGCTCGTACCAATGATGCATTATATTCATAGATACGTCATACACGAAGATGGCGGCTTTCAAAAATGGCGCATACACTAAATATAAAAACAGTTTTATATGAATTATATTAGTAACTATATACATTAATAATATTTTATTATTACGAATTTATTAATGAAATCGTTTTTCATTTATCGCGATTCTGATTGGTGCATAAAATGATGACAAAAAGTCATCATTTTTTTGTCGCCATTTTTAGGGTGCGAACAACGTATCTATAGTTTATAATACATCTTTGGCTCGTACGCGCAGTACCTACAACGGCTACAACTACATTATGAGTATGTGAGTGCTAGCTACCGCGGTGAAAGAGCTCAAATTCCCTAAGCATAGATTTATTATTACAAAACAATCCGCGCGCGCCAAGGCCTCGTTTGTTTCGCGATTTAGAGTCAAAATATATGCCGGGAACTATACGAGAGGGAATACTCATGATCGGCACAGTTGATGGCATGTACGTACCCAGGCTGCGCAAAGCATGTTTTTTTTTTGTGGTAGGAGGACCGCTAATCAACGGTTTAGCTCTAGGGGTAGGGAGGTCACACAGCAGTCGCTCCCTTATTGACTAAAATAAATCAAACATGAAATGGAAATATGTATCTAAAATATGTATATGTATGTATCAATTTATACGTCCGTAAAACCTTCAAAATATATTGAAAAAAAGACGTGTGGCACTCGGGGACTGCCGCGGTAAAGCTATTGCATAGCATTTTTTATCAACTTATGCAATTATAATTACTTACATTAAGCGGAGCTACTTCGGAGCAGCTCGGCTCGATTCGTGCGAGCTTCGGGGTGTTAGGTTTTTTTCGTTACGGAATTTCTGGATTCGGTCTCCACGCTCAAGGCCCGCGATAGAAGCTATGCAATAGCTTAAAAAAAAAACTAATTGTTTTAAACATTCTATAGATCCGAATCCACTTACCCCAGCTGTGCAATTCACTAAGCAAGCACAACGACGGGAGTCGCAACGTTGTGCTCGATAGAGATTGTCATTGGTCGATCTCCAGTGACGTCACATAGTCCGACCAATGACAATCTCGAATAAACTCGATCAAGGTTGTCGCAACGTTGTGCTCGACGCTGATTGCTTAGAGAATTGCACAGCTGATGATGATGCCCTAGCTAGTGATTGGGTGGAGCCTACGAACGTAATAAACGCAGCTCCGTACCCACCACCCGCACACGCGCCATGAAAGTCATCCCTACTATCCCTACTAATATTATAAATGCGAAAGTAACTCTGTCTGTCTGTCTGTCTGTCTGTCTCGCTTTTACGACTAAACCGCTGAACCGATTTTGATGAAATTTGGTATAGGGGTAGATTAGACCTTGAGAAAGGACATAGGCTATGTTTGGTCGCGATAACCGACATCCACGCGGGCGGAGCCGCGGGCAAAAGCTAGTTATAATATAAAATAGGTATTGAAAAAGATGTCGGCAAAAAGGTAAAGAGTAGGTATATTATCATCGATGAGATCATCATTATCATTATTATACCTAACTGCACCTGAGTTGATTATTTTTTGTTGACAAAAACGCTAGACAAGAAACAAACAAATAACATACTTAGTACCTATTTATAGTTTACGTATTCATCCATAAACAAAAAAATCGGCCAAGTGCGAGTCGGACTCGCCCATGAAGGGTTCCGTAGTAGCAAATGCGAAAATTGCGGTTTATGACGTATTAAAAAAAAACTACTGACTGGATCTCGTTCGAACCAATTTTTAGTGGAAGTTTGCATGGCAATTTACATCATATATTTTTTTTACATTTATCATTCTCTTATTTTAGAAGTTAGAGGGGGGGGGGGACACATTTTTTCACTTGGGAAGTGTTTCTCGCGCAAACTATTCAGTTTAGAAAAAAATTATGTTAGAAACCTCAATAGCATTATTAAAGACCTATCTATAGATACCCCACACGTATGGGTTTGATGAAAAAAAAAATTTGAGTTTCAGTTCTAAATATGGGGACCCCCAAGATTTAATGCTTTTTTTTTGTGTGAAATTCTTAATGCGGTTCACAGAATACATCTTCATACCAAGTTTCAACAGCATAGGCGTTATAGTTTCGGAGAAAAGTGGCTGTGACATACGGACGGACAGACAGACAGACAGACAGACAGACATGACAAATCTATAAGGGTTCCGTTTTTTGCCATTTGGCTACGGAACCCTAAAAAGCCGTTCAGGTACGAGTCGAACTCGCGCACTTAGGGTTCCGTAACTTAAGCTAGATAAACCTCAATATATTTCGATTGCGTTGACCTAAAAGTTTGATTTTTGCACAATTTCAAGACGTTACAGACCTGAGTATGTGGTATTATTTCAACTTGATAACCTCCTCTCATTCTTGAAAACAGGTCTCGCTTGACAGACAGTCGGACAACGAAGTGATAAGGCTTCCGTTTTTCCTTTTTAAGACACGGAACCCCAAAAGGTAGTTAACCTTCGAATAGTGATACCTAAAAACGAGATGATGACGATAAAGTCCTCTTAATGATTCTGAAGTTAAAAAAACTTGCCTTCGCCGTTGATTCGTGACGGACGCAAATCCCACTGACCGGATTTTTATAGTGTTATAACATTAGAAAAGTCTAGGTCAGGCTTAAATCTTATATATTTGATCGCAAAAGTAGAGGCGGATAACTGACATCCACGCGAGCGGAGCCGCGGACATCAGCTAGTCAGCTTTGCACATTTTTTAAGAATAGTAGCTATCCGAAATTACCTATATTCCCGGTGACCCCTCCAAGTTAGATCGCTTGTGTTAGGAGTGAGTTCACATCGGTAGTGTTAGTGTAATCCCCAAGATTCGAACTTGAGCCTTTTCGATCGTAAAGCCGACTACTTAACCACTAAGCTGTCAACGCTTTGTCCTAATCTTCAAATTGATTGATGATTTAGATAAAGTTATTTTTTAAGTGCACCAACTGTAATTATCATGACTTAATTAGTACCTAGTTCGACGTTCGCTGGTCGTGGCGATCGGCTGAATCCTTAGCGATTATATTGTTCGAGTTCATTCGTAATAAATAATCTGTGGTAAGCTAATAGTCATTTTTAAAAACTTTTATTTCAATTTGTAATATTTGTGAATAGTGTGACCAACAATAAATTAGAGACTAGCAGCAATGCAATTCTGTAAGCGCACAACGACGAGCACAACGTTGCGACAACCTTGATATAGATTGTCATTGGTCGATCTCCAGTGACGTCACCCAGTCCGACCAATGACAGTCTCTATCGAGCACAACGTTGCGACTAGCATTCTCTAAAGAGGCAGCTTTACATATTGGAATCATATTAGGATGCGGCGATTTTTACACGAAATTGATCTGCTAAATGAATTATTGTGATTCTCCTCATAATGAGTGCCCATTATATGAATTTTATAGGAATCTACTAAGATTTACTGGGAATTCTAAATAATTTTTGGACTCACTCGTTCTATAATTACTTGTTCGTTCAAATGTTAAAAACGATCACGAGTTCCATGAAAATTATATTATACGAGAATACCGCGTTTTGACATTTGGGAAACGGAATTTTTAACAGAATTGGTCTTCAGATGTCGGTCAAGGTGCAGAGGATCACTGAGCCTATCACTCATAGCGAGGGTCCTCACTGGGACGCTCACCAGCAGGCACTGTTCTTCGTCGATGTCTATCCGAAATTCATCCATAAGTTTGTGCCTGCCACTGGAAAACATACCAGAACTAAACTTGGTGAGTTCATACTGTTTTAAGATCTCTTGGCAGTTGTTTTGTAACCTGCTGTTTCATTTGGAAAGAGTATCTACATACTACATACGTCAATTAAGTACTACGTATGGGTATCTGCCGCATTTGTTGACATTTAATGATTACTGCTCCGCTGCCTTGAATAGTAGAGTGATGATACTGATGATATAATATAAGCTAAACCCCAATAAACGGAGTATTTAACACAAAAATAATATTTCAATTCGATCCAGAGTTCCTGAGATTAGAGTGTTTAAAGAAACAAAATAACTCTTCAGCCTTTAGTATAAAAAGTACTTACTCTTTCTGCCCCAGCGTGAATTAGAACAACGAAATTTCAGTTCGGTTCAATGAATCTGCATTATTTTATATCTTACCTTATCTTCTTAATTATAAATGTCGTATCGATATAATTATCACCTGTAAATAGCTAGTAATTATTAGTAATTAACTAATAAGCATTCTCATGCATCAATATGCAGAATTTTTGTCTGGGGATGCTGAGTACCACAGTGTCAGGACGAAGCTTAGGAGTTAGGATACTTACTGTTTTTTCTTGTAACGTTTTTATATCCTTAGGCCAGAATTACATAATTATAGAAACGACAACCGTAAATCGAGGAATTCTTTCCTACTGTCCCAGGTCCTGTAGGCAGGGTGTGAAAAAGCCCTTCAAGCTGAGGGCCGCCATTGTAACATTCGTGAATTCTTGGTATCTGTAATGGTGACTCTCTTTCCTGAGACAAACAAAGTTATTGGGAAATTCCTTGTAATTAGTTAATGATACTAGTTACTATTGTTTGACTGATCCATTTAGATGGCCGTGTGGGCTTCATAGTCCCTGTGGAAGGGACCACAGACCAGTTCCTAGTTGGAGTAGGGCGCAAGTTCGTGATAGTGAAATGGGACGGGGAAGACGGCACGCCCGCCACTGTCGTGAAGGAGATTGCAGAGGTAGACCAGGATGTGCCTATCACCTGCATCAACGACGGCAAGGCGGACCCTAGAGGCAGAGTATATGCTGGTAAGTGATATTAAGGTGTGGTGTGAAGGTGAAGTGGATGGATGTCAAGGATAAAAGGACAGGGAAGCGACTCAGTAACTTCTGTCACCAAATAGTTTTTGGTATAGGTACCTATCTGTGTTAGATTGAATTATAAATGTGTCATACAAACCCCGAGTCGGCAGCACTAGTGTGACGACCCTGGTGTTGCCGCCATCTGTATACCTAATATTGAATTATAACTAATATTGAAAGCCGATATAATATTTTTCAAGCGGATTTCTTTCTCAACACAAAATGTTCCTAAAGTACCTATGTATGAACCAGCCGATTGATACAGTTGTTGAAACCTGTTTGCTCGCGGTCTAGTTATCTATAACTCTGCTGTAAGGGCTCCTTACAGCAGAGATTCCTCATGATCGTGTTCTCCACAGTCTACCTAATGTCTAATGATGCAATCTGTCATGTTCAGGTACCTTCGCAAACGTGCAGATAGTTCCCACCAGCACGTTCGAGGAACAGAAAGGCGGCCTGTTCCGACTGGATGGAGGCAAGGTCACGAAGATAGCTGATCGAATTCGCCTCGCTAACGGCCTAGCTTGGGACTTGGAAGAAAAAGCCATGTACTATATAGACACGATGGAGAAGAACATCCGAAGATACGATTATGATGTGGAGACCGGAGAAGTGTGTAAGTAATCCTCGTCCTCGGACCCTTTTGCCAACTAATTTTCTTGGAAAGTAGTTAACTTGGCCTATGGAAGAGTGCAACATCAGGGAAGTCACATTCGTACTGCAGATCCTTTAAGAACAGAGATTCAGCAATGCAATTCTGTAAGCGCACAACGACGATCACAACGTAGCGACAACCTTGATATAGATTGTCATTGGGCGATTTCCAGTGACGTCACCCAGTCCGACCAATGACAATACTGGAGATTGATGGCATTTGGTGGAACTTGCTACACATATTGAATAAATCACTTATACTTTTCCACAATTATTTATTTGAACCTTACCGGTTTCGCCTTACGGCATTCTCAAAGGTTTACAAATGGTTTATATTTAAAAACTACAATATTTTATGCGTGGGTACTTTTAAAAAAGAGTATGTTTCTTTACAGCCAACATGCGACACATATTCGATTTTGTCAAAAACAACCTCACTGCCGGCTTCCCCGACGGCTGCACCATAGACACTGATGGAAACCTATGGGTGGCGGCCTTCAACGAGTCCTGCGTTCTAAACATAGACCCTAGGACCGGAACCCTGCTCCGCAAGGTCACCATTCCAGTCCCGCAAGTCACCTCAGTCACTTTCGGAGGTCCTAACCACGATATTTTGTTCGTGACAACAGCTAACGTGAATTACCCGGAACTACCAAAGCCCCCATCCGGGGCTATTTTTACGGTGACAGGCTTGGGAGTGAAGGGTTATCCTAATGTCCATTATAAACCTTAATTATGTTTAATTAAATATGATAAATATTTTCTGCTGTAGCTATTAATAAAAGACGGCTTCCGAATCTAGTTTTAAATGTTTATAAACATTTTTTTTTCTGTAATCTTTGAATATTAATTTTACACGTATTTAATTTCAGTACTTAACACAGTGTAATTTATTATTTAAATTAGTATTTAAGTAATTAGTACTAAGGTAGGTATTTCATTTAAATAACGAAATTAATATTACTAATGTAACATTATTCGATAAATAATTGTATGGTTATATCAATATCAATCATATCGCATTCTTCTTATCCTATCTTCCTATCTCCCTATCCTATCATCCTATTATAAATATAAGAGTTGTGAAGATGTTTGTAAGTTACTCAAGCAGCTCAAACCGCGGGATGTTTGTGGCTGATTAATTATATATTTGGGATATTGGGATGTTGCGGGGGCTACGTTTATTCCAGGAATAGGTTGTTAGTCCATTGGCTCTGTGACGTGGCGGTAGTGAACGCAGTCGCTACGCAGGCAGGAGACGAGGGTTCGATCCCAGCTCAAATATTTGTATGCATGAATATGGGTATACATTGATCTGGACGTGGCTCCAAAAGCACGCTAAGCTGTCGGTTTAGCTGCAATGCTTCGGTATCGCCCAATATCGCCATTGGGCTCTGGAATTCCCTCTAACACCTCCAGCTAAGTTAAATTAGTTGTGTTAGGAGTGGGTCCACGTCGGTAGTGTTAGCGTAATTCCTAGGAACCTTCGAACTTGCGCTCTTAAGATCGTAAAGCTGACTCTATTTATAACCAATAAGGTGTCGACGCTTAATCCTAATCTTCAAATTGCAATCTCATCATGATTTAGATAAAATTGCTTTTTAAATGCAACAACGCAAATAATCATTACTTCAGTAGTTCGACGTTCGCTGGTCGTGGCGATCGACTGATATTTTATTCGTTCAGTTCAATCAAATAGTCTGTGGTAAGTATTCATTTTTAAAAACTTTTAAGTAGGTATTTCAACTCGTAATATTGTGAATAATAGTCTGCGCAACAATAAATTAGATCATATTAACTAGGACATTAGGATGATATTTTATCATGCGACGATATTTTACATGAAATTGGAATCTGCTTTTAGTAAATGAATTATTGTGATTTTACTCTTAGTATGAGTGCCCATATTTTTTTTTCGTTTCTTACGTTTTTTACGTTTTCTTACAATTATACGAATTTTAAGTATGGGAATCTAATTGAGATTTACTGGGAAATCATAAATTTTGACACTAAAAAACAAAAATCCGATTGATGTAAAAGTCTGTCTAAAATAGTCTCGGTCAAATCCCAGTTTACTTAATGTCAAAAACGATCGTGAGATCCATGAAAATGATGTTACGAGAATACCGCATTTTGACATTTAGGAGGCTGAATTTTTAACAGAATTTGGTCTTCAGATGTCGGTCAAGGTGGAGAGGATCACTGAGCCGCTCAAGCATAGCGAGGGTCCTCACTGGGACGCTCAGCAGCAGGCGCTGTTCTTCGTCGATGTCTATCCAAAATTCATCCACAAGTTTGTGCCTGCCACTCAAAAACATACCAGAACCAAACTTGGTGAGTTTTAAGATTCCTCGGCAGTTGTTTTGTAGCGTTTTATTTGGAATTGGAAAGAGTACCTACATACTACATACCTACTTATATTAAGTACTTACTAGCTGACCAGCCCCGTCTTCGCCTTCAAAATAATCACGTATGGCGGTATGGGTATCTGCCGCATTTGTTGACATTTATGATTACTGCTCCGCTCCCTTGAGTAGTAGACTGATGATAACTGACTGCCTCTGTGGCGTAGAGGTAGTGAACACGGCTGCTACGCAGGAGGCGCGGGTCCGATCCCCGCTCAGTGCCAATATTTGTATGCATGAATATAAATATTTGCATTGGTCAGCACTGCAATTCACTAAGCGAGCACAACGATGCGAGGCGCTCCGTCATTGGTCAGATTGTATCACGTCATTGGAAATCGACCAATGACAGTGTCTATCGCGCACATCGTTGCGACTCGCATGACTCGCATCGTTGTCGCATCGTGCTTGTTAGTGAATTGCACAGCTGGCTGTTTCTATGTATAAATATGTATGTACATATTTCCAAAAAAAAAGTATCTAAGTATGTATATCCGCATTCTATATTCCATAACACAAGCTAATTAAGCTTACCATGGGTCTAGATAGCTTTGTGTAGAATGTTGTAGAATATATATATAACCTATATTCTTACGAACTATTCAACACAAAAAGAATATTTTAATTCGAACCAGGCTGTGCAATTCTCTAAGCGTTCAGCGTCGAACACAACGTTGCGACAACCTTGATCAAGATTGTCATTGGTCGATCACCCATGACGTCCAATGACAATGACAATCTCGATCAAGGTTGTCGCAACGTTGTGCTCGACGCTGAACGCTAGAGAATTGCACAGCTGAGTGCCGGAGATTAGCGCGTTTAAACAAACAAACAAACTCTTCAGCTCTTAGTATGAAAAGTACTCTTTTTGCCCCAGCATGAATTAGAACCATAACAAAAAAAAACAGTTCAATGAGTCATTGTTTTATCTTTCATTATCTTAATTGTAAATGCCGTATCGATATAATTATCACGTAAGTAGCTAGTAAATAATAAACATTTTTATGCATCAATATGCAGAATTTTTGTCTGGAGGTGCCGAATGCCACAATTTTCCCTGTCAGGACGAAACTTAGGACACTTTTAGGCGACTTTTCTTGTAAGATTTTTAACACCCTTAGGAAATAAATAATATACTCGTAGGAAAGACAAGGTTGACACGTGAATCGAGGAGTTCCTTCCTACAGTCCCGGGTCCTTTAAGCGGGGCGTGAAAAAGCATCCGTTGAGCCCGCAAGCTGAGGGTCACTATTAGAACATTGTTGGTATCTGTAATGGTGACCGTCTTCCCGAGACACACTTAACAAAACTTCAAGGAGAATTATTGGGGAACTCCTCGTAATTTGTTATGATACTAGTTACCATTCTTTGATTGATCCATTTAGATGGCCGTGTGGGCTTCATAGTCCCTGTGGAGGGGACCACAGACCAGTTCCTAATTGGATTAGGGCGCAAGTTCGTGATAGTGAAATGGGATGGGGCAGACGGCACGCCCGCCACTGTCGTGAAGGAGATCGCAGAAGTAGACCAGGATGTGCCTATTACCTGCATCAACGACGGCAAGGCGGACCCTAGAGGCAGAGTATACGCTGGTAAGTGATAAGGTGTGATGTGAAGGTGAAGTGGATGGGTGTCAATAAGGAATGGACGGGGAAGCGACACGGTGGTCGGCTGACGGTGAGGCAGTAAGGCCTCGTAGTAACCATCGGAGCGAGAAGCTTCAAGCTACAGACCTTGGTGCTACTCTACTAGCCACTGTATGGGACAGTGCTAGGCTAGTAGCCGGAGTACCTTCGAAATAGAATTATAAAAAATTTATACAAACCCAGGGTCGGCAGCACGAGTTGGGGACCCTGAGGTCCCCACACCGGAAGAGGGCCAGATCGAGAGATATTGGCCCTGGGTCAGCTGGGGTGAGAGGGATATGGCTACGACAATCTTACCTTCGGCAACTGACGGCCCACAGACGGCGTGCGTTTTAGTCTGTTCGAGTCCGACATAACCTCCTCCTCCCGGCCCCGGCGGGGGAGGTATCCGTGGGGATTTTTCGCACGATAAAAAAAAGGGTCGGTAGCACGAGTGTGACGCCCTTGGTGTTGCACTGGTCCATAGGATATAACTAGTACCCATTTCCCATCAGGTAGGCCGTGTGCTTGTCTGTTATTTGTTGCACATGTTAATTTTTGATCTTATTTCAATTCAATTATTCAAATTTTTTTTTTTAAAGATTAGACTACTTGTTTAGAACATGAATAGAGAAACGATTGCATCTGATTATTCGGGCCATAACAGCCGGCAATATCAGATCTAATTCAGCACGATCATGATCACAATTATTTTTATTTTTTGCACACCTCAATGAACACAAATACTTATTTAATCAATTGAAGGCCATTGCACACACTCCAAGATTCATTATCTAGTTAGTTACTGCTTAACGAGTATTAGGCGTAATACAGTACTTACTCACTAAATCCTCGACTCAATGATCACTGTTTTTACAGCATTTTATTTTACCAACCAATGCTGTGATTTTCAGTAGCAACTAGCTAATTTAAACAGTGGTAACAAATAATAGTACCTACTTAGTTTATGAAACTGTTAGGTAGGTAGGTTAGGTACATGGAATGGAATACATGGATGACTTTGGAGACTCATATTCGTGTTCAATTTAGATCAGATTTTGAGTTTGGAAAAAAATACATACCTAACGTCTGCATATTTTGATTGCATCGACGTAGAACTTTATTTTTTTACAGCTTCAAATCGTTACAGATGAAGTATTTGGTAGTATGATTTTCACTGATTTTCAACTTGCGTCTTGACTGACAGATAGACGAAGGACGACGAAGTGATGCTATAAGGGTTCCGTTCTTTTCCTCTTGAGGCAAGGAACCCTAAAAATGATCGTGTTCTCCACAGTCTGATGTCTAACGACGTAATCTGTCATGTTCAGGCACCTTCGCAGACGTGCATACAGTGGATCCCACCGAGATGTTCAATAATCCAAAAGGCAGCCTGTTCCGACTGGATGGAAGCAAGGTCACGAAGATAGCTGATCGAATTCGCGTCGCCAACGGCCTAGCTTGGGACTTGAAGGAGAAAGCCATGTACTATATAGACTCGATGGAGAGGAACATCCGGAGATACGATTATGATGTTGAGACTGGGGAAGTGTGTAAGTATCCCTCGTAATCGGAGCCTTTGACTCAGGTTTCAGTATAAAACTACGAAAATCATAGTTGACGAAATGTGGGTGATAATAAGCCTCTGCCTACTCCTGGTTGATTTATAGACGTGAATATATGTATGGATTATTATCCATATCATAGAGGCAAAAGACGTTATAAATTGCTATATTTCTACTTTATGAAGGACTAAAAAATCGAAATTTAAGTAGTTATATTTTTCTCTGTTATACACGTAAAAATGCTTGAAAACCAGGTTCCGCACCAACGAGATAGACTTATTTTTTCGTACGCACACAGATTTAGCATAGGCCGATTATGGGTGATTTGCAGAGAACATGTTAAAATACTAGTGTGTCTTTACAGCCAACATGCGACACGTATTTGATTTTGTCAAAAACAACATCACTGCCGGCATCCCCGACGGCTGCACCATAGACACTGACGGAAACCTTTGGGTGGCAACCTTCAACGAGTCCTGTGTTCTGAACATAGACCCTAGGACCGGAACCCTGATCCGCAAGGTCACCATTCCAGTCCCGCAAGTCACCTCAGTCACTTTCGGAGGTCCTGATCACGATATTTAGTTCGTGACAACAGGCAACGTGAATTACCCGGAACTACCAAAGCCCCCATCCGGGGCTGTTTTTATGGTGACAGGCTTGGGAGTGAAGGGTCATCCTAATGTCCATTACAAACTTTAATAATATTTTAATTAGACATGATAAATATTTTCTGCTAACCATTGATAAAAGACAGTTTTTCAATGTAGTTTTATATGTTGAATATTATTTTTTTGCTGTAATCATAAAACACATTCAGTAACACAGTGTAATTCATTATATAAATTAGTATTTAAGTGATTAGTATATATAAGTGATTAGTATTTATTTAATTAGTTGTAAAGTAGGTATTTAATTTAAGTAACGAAATAAATGTTATAATCCGATAAATATAATTGTACCTATTTAAATTTTTTTTAATTTATTTAAGGTGTTCTACCAATCATATCGTATTCTTCCTATCCTACCTATCTTCCTATTTTAAATATGATAATTGTGAAAATCTTTGAATGTAGGCAATGGCATGTTCTTTTACTGAAGCAGCTCAAACCGCTGCGTTGGACGATTGTGACTTGGGATATCGTGGATAATCATAAATCTACTTACTTTATCCCAGGAACAGGGTCTCAATTCTTCAAAGCAAAACCACTGTCATGCTACTGACACTGCAAGAAAATTCTATTTAATTTTAGCCTTTAAAGTAATTCAGTTAAAGTTTAAAATGTATGTATTTTTCAATGTTAAATCATACTCAACTAAAAACGTGAATGATCCTCATTCAATCTATCCTTACTATATCCCTGGCAAAACTGTACTTATTTAAAAATTATTTACATACTTAATCTAATTCTGAAACTTACAATCTAATAAAAATATAACTAATTATAATTACACTATAACTAACCTAAAATTCGCTCAGGCCTGTACCCGGTGCAAAGGTGCCCATAACGCTGGCTGCGTTGCTCCTTTGGATGGCAATGGCCAGCCTTTGCACCAGGTATGACCCAGCGTGGGAGTCTCCTGTCTTCTCCCTCACCCTGCGCCCGATGTCCTCCACAAAGCGCTTAGCTTCTGCATTCCAGCAGCCCGAGGTCTCTACCGCAAAGGGGACGAATAGGTACCGGGCCTGTAACGCCTCGTATTTTAGGCGTTTCCCGGCGGCTCGCGGTCTCCACTCTAGGACTTGTCTACTCCAACGGCCAATAAGAATATTAGTAGTCGAATATTCGCTCTAACCCTTCCAGCTGAGCTAAATTGCTAAGTGTTAGGAGTGGGTTCACGTCGGTAGTGTTAGCGCAATTTCCAGGATTCGAACTTGGGCTCTCACGATCGTAAAGCTGACTCTTTAACACGTTCACTGCGGGAGGATTTTTAGTGTTCTTTTATCTGGTGCGTGTGAGGTTATATTGACTCATGGAGGACTTTTTAACTGTGCGTATGTGGTCATATTGACCCATAAAAAGTTCAGTTTTAATATAGGTTTTATTCAGTGGTGGTAGCGATTTTTGTCTGTTTTTTTTTTGCAGTACATAGACCTTTATATGGTGTATATGTGACTACCGGCGTTTTTGGCTCCCATGTTTCGTTTATGCTATAGAAGAGAAACAATTTGTGAGTTCATTTTGACCACACAACGCACTGAAGATATCAAAAGGCTAGTGATGGGAAACACTTCTGTTAATATTCATATCGATAAATTGACGTAGAGCTGTATTACTTATAGGTTATACTAATACCATTGGAATCTTAGAGGCTTAAAATGAAAAATCAAAGACTTAGTAACGGTTTATTTTAATATGATGGCACCTATGTCACGTTCCTCAACAGTGCTGCCCTTCTTCCTCAATAAACTATTCATATCAAAACATATATGTTAATTCAAAAAATTCTATTGAATTTGAGTAGATGATCCATAAAACTATTTTATTGACTTTAAAATCAATCCCTATGATTAATAACCGAGTCTATCTTGTTCATTTTTAACATTTTTTTTTCGATATGCTGGGTTTTTCTTCTCTTCTATTCTGCTCTTCTCTTCGTAGAACCTCACTGTCATAATTTAGTTTTTTCTACTTCGTTTAGGCATTTCTAACACTTGCCGAGAACACCACGTTACCTAACGAGTATAAAATACTAAAATTCAACGATACAAGAAAGATCGAAAATGTAGGCACTTAAACGACGTGACATCTCGATGTCGCTCTGCATTACAACACTACCCGCACAAAATGACGCCAGCGCATCGTTCAGTGCGGATGTGAGGTGCAGAGAGTGTGTGGTCATATTGAACTCACACCGCACTGGAATGAAATATTTTTCTTCTGGTGCGGGTGAGGTCATATTGGGTCACGACTATTTAAAAATGCTGGATTGTTCACATTAAAGCGGTGATCATAATGGTATATTCATCTCTTTCCTGTAAAATATATTCTTAAAGTTATCCCTCTCGCACCAGGGGAAAGTACGCTATTTTCGTCCCGCACCAGACAAAAGTTAGCTATGAGCCAAAATGACCTCACAACGCAGCGAACGTGTTAACTAATAATCTGTCGATAATTAATCCTAATCTTCAAATTGCAATCTCATCATGATTTAGATAAAATTGCTTTTTAAATGCAACAACGCAAATAATCATTACTTCAGTAGTTCGACGTTCTCTGGTCGTGGCGATCGACTGAATTAGGATAACAATAAAATTAAAATATTTTAATTCGTTCAGTTCAATCAAGTAGTCTGTGGTAAGTTAATATTCATTTTTAAAACACTTTTATTTCAACTTGTAATATTTGTGAATAGTGTGAGCAACGATAAATTAGAGACGCATTCTAAAAAGGCGATATTTACACGAATTTGGAATCTGCTTAGTAAATAATTGTGATTCAACTCATTTTTTATAGGAAAATATTTACTGAGAATCATAAATTTTGATTTGATTAACTACCAAAAAACCAAAATCCGCCTGATATAAGTCTGTCCAAAATAGTCTCGGTCTAATGCCAGTCTCCTTAATGTCAAAAACGATCACGAGTTCCATGAAAATTATGTCACGAGAATGCCGCATTTTTGACATTTAGGAGGCTGAATTTTTAACAGAATTGGTCTTCAGATGTCGGTCAAGGTGCAAAGGATCACTGAGCCGCTCGAGCATGGCGAGGGTCCTCACTGGGACGCTCAGCAGCAGGCGCTGTTCTTCGTCGATGTCTATTCGAAATTCATCCACAAGTTTGTGCCTGCCACTGGCAAACATACCAGAACTAAACTTGGTGAGTTCATACTGTTTTGAGATCCCTCTGCAGTTGCTTTGTTGTCAGTTTTGTTTGGAAAGAGTACATTTTTACTACAAACCTACTTAATATTAAGTACTTACTAGCCGACCGGCCCCGTCTTCGCCTGTGGCATACTTCGAAACCCAGAAAACAATACAGTTTTCATCATCATTTATTGATCTTCAAATCACGTATGGGTGTTTGTCGCATTTGTTGACATTTATGATTACTGGTCCACTCCCTTGAGTAGTAGAGTAATGATATATAAACCTAAAACCTCCCCCAATAACCGGACTATTCAAAACAAAAAACAAGTTGCAACAGCATTGATTGTAGATTGTCATTGGTCGATCTCCAGTGACGTCACCCAGTCCGACCAATGACAATTTCTATCAAAGTTGTAGCAACGTTGTGCTCGTCGTTGTGCGCTTACAGAATTGCATTGCTGTAGTTCCTTTAATTAGCGCGTTTAAACAAACAAACAAACTCTTCAGCTTTTAGTATTAAGTACTCTTTTTGTCCCAGCGTGAATTAGAACATAACAAAATCAATCAGTTCAATGAGTCTGCATTATTTTATCTTTCACCTTATCTTCTTAATCACAAATGGCGTATCGATATAATTATCGCCTGTTAGTAGCTAATAATTAATAAGCATTCTCATGCATCAATATGCAGAATTTTTAATCTGGGAGTGCCGAGTGCCACAGTGTTCCTGTTAGGACGAAGTTTTTTTACACCCTTAGGCGGGCAAATATGAAAAGACAAGGTGGAGGCCCGGGTTCTTTAAGCGGGATGTGAAAACGCCCATCAAGCTGAGGGCCACCATTGTAACATTGGTGGTGTCTGTAAAGGTGACCCTCTTTCCTGAGACAAACTTCAAGCTAAATTATTGGGGAACTCCTCGTAATTTTCTAATGATACTACTTACCTAGTTACTATTCTTTGACTGATCCATTTAGGTGGCCGTGTGGGCTTCATAGTCCCTGTGGAAGGTACCACAGATCAGTTCCTAATTGGATTACGGCGCAAGTTCGTGATAGTGAAATGGGACGGGGAAGATGGCACGCCTGCCACTGTCGTGAAGGAGATCGCAGAAGTAGACCAGGATGTCGTTACCACCAGCATCAACGACGGCAAGGCGGACCCTAGAGGCAGAGTATATGCTGGTAAGTGCTAAGGTGTGGTATGAAGGTGAAGTGGATGGATGTCTAGGACGAGGAGGCGCCACGTTAGTCTCTTTCACCAGCTGACGGCGAGGCGGTGAGTCCTCGTAGTAACCATCAGAGCGAGTAACTTCAAGCTCAAGCTACAGATAGCTTATAGCTTCTGGGCGCTGAAGCGTGAGCTGTTAAAAGAGACTACCGTAGTCGTTGCCCTTCCACCTGACGTCAGACATTGTTGCTACTCTACTAGTCACTGCTTGGGACAGTGCTATGCTAGTAGCCGGAGTACCTTCGATGATATGACTAACAGCTTTTAGGTAGATATCTGTGATAGATTGAATTACACGAGTGTGATGCCCTTGGGGCTGCACTTGTCCATAGGATACAGTAACTAGGTATTTCCCATAAAGTGGACCATGTGCTTATTTTTTTAAAGGATTATACTACTTGATTGCAACATGAACAGCGAAACGATTGCATCCAATGATTGCATCTAATTATTCTGGCCGCATAATCAGATCCAATTTTGCCCGATCATGATCACAATACTTTTTTTTTGCACACCTCAATGAATACAAATACTTATTTACTTAATCATTTGAAGGCCATTGCACACACTCCAAGATTTAACTATTATCTACAGCATAATGAGTATGAGGCGTAATACCTAATACAGTATTTACTCACTAATATTATCGAATCGATGATCACTGTTTTTACCGTATTTTATTTTACCAATCAATGCTGTGATTTCCAGTGGCTACCAGCTAATTTAAATAGAACTACCTACTTAAGGTTGCAGCCTCAACCTGCAATGCAATTCTGTAAGCGCACAACGACGAACACAACGTTGCGACAACCTTGATAGAGATTGTCATTGGTCGGACTGGGTGACGTCACTGGAGATCGACCAATGATAAATCTATATCAAGGATTCAATTCTATCGTAACGTTGTGCTCGTCGTTGTGCGCTTACAGCCCCCCTAGACAAGTGGCAATTCGAAATGTATGGGATTTGACGTATATGACAGGCGTCAATGAATGTCAAATACGTCAAATCCTATACATTCGTCATTCTATTCCATCATACGCCGAGCAACGAATTGCCACTTGTCTAGAGGGGCAGAATTGCACTGCTTTAATGTAATATTTTTGAGTAAATAATATAATAGTAGTTAGTTTATGAAACTGTTGCTTAATGGGTAAGGGTTCTTAAAACATGAGTGTAAATTAAAAAACGAGCCGTAGCCGTTTTTTTATAGTATCATAATTATGAGTGTTTTAAGACCAAATTATGTGCAGTTTCATAAAGTACTTTATCTAAATAATTCTAATCTCATGAATTAATTAATACAATTTGTGTAAAATGACAAACGTTGAGCGCCAAAAGGATCGCGCACGCTATGTAAAAAAAATCAGCTAATGTTGTAGGGTATCGTAATGGAAAAAGTTACATTATGATATGATACAGTTAGCCATAGAAGAGCTGTATCATAATGTAATTTTAAAAAAATATTTTATATTCTGTGCGTAAAGACCGTCATCAAAGTTTTGTTTTTAATTTTTCAATGTTTACTTACGTACATTTCAGTATGAGATTAGATAAAAATTATTTACGTAGGTACATTACATTGATAACTTAGAAGACTCATGATCGTGTTCAATTTAGATCGGATTTGGAGATTAATATACGAGTATAACGTAGGTCTACATCTTTTGATTGCATTGATGTAGAAGTTTAACCTACAGCTTTAAGACATTGTAGAGTAGGTATTTGGTAGTATGATATACAACTTGTTACCTCCACGCATTCCTGAGAAAAACAGGATGACAGACAGACGGACAACAAAGTAATCCTATTAGGGTTATTTTCCTCTTGAAGTACGGAAGCCTATAAATGATCGTGTTCTCCAAAGTCTAATGTCTAACGACGTTATCTGTCATGTTCAGGCACCTTCGCAGACTTGGAGACGCCGGATCCCAGCGAGACGTTCGAGAATCCGAGAGGCAGCCTGTTCCGACTGGATGGAGGCAAGGTCACGAAGATAGGTGATAGAATTCGGATCGCCAACGGCCTAGCTTGGGACTTGAAGGAGAAAGCTATGTACTATATAGACTCGATGGAGAGGAACATCCGGAGATACGATTATGATGTTGAGACTGGGGAAGTATGTAAGTATCCCTCGTCTTCGGAGCCTTTCAGGTTTCAGTATAAAACTACGAAAATCAAAGTTGACGAAAAGTGGGTGATAATAAGCCTCTACCTGCTCCTGGTTGATTTACAGACGTGAATATATGTATGGATTATTATCCTTAACTATAGAGGCAAAAGACCACGAGCCACCCCGTTTTTCACGTTATTAAGTTGCTATACCTATTTCTTCTTTAATACTAACAAATCGAAATCTAAGTATATTTTTCTCTGTCATATTCGTAAAAATGTCCAAGGAACAGGTTCTGCACCAGCGAGATAGACCTATTTTTCTCGTACGCACACAGATTTGGCACAGCGTTGGACCGATTGAGTGTAATTCGTAGAGAACATATTAAAATACTAGTGTGTCTTTACAGCCAACATGCGACACGTATTCGATTTGGTCAAAAACAACATGCCTGGTGGCATCCCCGACGGCTGCACCATAGACACTGACGGAAATCTATGGGTGGCGACCTTCAGCGAGTCCTGCGTTCTGAACATTGACCCTAGGACCGGAACCCTGATCCGCAAGATCACCATTCCAGTCCCGCAAGTCACCTCAGTCACTTTCGGAGGTCCTGATCACGATATTTTGTTCGTGACAACATCCAACGTGAAATACCCGGAACTACCAAAGCCCCCATCCGGGGCTGTATTTATGGTGACAGGCTTGGGAGTGAAAGGTCATCCTAATGTCCATTATAAACTTTAATAATGTTGTAATTAGACATGATAAAATATTTTCTTGATAAAAGACAGTTTTTCAATGTAGTTTTAAATAATGTTAAATATGTATTTATTTTTTGCAAATTAGTTTTACATTTCAGTTACACAGTGTAATTTGTTATTTAAATTAGTATTTAAGTAATTAGCATTTATTTAATCAATAGTGAAGTAGATATTTAATTTAAATAACGACATGAATGTTAATGTACTTAATGTATCATTATTCAATAAATGTACCTAATTCTGTTCAAAAATGTTCAACTTTATTTAAGGTGGTCTACTAATTATATCTTCCTATCCTATCTTTCTATTATAAATATGAGAGTTTGTGAAGATGTTTGTAAGTTAGGTACTCAAGCAGCTCAAACCGCGGGACCGTTGTGGCTGATTAATTATACACTTCGGATAATAGGATATTTGGGATATTGCGGGGGCTACCTTTATCCCAGGAATAGGTTATTAGTCCATAACAGGCTCTGTGGCGTGGCGGTAGTGAACGCAGTCGCTACGCAGGAGACGCGGGTTCGATCCCAGCTCAAATATTTGTATACACGAAATGGATATTTACATTGGTCTGGACAAGAGCCTGTTAAGCTGTCGGTCCCAGTTGGCATACGAACATATATATGGCAATCGTTATGAGAAGTTGAAACCCTTAAAAAATTTCCAACAACTGGTTTAGCTGCAATGCTTCGATATCGCCCAATATCGCCATTGGGCTGTGGAATTCCCTCTAACACCTCCAGCTAAGTTAAATTACTTGTGTTAGGAGTGGGTCCACGTCGGTAGTGTTAGCGTAATTCCCAGGAACCTTCGAACTTGCGCTCATAAGATCGTAAAGCTGACTCTATAACCAATAAGGTGTCGACGCTTAATCCTAATCTTCAAATTGCAATCTCATCATGATTTAGATAAAATTGCTTTTTAAATGCAACAACGCAAATAATCATTACTTCAGTAGTTCGACGTTTGCTAGTCGTGGCGATCGACAAAATTATACTTAACAATTAGTTACTTAAAATATTTTAGTTCGTTCAGTTCAATCAAATAGGCTGTGGTAAGTTAATATTCATATTTAAAAACTATTATTTCAACTTGTAATATTGTGAATAGTCTGCCCAACAATAAATTAGATCATAAAGGATGATATTTTATCATGCGACGATATTTTACATGAAATTGGAATCTGCTTTTAGTAAATGAAATAATGTGATTTTACTCTTAGTATGAGTGCCCATATTTTTTTTTCGTTTCTTACATTTTTTACGTTTTCTTACAATTATACGAATTTTAAGTATGGGAATCTAATTGAGATTTACTGGGAAATCATAAATTTTGACACTAAAAAACAAAAATCCGATTGATGTAATTAAGTAGTCTCGGTCAAATCCCAGTTTACTTAATGTCAAAAACGATCGTGAGATCCATGAAAATGATGTTACGAGAATACCGCATTTTGACATTTAGGAGGCTGAATTTTTAACAAAATTTGGTCTTCAGATGTCGGTCAAGGTGGAGAGGATCACTGAGCCGCTCAAGCATAGCGAGGGTCCTCACTGGGACGCTCAGCAGCAGGCGCTGTTCTTCGTCGATGTCTATCCAAAATTCATCCACAAGTATGTGCCTGCCACTCAAAAACATACCAGAACCAAACTTGGTGAGTTTTAAGATTCCTCGGCAGTTGTTTTGTAGCGTTTTATTTGGAAAGAGTACCTACATACTACATACCTACTTATATTAAGTACTTACTAGCTGACCAGCCCCGTCTTCGCCTTCAAAATAATCACGTATGGCGGTATTGGTATCTGCCGCATTTGTTGACATTTATGATTACTGCTCCGCTCCCTTGAGTAGTAGACTGATGATATCTGACTGCCTCTGTGGCGTAGCGGTAGTGAACACGGCTGCTACGCAGGAGGCGCGGGTTCGATCCCCGCTCAGTGCCAATATTTGTATGCATGAATATAAATATTTGCATTGGTCAGCACTGCAATTCACTAAGCGAGCACAACGATGCGAGGCGCTCCGTCATTGGTCAGATTGTATCACGTCATTGGAAATCGACCAATGACAGTGTCTATCGCGCACATCGTTGCGACTCGCATGACTCGCATCGTTGTCGCATCGTTGTGCTTGTTAGTGAATTGCACAGCTGGCTGTTTCTATGTATAAATATGTATGTACATATTTCCAAAAAAAAAGTATCTAAGTATGTATATCCGCATTCTATATTCCATAACACAAGCTAATTAAGCTTACCATGGGTCTAGATAGCTTTGTGTAGAATGTTGTAGAATATATCTATATTCTTACGAACTATTCAACACAAAAAGAATATTTTAATTCGAACCAGGCTGTGCAATTCTCTAAGCGTTCAGCGTCGAACACAACGTTGCGACAACCTTGATCAAGATTGTCATGACAATCTCGATCAAGGTTGTCGCAACGTTGTGCTCGACGCTGAACGCTAGAGAATTGCACAGCTGAGTGCCGGAGATTAGCGCGTTTAAACAAACAAACAAACTCTTCAGCTCTTAGTATGAAAAGTACTCTTTTTGCCCCAGCATGAATTAGAACCATAACAAAAAAAAACAGTTCAATGAGTCATTGTTTTATCTTTCATTATCTTAATTGTAAATGCCGTATCGATATAATTATCACGTAAGTAGCTAGTAAATAATAAACATTTTTATGCATCAATATGCAGAATTTTTGTCTGGAGGTGCCGAATGCCACAATTTTCCCTGTCAGGACGAAACTTAGGACACTTTTAGGCGACTTTTCTTGTAAGATTTTTAACACCCTTAGGAAATAAATAATATACTCGTAGGAAAGACAAGGTTGACACGTGAATCGAGGAGTTCCTTCCTACAGTCCCGGGTCCTTTAAGCGGGGCGTGAAAAAGCATCCGTTGAGCCCGCAAGCTGAGGGTCACTATTAGAACATTGTTGGTATCTGTAATGGTGACCTCTTCCCGAGACATACTTAACAAAACTTCAAGGAGAGTTATTGGGGAACTCCTCGTAATTTGTTAATAATACTAGTTACTATTCTTTGACTGATCCATTTAGATGGCCGTGTGGGTTTCATAGTCCCTGTGGAAGGGACCACAGACCAGTTCCTAGTTGGATTAGGGCGCAAGTTCGTGATAGTGAAATGGGACGGGGAAGACGGCACGCCCGCCACTGTCGTGAAGGAGATCGCAGAAGTAGACAAGGATGTCGTTATCACCAGCATCAACGACGGCAAGGCAGACCCTAGAGGCAGAGTATATGCTGGTAAGTGCTAAGTTGTGGTGTGAAGGTGAAGTGGATGGGTGTCAATAAGGAATGGACGGGGGAAGCGACACGGTGGTCAGCTGACGGTGAGGCAGTAAGGCCTCGTAGTAACCATCGGAGCGAGAAGCTTCAAGCTACAGACCTTGGTGCTACTCTACTAGCCACTGTATGGGACAGTGCTAGGCTAGTAGCCGGAGTACCTTCGAAATAGAATTATAAAAAATTTATACAAACCCAGGGTCGGCAGCACGAGTTGGGGACCCTGAGGTCCCCACACCGGAAGAGGGCCAGATCGAGAGATATTGGCCCTGGGTCAGCTGGGGTGAGAGGGATATGGCTACGACAATCTTACCTTCGGCAACTGACGGCCCACAGACGGCGTGCGTTTTAGTCTGTTCGAGTCCGACATAACCTCCTCCTCCGGCTCCGGCGGGGGAGGTATCCGTGGGGATTTTTCGCACGATAAAAAAAAGGGTCGGTAGCACGAGTGTGACGCCCTTGGTGTTGCACTGGTCCATAGGATATAACTAGTACCCATTTCCCATCAGGTAGGCCGTGTGCTTGTCTGTTATTTGTTGCACATGTTAATTTTTGATCTTATTTCAATTCAATTATTCAAATTTTTTTTTTTAAAGATTAGACTACTTGTTTAGAACATGAATAGAGAAACGATTGCATCTGATTATTCGGGCCATAACAGCCGGCAATATCAGATCTAATTCAGCACGATCATGATCACAATTATTTTTATTTTTTGCACACCTCAATGAACACAAATACTTATTTAATCAATTGAAGGCCATTGCACACACTCCAAGATTCATTATCTAGTTAGTTACTGCTTAACGAGTATTAGGCGTAATACAGTACTTACTCACTAAATCCTCGACTCAATGATCACTGTTTTTACAGCATTTTATTTTACCAACCAATGCTGTGATTTTCAGTAGCAACTAGCTAATTTAAACAGTGGTAACAAATAATAGTACCTACTTAGTTTATGAAACTGTTGCATAATACCTACTCGTAGTAAGGGTTCTTAAAACACTCGTGTTTTAAGACCAAATTATGTTTAGTTTCATACACTACTTTATCTAATCTCATGAAATAATTAGTTAATACAATAATTAGCGTAAAATGATAAATGTTGTATGTAGTAAAAGTTATTTTTTTGATGTTTACAATTCAGTATGATTAGATAAAATAATTACTTCATTAGGTACATGGAATGGAATACATGGATGACTTTGGAGACTCATATTCGTGTTCAATTTAGATCAGATTTTGAGTTTGGAAAAAAATACATACCTAACGTCTGCATATTTTGATTGCATCGACGTAGAACTTTATTTTTTTACAGCTTCAAATCGTTACAGATGAAGTATTTGGTAGTATGATTTTCACTGATTTTCAACTTGCGTCTTGACTGACAGATAGACGAAGGACGACGAAGTGATGCTATAAGGGTTCCGTTCTTTTCCTCTTGAGGCAAGGAACCCTAAAAATGATCGTGTTCTCCACAGTCTGATGTCTAACGACGTAATCTGTCATGTTCAGGCACCTTCGCAGACGTGCATACAGTGGATCCCACCGAGATGTTCAATAATCCAAAAGGCAGCCTATTCCGACTGGATGGAAGCAAGGTCACGAAGATAGCTGATCGAATTCGCGTCGCCAACGGCCTAGCTTGGGACTTGAAGGAGAAAGCCATGTACTATATAGACTCGATGGAGAGGAACATCCGGAGATACGATTATGATGTTGAGACTGGGGAAGTGTGTAAGTATCCCTCGTAATCGGAGCCTTTGACTCAGGTTTCAGTATAAAACTACGAAAATCATAGTTGACGAAATGTGGGTGATAATAAGCCTCTGCCTACTCCTGGTTGATTTATAGACGTGAATATATGTATGGATTATTATCCATATCATAGAGGCAAAAGACGTTATAAATTGCTATATTTCTACTTTATGAAGGACTAAAAAATCGAAATTTAAGTAGTTATATTTTTCTCTGTTATACACGTAAAAATGCTTGAAAACCAGGTTCCGCACCAACGAGATAGACTTATTTTTTCGTACGCACACAGATTTAGCATAGGCCGATTATGGGTGATTTGCAGAGAACATGTTAAAATACTAGTGTGTCTTTACAGCCAACATGCGACACGTATTTGATTTTGTCAAAAACAACATCACTGCCGGCATCCCCGACGGCTGCACCATAGACACTGACGGAAACCTTTGGGTGGCAACCTTCAACGAGTCCTGTGTTCTGAACATAGACCCTAGGACCGGAACCCTGATCCGCAAGGTCACCATTCCAGTCCCGCAAGTCACCTCAGTCACTTTCGGAGGTCCTGATCACGATATTTAGTTCGTGACAACAGGCAACGTGAATTACCCGGAACTACCAAAGCCCCCATCCGGGGCTGTTTTTATGGTGACAGGCTTGGGAGTGAAGGGTCATCCTAATGTCCATTACAAACTTTAATAATATTTTAATTAGACATGATAAATATTTTCTGCTAACCATTGATAAAAGACAGTTTTTCAATGTAGTTTTATATGTTGAATATTATTTTTTTGCTGTAATCATAAAACACATTCAGTAACACAGTGTAATTCATTATATAAATTAGTATTTAAGTGATTAGTATATATAAGTGATTAGTATTTATTTAATTAGTTGTAAAGTAGGTATTTAATTTAAGTAACGAAATAAATGTTATAATCCGATAAATATAATTGTACCTATTTAAAAATGTTTTAATTTATTTAAGGTGTTCTACCAATCATATCGTATTCTTCCTATCCTACCTATCTTCCTATTTTAAATATGATAATTGTGAAAATCTTTGAATGTAGGCAATGGCATGTTCTTTTACTGAAGCAGCTCAAACCGCTGCGCTGGACGATTGTGACTTGGGATATCGTGGATAATCATAAATCTACTTACTTTATCCCAGGAACAGGGTCTCAATTCTTCAAAGCAAAACCACTGTCATGCTACTGACACTGCAAGAAAATTCTATTTAATTTTAGCCTTTAAAGTAATTCAGTTAAAGTTTAAAATGTATGTATTTTTCAATGTTAAATCATACTCAACTAAAAACGTGAATGATCCTCATTCAATCTATCCTTACTATATCCCTGGCAAAACTGTACTTATTTAAAAATTATTTACATACTTAATCTAATTCTGAAACTTACAATCTAATAAAAATATAACTAATTATAATTACACTATAACTAACCTAAAATTCGCTCAGGCCTGTACCCGGTGCAAAGGTGCCCATAACGCTGGCTGCGTTGCTCCTTTGGATGGCAATGGCCAGCCTTTGCACCAGGTATGACCCAGCGTGGGAGTCTCCTGTCTTCTCCCTCACCCTGCGCCCGATGTCCTCCACAAAGCGCTTAGCTTCTGCATTCCAGCAGCCCGAGGTCTCTACCGCAAAGAGGACGAATAGGTACCGGGCCTGTAACGCCTCGTATTTTAGGCGTTTCCCGGCGGCTCGCGGTCTCCACTCTAGGACTTGTCTACTCCAACGGCCAATAAGAATATTAGTAGTCGAATATTCGCTCTAACCCTTCCAGCTGAGCTAAATTGCTAAGTGTTAGGAGTGGGTTCACGTCGGTAGTGTTAGCGCAATTTCCAGGATTCGAACTTGGGCTCTCACGATCGTAAAGCTGACTCTTTAACTAATAATCTGTCGATAATTAATCCTAATCTTCAAATTGCAATCTCATCATGATTTAGATAAAATTGCTTTTTAAATGCAACAACGCAAATAATCATTACTTCAGTAGTTCGACGTTCTCTGGTCGTGGCGATCGACTGAATTAGGATAACAATAAAATTAAAATATTTTAATTCGTTCAGTTCAATCAAGTAGTCTGTGGTAAGTTAATATTCATTTTTAAAACACTTTTATTTCAACTTGTAATATTTGTGAATAGTGCGAGCAACGATAAATTAGAGACGCATTCTAAAAAGGCGATATTTACACGAATTTGGAATCTGCTTAGTAAATAATTGTGATTCAACTCATTTTTTATAGGAAAATATTTACTGAGAATCATAAATTTTGATTTGATTAACTACCAAAAAACCAAAATCCGCCTGATATAAGTCTGTCCAAAATAGTCTCGGTCTAATGCCAGTCTCCTTAATGTCAAAAACGATCACGAGTTCCATGAAAATTATGTCACGAGAATGCCGCATTTTTGACATTTAGGAGGCTGAATTTTTAACAGAATTGGTCTTCAGATGTCGGTCAAGGTGCAAAGGATCACTGAGCCGCTCGAGCATGGCGAGGGTCCTCACTGGGACGCTCAGCAGCAGGCGCTGTTCTTCGTCGATGTCTATTCGAAATTCATCCACAAGTTTGTGCCTGCCACTGGCAAACATACCAGAACTAAACTTGGTGAGTTCATACTGTTTTGAGATCCCTCTGCAGTTGCTTTGTTGTCAGTTTTGTTTGGAAAGAGTACATTTTTACTACAAACCTACTTAATATTAAGTACTTACTAGCCGACCGGCCCCGTCTTCGCCTGTGGCATACTTCGAAACCCAGAAAACAATACAGTTTTCATCATCATTTATTGATCTTCAAATCACGTATGGGTGTTTGTCGCATTTGTTGACATTTATGATTACTGGTCCACTCCCTTGAGTAGTAGAGTAATGATATATAAACCTAAAACCTCCCCCGATAAACGTACTATTCTAAACAAAAAACAAGTTGCAACAGCATTGCTTGTAGATTGTCATTGGTCGACCTCCAGTGATGTCACCCAGTCCGACCAATGACAATTTCTATCAAAGTTGTAGCAACGCGGTTGTGCTCGTCGTTGTGCGCTTACAGGAATTGCATTGCTGTAGTTCCTTTAATTAGCGCGTTTAAACAAACAAACAAACAAACAAACTCTTCAGCTTTTAGTATTAAAAGTACTCTTTTTGTCCCAGCGTGAATTAGAACATAACAAAATCAATCAGTTCAATGAGTCTGCATTATTTTATCTTTCACCTTATCTTCTTAATCACAATGGCGTATCGATATAATTATCGCCTGTAAGTAGCTAATAATTAATAAGCATTCTCATGCATCAATATGCAGAATTTTTAATCTGGGAGTGCCGAGTGCCACAGTGTTCCTGTTAGGACTAAGTTTTTTTACACCCTTAGGCGGGCAAATATGAAAAGACAAGGTGGAGGCCCGGGTTTTTTAAGCGGGATGTGAAAACGCCCATCAAGCTGAGGGCCACCATTGTAACATTGGTGGTGTCTGTAATGGTGACCCTCTTTCCTGAGACAAACTTCAAGCAAAATTATTGGGGAACTCCTGGTAATTTTCTAATGTTACTACTTACCTAGTTACTATTCTTTGACTGATCCATATAGGTGGCCGTGTGGGCTTCATAGTCCCTGTGGAAGGGACCACAGACCAGTTCCTAATTGGATTACGGCGCAAGTTCGTGATAGTGAAATGGGACGGGGAAGATGGCACGCCTGCCACTATCGTGAAGGAGATCGCAGAAGTAGACCAGGATGTCGTTACAACCAGCATCAACGACGGCAAGGCGGACCCTAGAGGCAGAGTATATGCTGGTAAGTGCTAAGGTGTGGTATGAAGGTGAAGTGGATGGATGTCTAGGACGAGGAGGCGCCACGTTAGTCTCTTTCACCAGCTGACGGCGAGGCGGTGAGTCCTCGTAGTAACCATCGGAGCGAGTAGCTTCAAGCTATCTAGCTTCTGGGCGCTGAAGCGTGAGCTGTTAAAAGAGACTACCGTAGGCGTCGCCTGACCGCCTGACGTCAGACATTGGTGCAACTATACTAGCCACTGCATGGGACAGTGCTATGCTAGTAGCCGGAGTACCTTCGATGATATGATTAACAGCTTTTAGGTAGATATATGTGATAGATTGAATTATAAATATGTTATACAAACCCAAGGTCGGCAGCACGAGTGTGACGACCTTGGAGCTGCACTTGTCCATAGGATACAGTAACTATTTCCCATAAGGTGGACCATGTGTTTATTTTTTTAAAGGATTATACTACTTGATTGGAACATGAACAGTGAAACGGTTGCATCCAATGATTGCATCTAATTATTCCGGCCGCATAATCAGATCCAATTTTGCCCGATCATGATCACAATACTTTTTTTTTGCACACCTCAATGAATACAAATACTTATTTACTTAATCATTTGAAGGCCATTGCACACACTCCAAGATTTATTATCTACTGCTTAATGACTATTAGGCGTAATACCTATTACAGTATTTACTCACCAATATTATCGAATCGATGATCACTGTTTTTACCGTATTTTATTTTACCAATCAATGCTGTGATTTCCAGTGGCTGCTAATTTAAACAGAACTACCTACTTAAGCTTGCAGCCTCAACCAGCAATGCAATTCTGTAAGCGCACAACGACGAACACAACGTTGCGACAACCTTGATAGATATTGTCATTGGTCGGACTGGGTGACGTCACTGGAGATCGACCAATGATAAATCTATATCAAGGATTCAATTCTATCGTAACGTTGTGCGCATACAGAATTGCACTGCTTTAATGTAATATTTTTGAGTAAATAATAGTAGTTTATGAAACTGTTGCTTAATGGGTAAGGGTTCTTAAAACACGAGTGTAAATTAAAAAAAACGAGCCGCAGGCGAGTTTTTTTTATAGTATCATAATTATGGACCACATTATGTGCAGTTTCATAAAGTACTTTATCTAATCTCATGAAATAATTAATACAATTTACGTAAAATGACAAACGTTGAGCGCCAAACGGATCGCACACGCTATGTAGAAATCAATCAATCAATCAATCAATCAACTGCAGCCCACTGCTGGACGAGTTATTCCGGTTGGATACCCCGTATTTGATACCCTTAGGCCACTCCCAATGTGCGCCACGTTTGCCGATCCTCCGCCTTCCGCATCCAGTCCGTCCCAGCCACCTTTCGCAGGTCGTCGGTCTACCTGGCTAGGGGATGTCCCACCTTCCATTTTCCTACGCGCGGTCTCCACTCTGTATGTAGAAAAAATCAGCTAATGTTGTATCGTAATGGAAAAAAGTTACATTATGATATGATACAGTTGGCCATAGAAGAGCTGTATCATAATTAAATTTTAAAATTTATTTTTAATATTCTGTGCGTAAAGACCGTCATCAAAGTTTTGTTTTTAATTTTTTAATGTTTACGTACATTTCAGTATAAGATTAGATAAAAATTATTTATACATTACATTGATGACTTTGAAGGCTCTGATCGTGTTCAATTTAGATCGGATTTGGAGATTAATATACGAGTAGGTACATAAAGTCTGCATCTTTTGATTGCATTGATGTAGAAGTTTAACCTACAGCTTTAAGACGTTGTAGAGTAGGTATTTGGCAGTATGATATACAACTTGATACCTCCACGCATTCCTCAGAAAAACGGGATGACAGACAGACGGACAACAAACTGATCCTATTAGGGTTATTTTCCTCTTGAAGTACGGAAGCCTAAAAATGATCGTGTTCTCCAAAGTCTAATGTCTAACGACGTTATCTGTCATGTTCAGGCACCTTCGCAGACTTGGAGACGCCAGATCCCAGCGAGACGTTCGAGAATCCGAGAGGTAGCCTGTTCCGACTGGATGGAGGCAAGGTCACGAAGATAGGTGATAGAATTCGGATCGCCAACGGCCTAGCTTGGGACTTGAAGGAGAAAGCCATGTACTATATAGACTCGATGGAGAGGAACATCCGGAGATACGATTATGATGTTGAGACTGGGGAAGTATGTAAGTATCCCTCGTCTTCGGAGCCTTTCAGGTTTCAGTATAAAACTACGAAAATCAAAGTTGACGAAAAGTGGGTGATAATAAGCCTCTACCTGCTCCTGGTTGATTTACAGACGTGAATATATGTATGGATTATTATCCTTAACTATAGAGGCAAAAGACCACGAGCCACCCCGTTTTTCATGTTATTAAGTTGCTGTACCTATTTCTTCTTTAATACTAACAAATCGAAATCTAAGTATATTTTTCTCTGTCATACTCGTAAAAATGTCCAAGGAACAGGTTCTGCACCAGCGAGATAGACCTATTTTTCTCGTACGCACACAGATTTGGCACAGCGTTGGACCGATTGAGTGTAATTCGTAGAGAACATGTTAAAATACTAGTGTGTCTTTACAGCCAACATGCGACACGTATTCGATTTGGTCAAAAACAACATGCCTGGCGGCATCCCCGACGGCTGCACCATAGACACTGACGGAAATCTATGGGTGGCGACCTTCAGCGAGTCCTGCGTTCTGAACATTGACCCTAGGACCGGAACCCTGATCCGCAAGATCACCATTCCAGTCCCGCAAGTCACCTCAGTCACTTTCGGAGGTCCTGATCACGATATTTTGTTCGTGACAACATCCAACGTGAAATACCCGGAACTACCAAAGCCCCCATCCGGGGCTGTATTTATGGTGACAGGCTTGGGAGTGAAAGGTCATCCTAATGTCCATTATAAACTTTAATAATGTTGTAATTAGACATGATAAAATATTTTCTTGATAAAAGACAGTTTTTCAATGTAGTTTTAAATAATGTTAAATATGTATTTATTTTTTGCAAATTAGTTTTACATTTCAGTTACACAGTGTAATTTGTTATTTAAATTAGTATTTAAGTAATTAGCATTTATTTAATCAATAGTGAAGTAGATATTTAATTTAAATAACGACATGAATGTTAATGTACTTAATGTATCATTATTCAATAAATGTACCTAATTCTGTTCAAAAATGTTCAACGTTATTTAAGGTGGTCTACTAATTATATCTTCCTATCCTATCTTCCTATTATAAATATGAGAGTTTGTGAAGATGTTTGTAAGTTAGGTACTCAAGCAGCTCAAACCGCGGGACCGTTGTGGCTGATTAATTATACACTTCGGATAATAGGATTGTCATGAATCTTCAATAATACAACATTTTGTGCTCAATCAAACAATAGTGTATTTCTATACTCTATATTACTATTACTACAATCATTACAATTCTTATCAATTTATATAATGGTCTTACTTTACCTTAGCTCTCATTTGTATAACTATATTACCTGATTAATCTAATAAATCTTATTTTACAATACAATTCCGTCGTTTCGTCACCATATTTACAACAATCATCCCATCAACTGACACTAGACAGTGTTGCCAACTTTTTTACAAAAGAATCTATACTGATAATAGACATAAGGTTGACTATAAAAACCTTTTTAATATCTTTCTATTGCAAAATCATTACATTCGGCCGTCCGACCGCGTGCGATCTCCTGACGCACGGTAAAAATACACAATAATTCACAAAATTAATGTACTTAAAATGTCTAAATTAATATTACATATCTCAGTTACATAATTATTTTCTCAAGTGAGTGTGCAATCATTCTCCTAGCGCACGGTAAATTAAGAAAATTCACAAAAATAAACGCAAAACTAATAATTACTTAAAATTCCTTATGTCTAAATTGATATAAAATATTTTAGTTATCTTATCAAATTCACAAAAATAAACGAAAATTAAAGTCTACTACACTTTAATATAAAATATTTGAATAATCGATTACTTTGAGAAGCAAGTGCTTAATTGAAATTAAATCAACATGTAATAACAAGTACAATGTGTAACAACAAGTTCCACCAAGTGCCATCAATCAACAGTATGAATAGTCTACATGTACATACATAAGTAATCATTACATTCGGCTGATATAAGAGAAATGAGATCGCGTTCAATTTTGGTTGAGTTTAGTCATCTTTACTTTTGTTACTTTTATCATTATCAGATGAACTGCTATCGTTTTCCGATGCTATTTTTATTATCAGATGCATTTACATTAATCCATGTCATGAATCTTATCGTCTGAGGCTACACTTTCAAAATTATACTTTCCTTGACAAAACTCCGATATTTCAATAATTTTGCACCTATTTCAGCTATTTTGACTTATAAATTTAGATAAAGCAACACAAGATTTAGATACTTCTGTTACATTGGTATTGGATTCACTACTTATGTCTAACATATTAGTTAGGCTGTCTCTCCATCTGGTTCCAAATAATGTTTCAGTTGCAGTTTTCTGAGTGGTTGGTTGCATTATTAAGTACCTACTAAATTTTCTCAATCATTTTAGATACATCTACATGACCAGAGTCGTCATGATTAGATCACATATTTGCCAGCGATCATCACGAGGAATTACGAAACAGATATTACCTATTACCAATCCGTCTATATAATCTACTATTTCAACACATATATTTTTTTTTTTTTTTATTCAAATTCAATGTTTAATATTTATATTTATATATTTTTTTTTTTTTTTTTTATGTTAGAGAAAATCAGATGTGGTAAAAAAAAAAACAAACAATCACACAAACTAAAAGCATACAAAATATTTAGGTACTGAGATCACAATTCACAAGACTGTTATTATTTATGTCAATAAATAAAGACAAATATGTTCGTGCAAAATCCAAACAAATTAATTAGGTCAGAACGTTATAGCAAAAGAAACAAATGTCAGAATAATCATGTCAAACAGAAAATTTCAAAATATTAAACATGTCAAATATTAGGCATCTATGGCATCAGATCTGGCATCTATCAGGTCAACTGTTAAACATCATTATAAATTCCACCTATTAATCAAAATCCATTGTATAAGTATGTATAATATATGTATTAAGAATCAAAATTGATCGCTTTGGTTTTTGGATCGATTTGGTACATAATAGTTTAAAAAGTTTAGATTCAAGCCACGAATATTTTAACAAAGTTTAATGATCTAATATCCTTAGCTGAGTCAGGTTTTAGAATCATCAATAGGCATTCGGTAGATGCCTGGATCTGTCATTTGTAATGTTAGAAGCCAATATTATCGGACTCCATCGCGATCTAGGTACTCGTTATTACTACCTTTAGTCTGACGTACGCTTATCCATAGATAAGTAAATCCCTAACTTCATTTTTCCCTTGTCTGCTATCAAAGCCTGCAGGATTGCCCTTGCCTCTGGTATAAATATTATGCCCGTCACAATTTTTTTTTTTTTTTTTTTTTTTTTAAAATAATATGGTAATATTTTTCCTAATTCAAATTAACACGAGGTAGGTATTTCCATTCTATTCCATTCTAGGTATCCCTCATATTTCACATTTATTTCATAACGTCAGTTATCGTTATAATATTCGCGTAAATAATCGTTACACCTAGGAGCTGATATAATATATTTTCGAGAAGCCGGCCATAACTCTGTTCATTTGGGAATGCTCCTTTGAGTTTAATTTGCCAATCTGCATCTGCCAGATATAAGAGCCTCCAAGTTTGAAGAGATAGTTCGAAGCTCAAACCACCTCGTCAAACCTTCCCCTCTTCGCTAGACCAGGAAAATTCTGAAGAGCAAATTGTATGGTCCGATTCTCGTCCCATTCATAAATTACAACACATTCGTTGTCTTTACTAACCCAACATTCAATATTTCAAAACGTACTTGATGGTTCGAATTCTGGTATAACATTGCTTGGCCCCGAATCAGATCAGCATCGAAAAACCGGTATTTTCGAAACCGTTTTTTTTAACTATAAAACCTACAGATCTAGAATTTACATGCTTGCATACTATAGGATATACAGAGTAACTTCTTCTTTTCATAAATTAAATAAAAAAGGAAATAGTTGAAAAGAGTCTCTGAACATCACTCTAATCTTTCTTATAAAACCAAATATTTTCTACAATATGTATACAAATAATCTAAACTTTCACACGTCGTGATCTTCTTAGTTAGTAACCGTCGCCTATAAAGTTATCTATTAAAATTAGTTTTACTGATTTTTACGGTTCAAATTTGAGCGCATGACCACTTGTATGGTCGAAGTCATTCGTGTATGTAATCACCTTAAGTAAATGATTAGTAATGTCTTATTTATACGCTGTTACAAAGAATTAAATATTTTCAGTAGGTACGTCTTTGGTAGACCAACTACCCTTTTGTTGGATGTACTAGATGAGAAGGAGCTGAATGAAGAATGCTTACGTTTCCTCTGGTTATCTTGTCTTGTTCGCTTCTTAGTCATTACAGGCTGCGACTTTACGCTACTATTCGTTCTAGCTACTACCTACGAAAGGGTGTGCTTTCGTTTATTACGGCATTCGTTCAATTCAGGAAGCAAGCTATCGGGAGTAATCACGTCGTCGTCTGAATTCATTACCTGTAGAAATGATTTTGTCTTTAATTAACATTATCGAGTCTTTCGAACCGAAAACGGTCGCGCTACCGGCGCACTGCCTTTGTAAATAAATCACACTGGTTTTATAGACATACTTAGCTTACTACATTGGGCATACTTAGCTCTATAGGCATACTTAGCCTACTTCATTGAGCAAACATGGCTCTATGGGCATACTTAGCCTACTACGTTGAGCACACATGGCTCTATAGGCATACTTAGCCTACTTCATTGAGCACACATGGCTCTATAGGCATACTTAGCCTACTACATTGAGCACACATGGCTCTATGGGCATACTTAGCCTACTACATTGAGCACACATGGCTCTATGGGCATACTTAGCCTACTACGTTGAGCACACATGGCTCTATAGACATACTTAGTCTACTACATTGAGCACACATGGCCCTATGGGCGTACTTAGCCTACTACATTCAGCACACTTGGCTCTATCTATAGGCATACTTAGCCTACTACATTGAGCACACATGGCTCTATAGGCATACTTAGCCTACTATACTAAGCAGTCTTAGCTCCATAGGCATACTTAGCCTCTTACATTAAGCACACTTTATCTAGTAATACATAGATTTCACTATACATATTCATTGACAATTATCTAATAATAATTTACTGTAACAATCAAACATTTGCACGCCATATACTACGGCTATAAGTGATGTAGGTACCCACTGTTATATACTCATAGGATCTCTGTAAATCAAATAATATAAAGCAAATAAATTCTATCACATAATATCAAAATCAAACATTCATACGCCACATACTGCGGCTATAAGTGCTGTAGGTACTCACTGTTATATACTCATAGGATCTCTGTATATCAATTAATATAAAGCAAATAAATTCTATCACATAATATCAAAATCAAACATTCATACGCCATATACTGCGGCTATAAGTGCTGTAGGTACTCACTGTTATATACTCATAGGATCTCTGTAAATCAATTAATATAAAGCAAATAAATTCTATCACATAATAACAAAATCAAACATTTGCACGCCATATACTGAGGCTAAAAGTGTTGTAGGTACTCTCTGTTATATACTCATAAGATCTCTGTACATCAATTAATATAAAGCAAATAAATTCTACTTCTATTTTCCATAATAGCAAAGCTCACATGACTCTGTAGGTAGGATACATTCGGCAAAAGAGACAGTATCCCACCCTCACATATGTGCGGTATTCTGATATTCATGATAAACAGTATGTCAAACGGTAAGATATACGTCAAACATATTTACATGTGAGCGAACTGTCAATAGCTCAATAATTCGTTTCTTTACTCACACACTTTGCAAATTAAAACCGATTTCAAATCATCCGTATTTATTATTTATTACTTATACTTTCTCTTTCTCATACATGAAACTCATTACAGTATAAAACCGCTATTCTCAACTTAACTATGTCATACAAGGTATCGAGTTCGAATCCCAGCATAAATTTTGCTTTTTGCACTTTTATTGATTTTCTTTTGCTTTCCCTCATTCTTATTGATTTTGATTGATATTGCATCTTTTATAGACATTTTTACACAAATAATCTTGCAAAAGAATATTTGAACTTTAACTGGTGAAATACATATTTAGTGTCGGAAACCTTAGTGTGTCAGAATGTCTTTTGAGTCAAATAAAGACGAACTTTAGCTATAATAATGCTTAACTGGGATTCTACGACGGTGATATAGGTATTCAGGAATTTTACAAGAACTTACTTTATGATTATAACTTTAGAACCTGGGTTCAAATCTTGTGTTCAAACATTAGAGGTCTTACTGGTGAATTAGTGTATGTGTGTAGTGTATTAGGGTGAATTAAAGGTGTTAATTTCATTGGTAAAGTCCAGCTTCAGTGTCGTGTTTAAACCAGATAAGGATGGTCAATATAAATTAAAGCCTTTTTTTTCTTACAATTTTGTACATCATACAATATAAACAAATAATGTGCTTGTATACGTACATATAATACTATATTATATTGTTATATTGCTTACATCATAGCATATGATCATATGATAGGTATTGTATATTATTTAACTAATCCATGAATAATATGTATGAAACAAAATACCAATTGAATTGAGAAACTCTTCATTTAGCAGTCGGTTAAAAATATATTAAGTTGATGGGTAAACCATAAGTGATGTTATTGGTAATGTAATAAGAAATTATTATATTTACATATATATGTAATACCTACAAGCTCGATCATGATTTGATTTGATGATCATGATTGATAGATTGATTCATTGTTCTTATAATACATTTACCTACTGGGAGTAAAGGAAGAAATAAAGTGTCTATAATTATCTGGTTGTAACATGTGGAAGAATAATTAGATCTATTTTACTGTCCAAAGGATGTCCAATGCAAAATTTATATTATAATGATGCTCTTATTATGTTAATTGTAACAAGATCTTGTTTTATTTTCCATAGTTATTATCCTTGAGGCTATATAACATATAAGCTATACAAGTCAATTACATGTTTCTTCTATGCCACAAATAAAATAAATAGCAAAACAAAACAAATTAAGTAACCAAAACAAATACTTAGATAAATATAGTCAGGTTTAGAACTCACTACCTTTGAGTTCCCATCCATAGTGCTTTGCACTCAACCGTGGGAGTGCTTGCTAATAATGTAAAATTTACCATCTCATTCACTATTATCATACCAACTGGTGGGCTTATCACTTCAATTATTATACAATGAGTGATACACACATGTTTATCTTTTATTAGTGCGGGCTGGTAATAACTGTTTTGTAGAGTGTACCTTTGGGAATAGGTAAATATACCAAACTACTTTCTATAAAGGAATTATATCTACCAATATGGAGTCAAAGCACAAAATCAATCAAGAAATAGATAATATCCTTACCTCAGAACAGGGTTTAATCTATAAGAATCTTTTCATCATAAAACAAACTAAAGATCTATTTACTGAATACATATACTACATATTATCTTATGACATTTGGTACTTACACATGAGAATAATTCTTAAACGGTATCTTTTCTTTTAAGGTAAAATAAATCAGAAATGTTCTACTAAAATGATTCTACTATTCATGTTCTAATATCTTTGTAACAAAATAAATAAGTACATAATATATTAATTATATTATCAATGTGCAAAGCTTTCTTGGATAAACATCCCACTTCTGAAATGTCATGAATCTTCAATAATACAACATTTTGTGCTCAATCAAACAATAGTGTATTTCTATACTCTATATTACTATTACTACAATAATTACAATTCTTATCAATTTATATAATGGTCTTACTTTACCTTAGCTCTCATTTGTATAACTATATTACCTGATTAATCTAATAAATCTTATTTTACAATACAATTCCGTCGTTTCGTCACCATATTTACAACAATCATCCCATCAACTGACACTAGACAGTGTTGCCAACTTTTTTACAAAAGAATCTATACTGATAATAGACATAAGGTTGACTATAAAAACCTTTTTAATATCTTTCTATTGCAAAATCATTACAGGATATTTGGGATATTGCGGGGGCTACCTTTATCCCAGGAATAGGTTATTAGTCCATAACAGGCTCTGTGGCGTGGCGGTAGTGAACGCTGTCGCTACCCAGGAGACGCGGGTTCGATCCCAGCTCAAATATTTGTATACACGAATATGGATATTTACATTGGTCTGGACGTGGCTCCGAGAGCACGTTAAGCTGTCGGTCCCAGTTAACATACGAACATATATGGCAATCGTTATGAGTAGTTGGAGCCCTTAAAAAATGTCCAACAACTGGTTTAGCTGCAATGCTTCGATATCGCCCAATATCGCCATTGGGCTGTGGAGGTTCGAAATTACTAATAGGTATTCCCTCTAACCCCTCCAGCTAAGTTAAGCTAAGTGGGTTCACGTCGGTAGTGTTAGCGTAATTCCCAGGAACCTTCGAACTTGCGCTCTTAAGATCGTAAAGCTGACTCTATAACCAATAAGGTGTCGACGCTTAATCCTAATCTTCAAATTGCAATCTCATCATGATTTAGATAAAACTGCTTTTTAAATGCAACAACGCAAATAATCATTACTTTAGTAGTTCGACGTTCGCTGGTCGTGGCGATCGACTGATATTTTATTCGTTCAGTTCAATCAAAATCTGTGGTAAGTATTCATTTTTAAAAACTTTTAAGTAGGTATTTCAACTCGTAATATTGTGAATAATAGTCTGCGCAACAATAAATTAGATCATATTAACTAGGACATTAGGATGATATTTTATCATGCGACGATATTTTACATGAAATTGGAATCTGCTTTTAGTAAATGAAATAATGTGATTTTACTCTTAGTATGAGTGCCCATATTTTTTTTTCGTTTCTTACATTTTTTACGTTTTCTTACAATTATACGAATTTTAAGTATGGGAATCTAATTGAGATTTACTGGGAAATCATAAATTTTGACACTAAAAAACAAAAATCCGATTGATGTAATTAAGTAGTCTCGGTCAAATCCCAGTTTACTTAATGTCAAAAACGATCGTGAGATCCATGAAAATTATGTTACGAGAATACCGCATTTTGACATTTAGGAGGCTGAATTTTTAACAGAATTTGGTCTTCAGATGTCGGTCAAGGTGGAGAGGATCACTGAGCCGCTCAAGCATAGCGAGGGTCCTCACTGGGACGCTCAGCAGCAGGCGCTGTTCTTCGTCGATGTCTATCCAAAATTCATCCACAAGTATGTGCCTGCCACTCAAAAACATACCAGAACCAAACTTGGTGAGTTTTAAGATTCCTCGGCAGTTGTTTTGTAGCGTTTTATTTGGAATTGGAAAGAGTACCTACATACTATACATACCTACTTATATTAAGTACTTACTAGCTGACCAGCCCCGTCTTCGCCTTCAAAATAATCACGTATGGCGGTATGGGTATCTGCCGCATTTGTTGACATTTATGATTACTGCTCCGCTCCCTTGAGTAGTAGACTGATGATAACTGACTGCCTCTGTGGCGTAGAGGTAGTGAACACAGCTGCTACGGAGGAGGCGCGGGTTCGATCCCCGCTCAGTGCCAATATTTGTATGCATAAATATAAATATTTGCATTGGTCTGGGTGTTTCTATGTATAATATGTATGTATGTACATATTTCCAAAAAAAAAAATCTAAGTATGTATATCCGCATTCTAGATTCCATAACACAGCTGAGTGCCGGAGATTAGCGCGTTTAAACAAACAAACGAACTCTTCAGCTCTTAGTATAAAAAGTACTATTTTTGCCCCAGCATGAATTAGAACCATAACAAAATAAAACAGTTCAATGAGTCATTGTTTTATCTTTCATTATCTTAATTGTAAATGCCGTATCGATATAATTATCACGTAAGTAGCTAGTAAGTAATAAACATTCTTATAAATGCATCAATATGCAGAATTTTTGTCTGGAGGTGCCGAATGCCACAATTTTCCCTGTCAGGACGAAACTTAGGAGACTTTTCTTGTAAGATTTTTAACACCCTTAGTTGGGAATTATAATATATTATATACGCGTAGAAAAGACAAGGTTGACACGTGAATCGAGGAGTTCCTTCCTACAGTCCCGGGTCTTTTAAGCGGGGCGTGAAAAAGCATCCGTTGAGCCCGCAAGCTGAGGGTCACCATTAGAACATTGTTGGTATCTGTAATGGTGACCGTCTTCCCGAGACACACTTAACAAAACTTCAAGGAGAATTATTGGGGAACTCCTCGTAATTTGTTAATGATACTAGTTACCATTCTTTGATTGATCCATTTAGATGGCCGTGTAGGCTTCATAGTCCCTGTGGAAGGGACCACAGACCAGTTCCTAATTGGATTAGGGCGCAAGTTCGTGATAGTGAAATGGGACGGGGAAGACGGCACGCCCGCCACTGTCGTGAAGGAGATCGCAGAAGTTGACCAGGATGTCGGTACCACCAGTATCAACGACGGCAAGGCGGACCCTAGAGGCAGAGTATACGCTGGTAAGTGATAAGTTGTGATGTGAAGGTGAAGTGGATGGGTGTTAAGAAGGAATGGACGGGGAAGCGCCACGGTGGCTTCTGTCACCAGCTGACGGCAAGGCAGTGAGTCCTTGTAGTACCCATCGGAGCGAGAAGCTTCAAGCTACAGAGTACAGACCTTGATGCTACTCTAATAGCCACTGTATGGGATAGTGTTAGGCTAGTAGCCGGAGTACCTACGGTGATATGATTAACAGTTTTTAGGCAGATATCTGTGTTAGATAGAATTATAAAAATGTTATACAAACCCAGGGTCGGCAGCACGAGTTGGGGACCCTGAGGTCCCCACACCGGAAGAGGGCCAGATCGAGAGATATTGGCCCTGGGTCGGCTGGGGTGAGAGGGATATGGCTACGACAATCTTACCTCCGGCAACTGACGGCCCACAGACGGCGTGCGTTTTAGTCTGTTCGAGTCCGACATAACCTCCTCCTCCGGCTCCGGCGGGGGAGGTATCCGTGGAGATTTTTCGCACGATAAAAAAAAAGTGACGCCCTTGGTGTTGCACTCGTCCATAGGATATAACTAGTACCCATTTCCCATCAGGTAGGCCGTGTGCTTGTCTGCCACCTAAGTTATTTGTTGCACATGTTAATTTTTGATCTTATTTCAATTCAATTATTCAATTTTTTTTTTTTGAAGATTAGACTACTTGTTTAGAACATGAATAAAGAAACGATTGCATCTGATTATTCGGGCCATAACAGCCGGCAATATCAGATCTAATTCAGCACGATCATGATCACAATTAGTTATTTTTATTTTTTGCACACCTCAATGAACACAAATACCTACTTATTTAATCAATTGAAGGCCATTGCACACACTCCAAGATTCATTATCTAGTTAGTTACTGCTTAACGAGTATTAGGCGTAATACAGTACTTACTCACTAATATCCTCGACTCAATGATCACTGTTTTTACAGCATTTTATTTTACCAACCAATGCTGTGATTTTCAGTGGCAACCAGCTAATTTAAACAGTGGTAACAAATAATAGTACCTACTTAGTTTATGAAACTGTTGCATAATACTCGTAGTAAGGGTTCTTAAAACACTCGTGTTTTAAGACCAAATTATGTTTAGTTTCATACACTACTTTATCTAATCTCATGAAATAATTAGTTAATACAATAATTAGCGTAAAATGATAAATGTTGTATGTAGTAAATTATATTACGTTATACCACTATGTTGTAAAAAATCAGCGGAAGTTGTACCTATCGTAATGAAAATAAAGTTACATTATGATACAGCAATGCAATTCTGTAAGCGCACAACGACGAGCACAACGTTGCGACAACCTTGATAGAGACTGTCATTGGTCGATCTCCAGTGACGTCACCCAGTCCGAACAATGACAATCTATATCAAGGCTGTCGCAACGTTGTGCTCGTCGTTGTGCGCTTTAGAAATGCATTCAGGTGGCCATAGAAGAGCTGTATCATAATTTAATTATTAAAATTCATTTTACTACGCTGCACTGCAATTCACTAAGCGAGCACAACAATGCGACAACGATGCGAGGCGCAACGTAGATTGTCATTGGCCAGATTGTATCACGTCATTGGAAATCGACCAATGACAGTGTCTATCGCGCACATCGTTGCGACTCGCATCGTTGTGCTTGTTAGTGAATTGCACAGCTGTGCGCAAAGGCCGTCGTTAAAGTTATATTTTTGATGTTTACATTTCAGTATGATTTGATAATAATACATTATGGTACAAGTGAGCAAAGTTGGTGATTACCACCGAGGCGACATTAAGAGAGCCGAGGACGGTAATCATCATGCTCACGCGTGCCATACGACGTTTTACAACACACTTGCGAATAAAATAATATAGAATTTGTAGCACAACTGGCAGGTGGTGAATATGTATTGGTATTGTGTGTTATTTGACTGGTATAAATATTTGAATAGTATTTGGTATATATATATTAGTATTTATTACTGTAGATAATATTATATGTTATATTATATATTTTATTACGTTATATAGTATTATAATTATATTATTTTCTATTTAGGTATATTCATATGAGTGATTTTAACAATGTCGAAAGCGACTCAGAGAGCTTTCTTTCGGCATGTAGCTATATTAGTGCTGATGATAGCTTTAATAGTGCTGATGATAGTTTTAACAGTGCTCCACCACAATCATTACCCGACCATCTAAAGTGCCAATTTTCTGATGTGCCTGGTAATTTCAATGTAGTACACCTTAATGCCCAAAGCATTCCGGCCCATTTCCCAGAGATGCTGACGACTTTTGACTGTAAAAATATTCATGCTGTTCTCGTTTCCGAGTCATGGTTTCGGCCGTGGCTCCCTTCTACCTTATATTCACTTCCTGGGTTCCAACTTATCCGAAATGATCGTTCAGACCGAGTTGGTGGCGGCGTAGCAATTTACCTAAGATCCTATATAACTTATACCAATATAAGTATGTCAGTGCAGCCACCACCAGCCAATGCTGGAGAACATCTTTTTCTCGAGGTTGAACTCAATCATACCAAGCTCCTACTTGGAGTGTACTATTGTCCTTCGTCTAAAATAAACTTCTTTTCCTCTTTTGAATCCTTCTTAGTTAATCTCATACCCTCTTACAGTCATACTATCATCATGGGTGACTTTAACACTTGCTTACTAAAAAACGACAGTCGCACTTCGAGTGTTTACCCGTGGTCCCAGTGGGTCGACCCATTACCGGGTCCATGGGTAATTTGAATTACCCGTGGTTCCAGTGGGTCTACCCATTAACGGGTCCATGGGTAATTTGAATTACCCGTGGTTCCATGGCATTAGGGATTGGTCCCGGAATTCTAATTTAATTCTAATTTTTGTCTTACTGATACAAAAGGCATTACAATTAAAACAAAAAGTAATATTAAGTATCCTGACCTGCCATCGGCTAAACCACCTATACCAGAACCACCTCAAAGTTCCGATCGGACCGCTACGCCAAAAACAATCGAAAACGACATATTAGATCCTGACTTTTATGAAGCTTCCTCAGCTTTCCTCAAAGAGGGCATTTTTGTTGGCCCTTAAATCAGACAATTGATGAAAGATAATATATTTAAAGAAAATATTTGGAAAAATCAGCTTGGGAATCTTTCATGAAAGTAACTTCCAATTCTGAAATCACCGATCAAGTGACTACAAAAGTATTGTCATGGAGGAAAACGTATTGTTGTACAGGAAAACGAATAAGTAATATCTCATTATTTTAAATTGGAAAAAGCAAAATCAATGCTCGGGCAGAACTCGAACCTTACAGGGGGAATGCTCTGACCACTGAGCCACTGAGCTTCGCCCGAGATTGATCCAAATTTTCCAATACATCCACCTTAGGGCGATGGTGGGAGCAATCTACCGATATTCGTACGTACTATCGGAAAATAATTTGTTTAGTTTAGCATACTAAATGCTTTAAAATTATTTCAAGTAATATCTCTTTGTAATACTGTAATCTCTTTGTAAGTCTTTGTAAAACTGTCTCTGTGGCGTAGCGGTAGTGAACGCGGCTGCTACGCAGGAGGCGCGGGTTCGATCCTCACTCAGTGCCAATATTTGTATGCATGAATATAAATATTTGCATTGGTCTGGGTGTTTCTATGTATAATATGTATGTATTTACAAAAAAAAAAAAGTATCTAAGTATGTATATCCGCATTGTAGATTCCATAACACAAGCTAATTAAGCTTACCATGTGTCTAGATAGCGTTGTGTAGAATGTTGTAGAATATTTATTTATTTATTTAATATTATGTGATCTCTTTTGACGTATTTGGTATGCTGTTATTACGGATTTGTATATTCTATCGATATAGTCAGAATTCCGGGACCAATCCCTAATGCCATGGAACCACGGGTAATTCAAATTACCCATGGACCCGTTAATGGGTAGACCCACTGGAACCACGGGTAATTCAAATTACCCATGGACCCGGTAATGGGTCGACCCACTGGGACCACGGGTAAACACTCCGCACTTCATCTTTCCATGCTATTTCTAACTCTTGTAACTTAACTATTCTTCCTTCTAATGCAACTCACCATGCTCCTAACTGTATTTCTACGCTAATTGACCTTACTCTGGTTTCCTCAGAAGAATGTGTAGCTAAACACGGACAATATCCAGCTACCTGTTTCTCCTATCACGACTTACTCTATCTGTCTTATAAAGTGCGCATCCCAAAGGCTAAGCGTAGAACCTTAATGCAGCGAAATTTTGGTAGCATGAACGTTGAGAGTCTTCGTGAGGACGCCGGGAATATTGATTGGACTCCACTTGTCACTTCCGAGTCCGTTGACGAGCAAGTGAAAATATTTACGTCGAACGTCATCTCACTATATGACAAACATGCGCCTGTACGGGCAGTTAAAATAAAACATCCACCATCGCCATGGCTTACCGAGGATATCAAACGACTCATGGGTGTTTCTTTGAAACCGAGTGTATTTGCCTCATTGATATGGCTCAATTTTTTTTTTACTTTTAGACTTTAACTCACATAAAATCGTGACCAGATCATTATATGTTATATCATATTTCGAAGGCACTGATTTGTACCCAGTAGTTTAGGAAATAGACTGTGCTGATAAATTGGTCAACCAGATTAATGATGACCACGGCAGATGAATGGACTTTTGCACCATATTAATTAGAAGCATGCAGATAAATGAGAATAACATATTATCTTCAATCAACTTTATTATAAAATATCTGGCAATCATCATCACCATCTGCATAAAGACGCATTTTCCTGATTGCATCCGTGGCCAAGATGACCTCGGCGCTCAGGGTCCGCCTTCCGGCTCTTCCTCCTCCACTCCGCACGATCTTGGGCGTCAATGGCAGTGAGACCATTTGCACGCATATCACCCTCCATGGCGTCAAGCCAGGACTTCTTGGGCCTACCCCTTTTACCTGGACCCGGTGGAGGCACCATCCGCGCCATTGTTAGGCATTTGTTACCCACGTAGCATGGCGGTTGCCGCAAGACGTGGCCGCACCAGCGAAGGCGGCTCTCTTGCATTTTATTCGCGATGTCACGGACGGACGCGAAGGTTGCGGATGCGAGAGTTCCTCACGCGATCTTTATGCGTGACACCACACATCCATCGCAGCATTTTCATCACCGTGACACGTAGTTCTTGCTTGTGTCGCTCCAGCAGCGGCCACGCCTCGCAACCATGTAAGAGAACAGGTCTAATGATCGTCTTATAGACCTGCTTCTTCAACCTAACTGGCATTTTGGGATCACGCGTGACGCCAGTCATTTCTCGCCACTTGGCCCACGCCGTAGCAATCCATGCCCTGACGTCGTAGTTGATTTCACCAGTCACATGAAGTACAGATCCCAGGTACTTAACCTGGTCCGTGCGCTCGACCAAGTCATCGCCTATGCGAATGGGTATGGGATCTGTGGAGTTTAACGCTAAATATTCTGTCTTCGCTACATTTAGCTTCAGACAGCCACCGTTCTCAAACACTTCCTTCCACCCTTTCACGCGTCGCACCAATCTGCTCCTGTCCACGTCCATCAGCGCAATATCATCAGCATACATGAGCAACCACGGGGGCTGCTTATGCGAGTTTCTGATGCTGTCCGACAAAACGTCTTATACTACGCTGAACAGGTATGGACTAAGGACGGATCCTTGGTGTACCCCAACGATGATGGGGAAGGCTTTCGAGTCACCAACAGCAGTCCAAACCACAGAACCGGAATCGTAGTACAAGTCTCGGATGGTGTCAATGTAAGTTTCTGGGTCTCCCTTGGCCCGCAATGCCCATTAGATCACCGCGCGAGGAACACGGTCGAAGGCCTTCTGTATGTCTAAGAATAGGCAGTGCAGAGGCGTGTTCTTCGCCTTGTGTTTCCCCACCACAATCCTTAGGGCAAACACTGGGTCCATGGTTTCGTGCCTGGGACGAAACCCGTACTGACAACCCGAGAGTGTACTTTCCTGTCGGATCTGGGAGTCGGTTATCCGCGGTAACTGCCACTCTCCTGCACCGATTCCTTGCCTTTGAAGATTGGTGTGATGATGCTTAGCATCCACTGGCTCGGGATCTCACCGGGTACGCGGTTATAGAGATTTGCTAGAATGCTCACACCATGGGCACCCATTGCCTTCCAAGCCTTGATAGGGACTTCGGTCCTACAGCTTTCTGGTTCTTCATGCGGCGAATGGCAGTCTCGACTTCTGCAGGCGTAATCGGTGGCACTATTCCTTGATTCGGAGGGAGGTCTGGTGGCTGCACCTCTTTATGCTGCTTATTCAGCAGCTGGTGGTAGATGGGCGCCATCTCTCCTTCACCGCGACTTTCTCGTACAACAGATTGCCCCCAGGGTCTTGAATGCAGCGGCACTTGGATAGACCCTGTGCCGTTTTGGCCCTGGACCGCGCCAACTTTTGCCCCTCAGACAATTCCACTTGTAAACATCATATTTGTACCATATTCAACAAATAAAGGACATTGAACTTTGAACTTTGAACTTGAACTTTAACTTTGAACTTTAAACTTTGGTATATAGCCGTTGCAAGTGGTTTTGGCCCTGGCTACGGCTCTCCAGGGGGCGAATTTGCATGATATCTTTCTGGACTGTGTCGTTCCACCAACAAGTGTCCCTGTCACACTTGCGTCCACCCTTAGACATACCGAGTGCCGCCCTCCCCGCTTCAAGAATAGCTGCCTGAATCCTGTCCCAGCAAACATCTACTGGTTCGCCTACACTGTCTACAGCATCAGCGCACTTGTCACTGATGGCTGAGACGAGACTCTGGGACTTGACTTCATCAAGCGGCCACCACTTGATTCTGCGTTGGGCACGCTCAGCACGTTTGCCTTTGGGTTTCACGCGGAGGTCCATGACAAGGAGACGGTGTTGGCTAGTGAGACTCGCCCCTGGTATAACCTTGCAGTTGGCCACCTAGCTGATGCTGTGCCTCCTAGTGAGTAGGAAATCGACCTGGGTAGAGCGCCCCCCGCTCTTGTAGGTGTTAAGATGTTTGGATTTCTTTTTGAAGTACGTGTTCAAGAGGGCATGAATGGCAGTCGCCCATGTTCTGAAGATGTGCTCACCCTCTGGGTTGCAACTTGCGACTACCGTATCCAAAGCCACCGTGAACACGCTCAAACTCCTCACACCCACCACCCACATGACCGTTCAGGTCACCACCCAGGACACCCTGCGACAATGGGCTGTCACGACGCACTTCCCCGAGTTGGTCCCAGAATGAGATCTTTTCGGCTGCGCTACGCCTAGCCTGTGGCGCGTAGGCACTTATCAGGTGGGTTACAATTCCATTGATAAGCACCCTCACGACCATAAGTCGCAACGTCCGGGAGAGCACCACGAATCAGGTGCACCTGTGTACATCAGCTGGTAGCCGTCCCCAATGTGCATGGAGCTATTGCCACCCCAACGAGTCTCCTGCAGGAATGCCACGGCCACTCTCTGCCTGCAGAGTTCGTCAGCCAACTCCCTCGTGCGACCGGTCAACGTGCCAATGTTCCACGTTGCGAAGCAGAGTTTTTGGGAACTACAATGTTGGCCTAACATCTTTAGCCGTGCCCGGCTCAAGCACGGTAGCCCTAGCCGACTTGCGACACAAGGCGGGCGGCCCTCATGCGCACCGTTTTGCGGCGGTGCCCTACCCTCATCGTATTCCCTTATTCTTATAGCCATTTATGTTGTGATTTGGCATTTTTTGGCCTTTCCGGGGGTAATTGCCAACCTCCAACCCCGAAGGGAAAGCCAGCGCCAGAGCCTTGTCGGTTCTTCAGCAGGTGCACCGGCTTGCACGTAAGGTTGGCTTGGGGCCCAAGATCTTGGTGGACCCCCTTGCACCTAAAAATTCTTTTACATTAAAGTTCATAAAAACGTAAAAAAAACTGGTCATATGATGAAATTGTTGTTATTTTTAATTAATCCTAATTTATTTGGTCCGGTCAAATTCATCTGGGTATAAATGCCAGATAAAACCAGACTAATGGGAGCCAGACAAATTAGAAATTTATAGTTAATCGAACCATGCACCTTTATTATTGTGAACAGATAGTATAAAAGGTGTAATTAACATGAATAGACAACATTATGACAGACCTTGGTTTAGTTTCAAAACATAACTAAAAACCCGCAATCCATGAAAGAATACAGATTAATTATGCGACATACGTGACAAACTCCCAAAGAACAACTTTCAATCGTATTTTTTAACAAAATATAACCCTTGAACGTGCAAATGTTCGATAGCTCGCTACTGACTGACGCAAACAATCACGAGTTGGTATTCATATAACAAATATTCTGTGTTTACATTGAAATTATGCTTGAACAAGATGCGCCAGTTGAATTATTATTTTCGTCGGGGACATTTTTTAAAGTAATGTAATTACGAATATATCCAATTATTTTGAATTTCAGTTATAACATATCAAGAAACATGTATTCAAATATCGATGCAACATTCTTATTTTAATATAATTGCTTCTTAAGATCGCAAAAAATCTAATAATTCAACAAAAAGCGGCATGGGGACACACCAGATTAATTAGTTTTTACTGTTTTCTGTTAGTTCAATTATAGCTTGTATTAAATAATCCCAATTAATTAATACATGCGTCGATAGACATTTTTATTTACTATGTAACCTGAATTTTTTGTGATAATTGGAGAATAAATTGATGTGTTCTTCAGTAAAAAACATGTCTAATCTGGTTTACAAAGAATCACCCTCATAGCCAAAAAAGCAGCAGCTAAATTTAAATATAGGATCAAGCCAAATGAGGATAACCACAGAAAATATGTAACAATAAGAAACCATTGCAATAGGGTGTGTAGGAACGCACAACGCCAGCACATTCATAGTACCATTCATAATGGAGATTCAGCTAAGGTCTGGAAATTTCTGAAAACATTGGGCGTTGGAAAATCACGTGAAGACACCATCCCAAGAAATTTGAATATTGATCTACTAAATCAACATTTCGCCGCCTCGTCCAACCTTGATAGGACTACGAAAGCGCAAACTTTGGCCTTTCTTTCATCTCTTCCAACGCCTAAATACTCACCTTGCGTCTTTAATCTTTTCACTGCTTGTGGTGTTAGGAAGAGCATAATGGCAATCACATCAAATGCAATTGGAGATGACAGTATCAGCCGTAAAATGATTCTCCCCATTCTCGATGAAGTCCTTCCCATTATATGCTACATCCTCAATTACTCCATATCCAGCTGTTCTTTCCCAACTACATGGAAAGATAGTCTAATTGTTCCTCTACCTAAAAAACTTAAACCACAATCTTTTACTGACTATCGCCCCATATCCATACTCCCATTCCTCTCAAAGGTACTTGAACGTCTCGTACATAACCAAATTAGTGCATTTATCACCAAAAATAAAATCCTCAACCCCTTCCAATCAGGTTTTCGTCCTGGGCACAGCACTGTTACAGCCTTAGTTAACATTACGGATGACATCAGGTCCGGGATGGAGGGCGGAAGGCTGACTGTCATTGCTCTGCTTGACTTTAGCAATGCCTTCAACACGGTTGATTCTGATATTTTGCTCTGCCTATTGCACTCTCTTAACATATCTCCGACGGTGATTGATTGGCTTCGCAGTTACCTGTGTGGTCGCCGACAACGTATCCGCAATGAAAATACTTTGTCTAGTTGGTGTAATACTTCTGTTGGTGTACCCCAGGGTGGCGTTCTATCTCCTTTACTCTTCGCAATTTTCATAAATTCTATCTCAAATAATCTTCGTTGTTCCTACCACCTATATGCAGACGATCTACAAATTTATGCACAGGCGCCACATGCACAGCTGGCGGAGGCTGTGGAGATGATCAACGAAGATTTGGCTCGTATAGCTGCTTGGAGTAAGATCTACGGTCTTAAAGTCAACCCCGTAAAAACTCAGGTAGCCATTGTAGGCAGCTCCTTGATTAGAGCCAAAGTTGTTACTTCGCAGCTCCCGCCGGTTGTTTTTGATGGCACTGTAGTTCCGATTAGTGACAAAGTAAAAAACCTCGGGATATATATGGATTCCAGTCTTTCTTGGGACTCGCAACTCCAGGAGGTGAGTCGTAGGATGTTTGCGTCAATGGGATCACTACGTAAGTTACAATATTTCCTTCCTATTGCTACCAAAATTTCGCTGGCAAACACATTGTTACTGCCCATCCTTGATTATGCGGACGTCAGTTATCTTGATTTAACCGAAAGCCAGTTAGATAAACTTGAGCGCCTCCAAAATGTCGCTATAAGATTTATATTTGGATTACGCAAGTATGATCATGTTTCGCAGTTTCGAACAGAGCTTAAGTGGCTACCCATACGACTTCGCCGGAATGCTCACATCCTTTCTTTGCTGTACAGTATTTTATTTCATCCTTCCACCCCGTCCTATCTTAAGGAACGCTTCGAGTTCCTACACGATACACATTCGAAATGCCTAAGGTCATCAGAGAACTTAAGAATAAGGATGCCGTCGCACAAAACTGTATTTTACGACAACTCCTTCACAGTTACGGCTATCCGTCTATGGAATAACCTACCAGTACACATAAGAAAAGCTCAGAACTTAAATAATTTCAAAACCATGGTAAAGGAACACTATCTATTACTGTGAAGGGGCTCTGTGATGGCGAGTTTACTATATCTAGATATGTATAAACTTTATGTATGTATGTATGTATGTATGTATGTATGTATGTATGTATGTATGTATGTATGTATGTATGTATGTATGTATGTATGTATGTATGTATGTATGTATGTATGTATGTATGTATGTATGTATACGTATGTATATGTGTATGTATGTGTATGTATTATGGATGTATGTATGTATATGTGTATGTGTGTATTAATGTAAATAAAATTAGATATGATACCTGTCTTTTATGTATTTACTTATGATATCGACAGAAAGTACGCCAAAACAACTACCACTCAATCCTACAAACATTATGACCATCCAAAGGTTGCCTGGCAGAAATCGCTTATAGCGATAAGGCCGCCCTTGTACTGATTCCTTAGTCATAATTTTTAAATTTGTATTTTATATGGTGTACAATAAAGTATAAATAAATAAATAAATAAATGAATAAATACTACAAATACTAAATAAACAATACTACAAATTAATTCGTTTTCCTATGCGCGCGCATCTAACAATGGCGATCGGCCATATTTAAAAGAATGAGGTTTGACTTTAACTTTTTTTACTGTTTTTTTTCTGGACTTAGAGAAAAAAAATGTTAAATTTGAGTGAAAATTTTGTTTATTATACAAGTATTACAAGTTGTTATTATTTATTTAAATACGAAAATGCATCAAATGAACATACAATAAATAGGCATATTAATTTATTCGTACTAAGTATTAAACACGTTCTTTTTTGGTATCGAACCTTTTTTGAGAACATAGAAACTTAACCTATAAAATTTAAAAAAGAATCTACTTATAACTCACTTGTGAATAATAGCAATGAAAAAGTCATAGTTTGATAATAGGTGTCATTATGTATGTACCTAATTGCGGTGAAATAATAGCAATGTTATGAGCAGGTGTGTTGTAAAAATTATTACATTACATGGATGACTTTGGAGACTCATATTCGTGTTCAATTTAGATCAGATTTTGAGATTGGAAAAAAATACATAACATTTGCATCTTTTGATTGCATCGACGGACGTAGAACTTTATTTTTTTTTACAGCTTCAAATCGTTACAGTATACCACATAATACCCCATGTATTTGGTAGTGTTCTCCACAGTCTAATGTCTAACGACGTAATCTGTCATGTTCAGGCACCTTCGCAGACGTGCATACAGTGGATCCCACCGAGATGTTCAATAATCCAAAAGGCAGCCTGTTCCGACTGGATGGAAGCAAGGTCACGAAGATAGCTGATCGAATTCGCGTCGCCAACGGCCTAGCTTGGGACTTGAAGGAGAAAGCTATGTACTATATAGACTCGATGGAGAGGAACATCCGGAGATACGATTATGATGTGGAGACCGGGGAAGTGTGTAAGTATGCCTCGTCCTCGGAGCCTTTACAATTTCATTTGGGGTCAGGTTTCACTATAAAACTACGAAAATCATTAATAAGCCTCTGCATACTCCTATCATAGTTGATTTACAGACATGAATATAACTATGTATGGATTATTATCCATATCTATAGAGGCAAAAGACTACGAGCCACGCCCGTTCTTCCACGTTATTAATTGCTATATTCCTACTTTATTAAGTACCTACTAACAAATCGAAAATTAAGTAGGGTAGACTGGGTACGGTTGAAACATTTTAGCGTTTATCGTGCATAGCATCGGGATTTGTTAAGTGAGCGATGACGGAAATATATTAAACAAAAGACCTTGTATCTGTCTACTAATGGGCAATGTTATTTGAGATCAGTGTGTAATATTTTCTGTGTAAGATCATATAAAAAAAAATCTGTCATTTGTTTCAACCGTCCCCATGCCAGGGTCGGTTGAAACAGTGCCTGGGGTCAGTTGAAACACATGCAAATAATACAAAATATAATCAATTATCATGTTTTAATAATCATCTAATAACATTTAATAAAACTAAATACATTATTTCCATAACAATTAATATTTTAAACAAAAATACACACTTGCATGGTTACGAGTTCATTCGGAGTCACAATTGTGGCAAACATAACTAAGGCCACCTTCTGTGCACTCTTCATGTGCCCATGCATTTTACATACTGTGCATTGTATCCATTTGTGATGTTCTGAATAGGACCATTAGCTGCTTCGATTGAATTTGGCCTATCTGATAGGCCAAACGCAGGTGCAAAATCCGAGTTCTGTAAACAAATGCTGATTAAACAGAACAATACCAGTTGTGCGAAAGCTAGCTTGAATATTGGATTCTTTGGCGTACCCTTGGCATATAAGAAACAAGAAAACTAATTATATAAATTGTTTCAACCGTACCCACAAATAATGTTTCAACTGTCCCCAATACGCCTCTTGATATAAAACGGTTCACAGTAAAAATAATAATAAATTTAAATAAAAACTACTCATACTGCCATATTCTACAAGTTTTAATTAAAACGAAATAAAACTTTCAATACTGTAACTTTAAACAAAATCCTAATAATCGCAAAAATGTAGGTACAAAAATACTTACTTTTCCGTCAAAAAACACAATGGGGCCTCCTATTGACAAGCACATCGCCCGAAGCCCGACGTAAAACTAAAATTCGTGTTTCGACTAGTCGCCCGCTTCATACTCCCCTTGTACCCCTCACCCCATCACGCACTATTCACGAGATATTTAGTTTGTTTCAACCGTCCACCGTTTCAACAGTACCCAGTCTACCCTATATTTTTCTCTGTTATACACGTAAAAATGCCTGAAAACCAGCACTGCAATTCACTAAGCGAGCACAACGATGCGACAACGATGCGAGGCGCAACGTAGATTGTCATTGGTCAGATTGTATCACGTCATTGGAAATCGACCAATGACAGTGTCTATCGCGCACATCGTTGCGACTCGCATCGTTGTCGCATCGTTGTGCTTGCTTAGTGAATTGCACAGCCAGTAGGCACATGCTGTAACTTGCATCTCGAATGATCGAAGTGAGCTCGATAGCTGAATCCGCGGTGAGATGTCAATTTCGCATACAAATTGACATCTCACCGCGGATTCAGCTATCGAGCTCACTTCGATCATTCGAGATGTTTGTTACAGCATGTGCCTGCAGGTTCCGCACCAACGAGATAGACCTATTTTTTCGTACGCACACACATTTAGCATAGCGTTGGGCCGATTATGGGTGATTTGCAGAGAACATGTTAAAATACTAGTGTGTCTTTACAGCCAACATGCGACACGTATTTGATTTTGTCAAAAACAACATCACTGCCGGCATCCCCGACGGCTGCACCATAGACACTGACGGAAACCTTTGGGTGGCAACCTTCAACGAGTCCTGTGTTCTGAACATAGACCCTAGGACCGGAACCCTGATCCGCAAGGTCACCATTCCAGTCCCGCAAGTCACCTCAGTCACTTTCGGAGGTCCTGATCACGATATTTTGTTCGTGACAACAGGCAACGTGAATTACCCGGAACTACCAAAGCCCCCATCCGGAGCTGTTTTTATGGTGACAGGCTTGGGAGTAAAGGGTCATCCTAATGTCCATTACAAACTTTAATAATATTTTAATTAGACATGATAAATATTTTCTGCTAACCATCGATAAAAGACAGTTTTTCAATGTAGTTTTATATGTTGAATATTATTTTTTTGCTGTAATCATAAAACACATTCAGTAACACAGTGTAATTCATTATATAAATTAGTATTTTAGTGATTAGTAATATAAGTGATTAGTATTTATTAAATTAGTTGTAAAGTAGGTATTTAATTTAAATAACGAAATAAATGTTATAATCCGATAAATATAATTGTACCTATTTAAAAATGTTTTAATTTATTTAAGGTGTTCTACCAATCATATCGTATTCTTCCTATCCTACCTATCTTCCTATTTTAAATATGATAGTTGTGAAAATCTTTGAATGTAGGCAATGGCATGTTCTTTTACTGAAGCAGCTCAAACCGCTGCGCTGGACGATTGTGACTTGGGATATCGTAGATAATCATATCTGGGTGAATTTCCCGGGGCCAAAAATTGCGTGGCATCGATGAAATCGGTACTAAAAATCATTTTTACAATACTCTAACATTTTTTTCTGGTTAGGCGATATAGTGATCTATGTGGAGCACTAAATATTTTATTAAATAGGATTATAGATTCGCCAAAAAAAAAATTTAAACCTCAAAATTTTTCATTGCCGTGTTTGTCCACACATCACCTATTGTGTTGTGATACACTGATACCTCATTGATAAAAATCTATTGGTTTTTTTAATTAAAACCTAGTTTTATTTGATACGTGAATAGTTAAAGTATTGTTACGAAATACATTTATTCAAATATTTAGACAATACAACGAATGGTTAATAAAAGTTCATTTGTCCTAGAGTTACCTTTAATCGCCATGTTCTAAACATATTTTAGAATATCGTTTTATCTAACGACTTGTATCCTCCCTTATATCCGCTAAACGTTGCATATTGGTGCCGCCTAAGTGCTCGACATGTAAGGACGTACACACGTGCCTGCGTTTTGGCACCATAAATAAAAGTATATCATTTTTATGTTACTGGACATTTTTTCTTTCATTACTGTGGATAGGTTGTATAACTGTCTATTCCAATAAGTTTATCCTCTTGATTATACATTCAATAGAACGAAATTTATCATGTTTATTTCAGTGAAGTGTTTATTACTTCGAATAATTAATAGATTTTTTCTTATATTATATTTTTGGCTCGTTTTTCACCACCGTGCTTTCATTTCCATGGTTTCCGTGGTCAAAATTTGCTATGGTAATGAAGAAAAAACGCGGCAATGAAAAAAAAATCATTGCGATGCCTTGTAAAACAATTTAGTCTCATTGCCATGACCAGATGTTTCATTTCCGTAACTTATGTTCTCATCGCCATAGCATATTGACAAAAGTATATCATATTAATTTGTTAATTTCCCATTTCTTTTTCGTGTAAAAGAATTGGCGTCGTTTTGGAATTGAGCAGCCATGAATGAAAATGGTATAATATGAAAGTACCTGCAGTTTACCAGGTTTCTTAGAGAGATTCGAGTCTTAATTAATCCTATCGATTAAAGCAATAAAAATACTGGCTGTTATTTTTTCCGATTTTAGTCGGTTCAATTACAGGATGTGGCAAGCGATTTTTCAGCATTCGTTAAACGCAGTTTTTTTTTTCTTTTTAAAAATGAGGAAATGTTTCTTCTGAATGAAAACTTTCCCTCCACATCTCCAATGCAAACGCGGTATCGTTTATCTAATACTAGCTGACCCAGCGAACTTCGTACCGCCATATTTTCTGATCCCATTCCCGCTGCATATCTCTAAATTTATCAATATTTCTCTACAATATTATGCATGTATTATGCATATAAATCTTCCTCTTGAATTACTCTATCTATTAAAAAACAGATTCTAAATCCGTTGCGTAATTTTGAAGATTTAAGCATACACAGGGACAGACAGACAGCCATCGATGGGGTTACACTCGAAGTTGTTCAAGAAAAAATCTGCCTGGGATAAGTTATCCAGCTTGGTAAAAACAACTCCTAGAAAAAACTAGCCAGGATCCACCTAGGTTGGGCAGCAGCAAAGGAAACACTCTCTTAATCTTAAAAAATACACTGCGTTTAAGGATTTCCAAAAAAATCACTTGCCACACCCGGTAATCGAACCGAATAAAATCCGGATGAAGCTATATTTTAATTGCATCAATCGATAGGGTCAATCTTAGGGATCAAATATCTCTAACAAACTTGGTAAAATAAGTAAAAGGAAACCCATAAAAGAGAAGGTATAGGAAGATTTTAGGCGGTTTGATCATCAGGTGTGTTATTTTTAGAAATCTTTGAATGCAGGTTTGTTTCCCTTTAAAAATAAGGTTATGTTTAATTTAAGTAAAATTCGCTATCTCTAGTATGAGGGTACTTTCCCTCCAGGTAAAGTCGAAATGTTCCACCCTGTATATCGCAGCTCCGATATTACTTACAATAAAAATAACGACACTCATATACGCGTGTTTAACACAGTGCCACTGAAAAAATAAATGACGCCAATGTCCATACACAATTGCCTAATCCCCTTTGTATTTTTATTGTATGTAAGTATAATTTCTCATGTAAGTAGGTACATAAAATATTATGTTTTATATTATGTATTTTCATTTCCATGGTTGATTTTTTCATTCCCTTGGTATATTTATTTCATGCCCGTGGATGCTTGTTTCATTGCCACGCACGCATGTGTCATCGCCATGGCGCGTAATTTTTGATCTTGTATATCTCGTTAGCTTTTTTATTTATCTGCTAGATATTAAGCAAGAATACATATAGTATCAAAACCTATAATAAACGCGATTTGTTTTAACTACAAAACTTAAGGTAAAAAAAATCCACGGAATGAAGATTTTAATGGACCTGTTGAAATTCACCCATCTACTTACTTTATCCCAGGAACAGGGTCTTGATTCTTCAAAGCAAAACCATTGTCATGCTACTGACACTGCAAGAAAATTCTATTTAATTTTAGCCTTTAAAGTAATTCAGTTAAAGTTTAAAATGTATGTATTTTTCAATGTTAAATCATACTCAACTAAAAACGTGAATGATCCTCATTCAATCTATCCTTACTATATCCATGGCAAAACTGTACTTATTTAAAAATTATTTACATACTTAATCTAATTCTGAAACTTAGAATCTAATAAAATTATAATTACACTATAACTAACCTAAAATTCGCTCAGGCCTGTACCCGGTGCAAAGGTGCCCATAACGCTGGCTGCGTTGCTCCTTTGGATGGCAATGGCCAGCCTTTGCACCAGGTATGACCCGGCGTGGGAGTCTCCTGTCTTCTCCCTCACCCTGCGCCCGATGTCCTCCACAAAGCGCTTAGCTTCTGCGCTCCAGCAGCCCGAGGTCTCTACCGCAAAGGGGACGAATAGGTACCGGGCCTGTAACGCCTCGTATTTTAGGCGTTTCCCGGCGGCTCGCGGTCTCCACTCTAGGACTTGTCTACTCCAACGGCCAATAAGAATATTAGTAGTCGAATATTCGCTCTAACCCCTCCAGCTGAGCTAAATTGCTAAGTGTTAGGAGTGGGTTCACGTCGGTAGTGTTAGCGCAATTTCCAGGATTCGAACTTGGGCTCTCACGATCGTAAAACTGACTCTTTAACTAATAAGCTGTCGATACTTAATCCTAATCTTCAAATTGCAATCTCATCATGATTTAGATAAAATTGCTTTTTAAATGCAACAACGCAAATAATCATTACTTCAGTAGTTCGACGTTCGCTGGTCGTGGCGATCGACTGAATTATAACAATTAAAATATTTTAATTCGTTCAGTTCAATCAAGTAGTCTGTGGTAAGTTAATTCATTTTTGAAACACTTTTATTTCAACTTGTAATATTTGTGAATAGTGTCACCAACTATAAATTAGAGACCAGCAGATCTAAAAAGGCTGCTTTACATAATGGAATCATATTAAGTAGGATGATATTTTACCATGCGGCGAACTTGGAATTTGCTTAGTAAATGAATTATTGTTATTCAACTCATAAGTGTGCCCATTATACGAATTTTATAGGAAGCTATTGAAATTTACTGTAAAATCATAAATTTTGACCCCTAAAAACCAAAATCCGCCTGATATAAGTCTGTCCAAAATAGTCTCGCTCGGTCTAATGCCAGTCTCCTTAATGTCAAAAACGATCACGAGTTCCATGAAAATTATGTCACGAGAATGCCGCATTTTTGACATTTAGGAGGCTGAATTTTTAACAGAATTGGTCTTCAGATGTCGGTCAAGGTGCAAAGGATCACTGAGCCGCTCGAGCATGGCGAGGGTCCTCACTGGGACGCGCAACAGCAGGCGCTGTTCTTCGTCGATGTCTATTCGAAATTCATCCACAAGTTTGTGCCTGCCACTGGAAAACATACCAGAACTAAACTTGGTGAGTTCATACTGTTTTAAGATCCCTCTGCAGTTGCTTTGTTGTCAGTTTTGTTTGGAAAGAGTATTTTTATACTACAAACCTACTTAATAGAAAGAAAGAAAATTATTTTTATTTTGGTTACTGCAGCACACAAAATAAATTATAAAATAAATATTAAGTACTTACTAGCCGACCGGCCCCGTCTTCGCCTGTGGCATACTTCAAAACCCAGAAAACAATACAGTTTTCATCATCATTTTTTATTGATCTTCAAATCACGTATGGGTGTTTGTCGCATTTGTTGACATTTATGATTACTGGTCCACTCCCTTGAGTAGTAGAGTAATGATATATATAAACCTAAAACCTCCCCCAATAACGGACTATTCAAAACAAAAAACAAGTTGCAACAGCATTGCTTGTAGATTGTCATTGGTCGACCTCCAGTGATGTCACCCAGTCCGACCAATGACAATTTCTATCAAAGTTGTAGCAACGTTGTGCTCGTCGTTGTGCGCTTACAGAATAGCATTGCTGTAGTTCCTTTGATTAGCGCGTTTAAACAAACAAACAAACTCTTCAGCTTTTAGTATAAAAGTACTCTTTTTGCCCCAGCGTGAATTAGAACATAACAAAATCAATCAGTTCAATGAGTTTGCATTATTTTATCTTTCACCTTATCTTCTTAATCACAAAATGGCGTATCGATATAATTATCGCCTGTTAGTAGCTAATAATTAATAAGCATTCTCATGCATCAATATGCAGAATTTTTAATCTGGGAGTGCCGAGTGCCACAGTGTTCCTGTTAGGACGAAGTTTTTACACCCTTAGGCGGGCAAATATGAAAAGACAAGGTGGAGGCCCGGGTTCTTTAAGCGGGATGTGAAAACGCCCATCAAGCTGAGAGCCACCATTGTAACATTGGTGGTGTCTGTAATGGTGACCCTCTTTCCTGAGACAAACTTCAAGCAGAATTATTGGGGAACTCCTCGTAACTTTCTAATGATACTACCTAGTTACTATTCTTTGACTGATCCATTTAGGTGGCCGTGTGGGCTTCATAGTCCCTGTGGAAGGTACCACAGACCAGTTCCTAATTGGATTAAGGCGCAAGTTCGTGATAGTGAAATGGGACGGGGAAGATGGCACGCCTGCCACTGTCGTGAAAGAGATCGCAGAAGTAGACCAGGATGTCGTTACCACCAGTATCAACGACGGCAAGGCGGACCCTAGAGGCAGAGTATATGCTGGTAAGTGCTAAGGTTTGGTATGAAGGTGAAGTGGATGGATGTCTAGGACGAGGAGGCGCCACGTTAGTCTCTTTCACCAGCTGACGGCGAGGCGGTGAGTCCTCGTAGTAACCATCAGAGCGAGTAACTTCAAGCTCAAGCTACAGATAGCTTATAGCTTCTGGGCGCTGAAGCGTGAGCTGTTAAAAGAGACTACCGTAGTCGTTGCCCTTCCACCTGACGTCAGACATTGTTGCTACTCTACTAGTCACTGCTTTAGACAGTGCTATGCTAGTAGCCGGAGTACCTTCGATGATATGACTAACAGCTTTTAGGTAGATATCTGTGATAGATTGAATTACATGAGTGTGATGCCCTTGGGGCTGCACTTGTCCATAGGATACAGTAACTAGGTATTTCCCATAAAGTGGACCATGTGCTTATTTTTTTAAAGGATTATACTACTTGATTGCAACATGAACAGCGAAACGATTGCATCCAATGATTGCATCTAATTATTCTGGCCGCATAATCAGATCCAATTTTGCCCGATCATGATCACAATACTTTTTTTTTGCACACCTCAATGAATACAAATACTTATTTACTTAATCATTTGAAGGCCATTGCACACACTCCAAGATTTAACTATTATCTACAGCTTAATGACTATTAGGCGTAATACCTAATACAATATTTACTCACCAATATTATCGAATCGATGATCACTGTTTTTACCGTATTTTATTTTACCAATCAATGCTGTGATTTCCAGTGTCTACCAGCTAATTTAAACAGAACTACAACCTACTTCAGCTTGCAGCCTCAACCTGCAATGCAATTCTGTAAGCGCGCAACGACGAACACAACATTGCGACATCCTTGATAAAGATTGTCATTGGTCGGACTGGGTGACGTCACTGGAGATCAACCAATGATAAATCTATATCAAGGATTCAATTCTATCGTAACGTTGTGCTCGTCGTTGTGCGCTTACAGCCCCCCTATTATAGACAAGTGGCAATTCGAAATGTATGGGATTTGATGTATATGACAGGCGTCAATGAATGTCAAATACGTCAAATCCTATACATTCGTCATTCTATTCTATTCCATCATACGCCGAGCAACGAATTGCCACTTGTCTAGAGGGGCAGAATTGCACTGCTTTAATGTAATATTTTTGAGTAAATAATAGTAGTTAGTTTATGTAACTGTTGCTTAATGGGTAAGGGTTCTTAAAATATGAGTGTAAATTAAAAAACGAGCCATAGGCGAGTTTCATAAAGTACTTTATCTAAATAATTCTAATCTCATGAATTAATTCATACAATTTGCGTAAAATGACAAACGTTGAGCGCCAAAAGGATCGCGGACGCTATGTAAAAAAAAATCAGCTAACGTTGTAGGTATCGTAATGGAAAAAGTTACATTATGATATGATACAGTTGGCCATAGAAGAGCTGTATCATAATGTAATTTGTGCGTATAGACCGTCATCAAAGTTTTGTTTTTAATTTTTTAATGTTTACTTACGTACATTTCAGTATGAGATTAGATAAAAATTATTTAGGTACATTACATTGATAACTTAGAAGACTCATGATCGTGTTCAATTTAGATCGGATTTGGAGATTAATATACGAGTAGGTATAACGTAGGTCTACGTCTTTTGATTGCATTGATGTAGAAGTTTAACCTACAGCTTTAAGACATTGTAGAGTAGGTATTTGGTAGTATGATATACAACTTGATACCTCCACGCATTCCTGAGAAAAACGGGATGACAGACAGACGGACAACAAAGTGATCCTATTAGGGTTATTTTCCTCTTGAAGTACGGAAGCCTAAAAATGATCGTGTTCTCCAAAGTCTAATATCTAACGACGTTATCTGTCATGTTCAGGCACCTTCGCAGACTTGGAGACGCCGGATCCCAGCGAGACGTTCGAGAATCCAAGAGGCAGCCTGTTCCGACTGGATGGAGGCAAGGTCACGAAGATAGGTGATAGAATTCGGATCGCCAACGGCCTAGCTTGGGACTTGAAGGAGAAAGCCATGTACTATATAGACTCGATGGAGAGGAACATCCGGAGATACGATTATGATGTGGAGACCGGGGAAGTGTGTAAGTATGCCTCGTCCTCGGAGCCTTTTACCAACTCATTTGGAGTCAGGTTTCAGTATAAAACTACGAAAATCATAGTTGACGAAAAGTGGGTGATAATAAGCCTCTACCTGCTCCTGGTTGATTTACAGACGTGAATATATGTATGGATTATTATCCTTAACTATAGAGGCAAAAGACCACGAGCCACCCCGTTCTTCACGTTATTAAGTTGCTATATTTCTTCTTTATTACTAAAAAATCGAAAACTAAGTATATTTTTCTCTGTCATACTCGTAAAAATGTCCAAGGAATAGGTTCTGCACCCGCGAGATAGACCTACTTTTCTCGTACGCACACAGATTTGGCACAGCGTTGGACCGATTGAGTGTAATTCGTAGAGAACATGTTAAAATACTAGTGTGTCTTTACAGCCAACATGCGATACGTATTCGATTTGGTCAAAAACAACATGCCTGGCGGCATCCCCGACGGCTGCACCATAGACACTGACGGAAATCTATGGGTGGCGACCTTCAGCGAGTCCTGCGTTCTGAACATTGACCCTAGGACCGGAACCCTGATCCGCAAGATCACCATTCCAGTCCCGCAAGTCACCTCAGTGACTTTCGGAGGTCCTGATCACGATATTTTGTTCGTGACAACATCCAACGTGAAATACCCGGAACTACCAAAGCCCCCATCCGGGGCTGTTTTTATGGTGACAGGCTTGGGAGTGAAGGGTCATCCTAATATCCATTATAAACCATAATAATGTTGTAATTAGACATGATAAAATATTTTCTGCTGAATCCATTGATAAAAGACTAGTTTTAAATGTTAAATATTTATTTTTTGCAAATTACTTAGTTTTACATTTCAGTTACACAGTGTAATTCTTTATTTAAATTAGTATTTAAGTAATTAGCATTTATTTAATCAATAGTGAAGTAGATATTTAATTTAAATAACGACATGAATGTTAATGTACTTAATGTATCATTATTCAATAAATGTACCTAATTCTGTTCAAAAATGTTCAACTTTATTTAAGGTGTTCTACTAATTATATCTTCCTATCCTGTCTTCCTATTTTAAATATAATATGAGAGTTGTGAAGATGTTTGCATATTTATAAGCATGTTAAGTGCTGTGGGATCAATAAGGAAGAAAAAGTGGGATCAATTAAGAATTTTCGAATTCGGGACCACTTTCGTGGGATCAATACGGAACAACCCATGTTTATTACGCAAGCAGCTCTAACCGCGGGACGGTTGAGGCTGAAATTCGGTACAGAGATAAATTATAAATTTGGGATATTGGGGCTACTTTTATCCCAGGAATGGGTTGTTAGTCCCTGATACATCCAAAGCTTACACTTTGGAACCTATTGAAGATGATTTAGGGTAGAACGTACTCCATGATGTGTATAAGTCTCAAGTTTAGAGCAAACAACCTTTTCAAAATCTTAGCTAACTATTATCGGAATTAGGGTTATCTGTAGTTACTAATGTTAGTTATGTCCCCTTTTTTGTAAAGGGGCTTCACTACAGACATTTTCAGACGATCCGGAAATTTCCCCTCCGATAGTGGAAAGGTTGATAATATGAGAAAGTGGAACAACCACACATGAGGCACAATTTTTTACACTTTGGTGCTTATTTCGTCATAATCCGTGGAATGAGTGTCTTTAAGGTTTTTGATTATTTTGTTGATGTCTATCTCATACATTGGTGACAAATACATACTCTTGGTATTATCAGGTATTATATACTACAAATTGTGGGTCGTGGTAGGTAAGCCATGAGTGTTTGTTTGTGTTATGGGGTTGTTCCGTATTGATCCCACGACGATTGATCCCATTCTTAATTGACCCCAAATGCGAATTCCTTATTGATCCCACTTTAAAATTTTATTTTATATTATAGATTGATCCCAAGATCCATTCTTGATTGACCCCAATGCAAGAGGTACTAAAAAGAATGGATAGCATGCTGTAGTAGTCGTTAAATATTTCAAATATGTAGTTCGATGTAATATTGTTAGTTTTTTCTTTAATCAGTTGCCATGCAGCTTTACAGACGTTTTTTGATGAGGCTATTTAACGCTGACTAATAAAGTTCTCAACCGCTATAGATTGCGAATCAATTTTATGAGAATACATGTTGTGCCGCCTCTTCTCTTATCAACTCTAGGCAATGAGGCTACCATTCGATAGTTGTGTAAATTACAGTTAATTTCTGAACCTCGCTTTATAAATATTTCACAAATACTAATTATTTGAACGTTGTTTAAGTCGTCTAATGCGATTAGGAGCCAGTCTTGTGTATTTAATAATCCAGCAATGTTTTGGTGGAATAGCGTAAGGGTCTACTTTTCCATATTAGGTGCGAAAAAAATTTGATGATGGTACTGCAGGCTGAGAACTGAGACTGACTTGGGTGAAAAAGTATGATGTTATTTTGGTTTGTATATTTTTAAGGTTGGTGGCTTAGTATGCCAGTGATTGGCTGTGTGTGTATACTCGATTTGAAAAGATTGTCCTACATTCGCAACAATATCTGTTTTGGTAGCATCTATGATCGATATCATTGTTTGTTTGATTTGGTTCACAGCTTATTGATATAATCGTGATGGATGGAAGCGAACCTGTATTAGTATAATAGTAACTAATTAATGATAATTCACTGCGTGTGCATTTTGTATAGGTTTCTACTATCTGTTTGATGTTGTAGTTTAACATTAACACAGTATCATTTAGGCAGGGATTACATTGTACATTAGACACATACACGGAGAGAAAGAGCCAATGCAATTCTGTAAGCGCACAACGACGAGCACAACGTTGCGACGAGCACAACCTTGATATAGATTGCCATTGGTCGGACTGGGTGACGTCACTGGAGATCGACCAATGACAATCTATATCAAGGCTGTAGCAACGCTGTGCTCGTTGTTGTGCGGTTGAAGAATTGCATTACTGTTTATAAAATACATTACACAGTTCTGAAATTAAAGTACACGACGAGACTTGATAACTTGTGTCATTCTAGTGAATTGCACTGAATATCTTGACCCTTCAGTCTTTGTAAGAATTCTTCAGCTGTGCTTACGCTGTGTGCTTGGAGAATTCTCTAAGCACACAGTGTCGAACACAACGTTGCGACAACCTTGATAGAGACTGTCATTGGTCGATCTCCAGTGACGTCACCCAGTCCAACCAATGACAATCTCTTTATAGGTTGTCGCAACGTTGTGCCCGTCGTTGTCAAAGAACCGAATACCACGCAAATCGAAATTAGGACTGCCAGTGACCTCCCTGAACGAATTCCGAATAAAATTGCTACAAGGATTTTTTTCCAGGTTTGCCCCTGAATTGAACTAGGTATCTCTCTGGTCTCGTATTGCGTGTGTTTTGCTAATCTGACGATTTAAACGCACCTTAGGGCATGCAAAAAATCTGTCTGAATTTACTCGAGCTTGGTAGTTTTTGTGTTTTTATTTAGAGGTAATCATGAACAGAAAAACTGGAAAACAATTAAATATGACCATAGTATATTATGGTACAAGTGTGTAAAGTTGGTGATTACCGCTGAGGCGCCATTAAGTCGTACTGGCGCAAACGCCTGGCGGCCAAATGTGTAGGCATGACTTCGCTACCTTTCCGCGCCCGCACCCGCTACCGCGCCCGCGCGTGCCACCGTGAACAAGCACTTAGATAAAGTTGTTTTTTAAATGCAACAACGCAAATAATCATTACTTTACAATTCGACCTTCTCTAGTGGCGATCGACTGAATCATAACAATTAAAATATTTTAATTCGTTCGTACTCAACAAATAATCTGTGGTAAGTTAATATTCATTTCTAAAAAGTTATTTGTTGTCTGAAACAACCGGGACCAACGGCATAACCTGCTCTCCGAGGCACGACCAGACGAATGACAATAGCCATATTCATGCATGCAAATATTTGTACTGTGCGGGAATCAAACCCGCACCCGTTGCGTAGTAGTAGCATTCACCACCACCACGCCACAGTGACTACCGGCATGGCGTGGTGGTAGTGAACGCCAAGTAAAGTGTAAAGTTGTATTCAAAAACCAAAAATCTCTGATTTAAGGTAAACGCTTCTAATTCCGTGGTATTTTCACCAAATCTCGAAAGAACCTCAAAAATTAAGTATTCATTGTAACTTTTTCTACACAAGGCTATTTTTATTAGAAGTGTAATCTATCTTATTTTTGAAAAATACCATCAATTTGACTCTAAAAGTTCATTAAAACTGTTAAATTAATAAAAAAAACAAAAAAGTCAGATGCGACTAATTCCGTGGTAAATATTCTAATTCCGTGGTATTTGGTTTCTAATTCCGTGTGTAAACAGTATGAACGTAATGACGTGTAGAGAATGATACATGGTGTTCAAAAATGGAATGTATTTATTTTAGCTTTGTATTTCAAATCAGTCTCTATCATTTATGTCTAACAAAATAGAATCACAATTGGCAAGCATATTTATTTGTATTAACAATAATATAATATATATAGAACATAATATATTATAATAGGGCGGTACTCCTCGACACGGCACGTATTGTAAGGAGGTTCCTCTCCCTGGAGCCCTAACCACCGGTAGCTTGGTCCCTGTACCCGATGCCGGTGGGACACTATTTTTTATATTTATAAATACATGTTTTTATTAGATAATAATATTTATGTATTTAAAAATGTAATTTATAGGCTTTTAAAATGAATAAAGAGGGGATAATAATAAAATATAGATATATTTTTTTAATTCATATTTTTAAGTACCTATATATATTTTTTAGATAATATATGTATTTAAATATATGTATTTATCCAAGTCTATACTTAGGTAAGCTACCGTTTTAAATACCAATTAGCCACCGCTAGTGGTTGTGGTAGTAATATCTTTACAATTTACTAATAATACTAACACGTCGAGTAAAATAATGAACAGGCTGTATATAACAGGTGTCAATACCACGGAATTGGTCCCCATGTAATCTAATTACCGTTGTAAATACCACGGAATTAGTTTTTATGACACAAAATCAAGTTTTCTAATTCCGAGGTATGAAAACTAGAAGATTTTTTAATATTATACATCTAAGTTAACGTTTAATTGCGATATCATCGACATAATATATAAAACATACTCAAGGAAATATCAGAACACATCAAAAATCTCGTTTTCTGTACAAGCTTAGTTCCTCCATACAAGAAATTAAGAAAGTACCTAAGTATACAATGTTTGGCCGGCTATAATTAGTAAATGCGACTTCAAAGTATGCCACGGAATTAGTTTTTTGTATTTATTGGTTATTCAAGTTATCAGAACTGAAATATGAAGTTTGTAATAGAAAGACTACCACTAAAATTTTCAAATAAGATAAACTCTATAAAATTGTAATTCCATGGTATACAACGGTAATTAGAAACACACAAAAATATTTGACACCTAATGCCGTGGTATTTTTAACACTTATTTTCTCCTCAATTTGTTAATAGAATACTCCAATGTTAAGTGTATTCGATACAACGTATTACCCTTTCAATATTTTACCCAAAACCGAATCTCTTGTAGTATAAAAATATTGTTTAAAATACTATTTAGCAAATGGTAGTACTTACGCGCATAAGGTCCGAAATGTATGGAGCGTGTGTTCGACTCAGGTGGCAATGGCAAACTAATCGATTATTTTAAAATATACACACACCAAGGTACTTTTGTCTTCACATAAATATGAACAGATAAATTATTATTTGATTAATGGGTCTTGCAGTCAAAAATAATTAGTAATTTGCTTTATAAAGCTGTTTTTCTAAATACCACGGAATTAGTAGCGGATTTCTGCACCCCACGGAATTAGACGCGTTTACCTTAAGTCAGTTCAAAGTACAGCCTCAGTCTAATCCTAATCTCCTTAATGTCACAAACGATCACGAGTTCCATGAATGTTACGAGAATATCGCTTTTGAAATTTGGGAGGCTGAATTTTGAACAGAATTTGGTCTTCAGATGTCGGTCAAGGTACAGAAGATAACTGAGCCGGTCACGCTGAGCGAGGGTCCTCACTGGGACGCTCAGCAGCAGGCGCTGTTCTTCGTTGATGTCTTGGCGAAATTCATCCACAAGTATGTGCCGGCCACTGGAAAACATACCAGAACTAAACTTGGTGAGTTCATACTATTTTAAGATCCGTGGGTAATATAACCTATAACCTTCCCCGATAAACGGACTATTCGACACGATAACGAAATCAAACAGTTCAATGAGTCTGCATTTTTTTATATCTTTCGTTTTATCTTCCTATAAATGTCGTATTGATATAATTATCACCTGTAAATAGCTATTAATTAATAAGCTTTCTCATGCATCAATATGCAGAATTTCTTTCTGGGGGTGTAGGGTGCCACAGTGTCCCTGTCAGGACGAAGCATAGGACACTGACTATTTTTTCTTGTTCCGTTTTTACATCCTTAGGCCGGAATCATAGAAAAGAGAAGGTTACAGCAATGCAATTCTGTAAGCGCACAACGACGAGCACAACGTTGCGACAACCTTGATATAGATTGTCATTGGTCGGACTGGGTGACGTCACTGGAGATCGACCAATGACAATGTCGTTGTGCGCTTACAGAATTGCATTGCTACACCGGGTCCTTTAAGCGGGGTATGAAAAAGCATCTGATGAAGCCATCAAGCTGAATAGCACTATTGTAACATTATTCATATCTTTAGTGAGACAAACTTCAAAACTTCAAGGAGAATTATTGGGGAACTCCTCGTAAATTGTTAATGATACTAGTTACTGTTACTATTCTTTGACTGATTTCTAGATGGCCGTGTGGGTTTCATAGTCCCTGTGGAAGGGACCACAGACCAGTTCCTAGTTGGATTAGGGCGCAAGTTCGTAATAGTGAAATGGGACGGGGAAGACGGCACTCCCGCCACTGTCGTGAAGGAGATCGCAGAAGTAGACCAGGATGTTGGTACCACCTGCATCAACGATGGCAAGGCGGACCCTAGAGGCAGAGTATACGCTGGTAAGTGATAAGGTGTGGTGTGAAGGTGAAGTGAATGAGTTTCAAGGAGGAATGAAAATATTGAATAGTACAACCGATTGAAACTTCTTCATAAACAAAGTCGATTGTCATAAAGAATCGTACGTCACTCATTGGTAGGTACATATTTATCTACATAAAACGTCAAAAAGAAAATAAACGGCTGGACGATCTATAGGTGTAGTACCTACTTACAGCACTGTAATTCACTAAGCGAGCACAACGATGCGAGTCGCAACGCAACGTTGTGCTCGATAGAGATTGTCATTGGACGGATTGAGTTGAGTCACGTCACTGGAGACCGACAAAGTCGACCAATGACAATCTAAATCGAGCACAACGTTGCGTTACGACTCGCATCGTTGTGCTTGCTTAGTGAATTGCACAGCAGTAACTAAGTACTTACTCTCTAAGTCATTGATATAACTAAGTATAATATCATCGACTCATCACTGTTTTTACCGATTTTTTTTTTACCAATCAATGCTGTGATTTCCGGTGGCAACCAGCTAATTTAAATTGAACTACCTACTTTAGCTTGCACCTGAACCTGTAAAATATTTTTGAGTAAAAATAACTAGTAGTTTATGAAACTGTTGCATAATAGGTAAGGGTTCTTAAAACACGAGTGTGCATTGAAAAAACGAGCCGCAGGCGAGATTTTTATAGTATCACACGAGTGTTTTAAGATCAAATTATGTGCAGTTTTTATTTTTTTATATAAACTTTTTTGATTGCATTGACGTAGAACTAGTTTCATTTTTTACAGTTTTAAGACGTTGCAGAGTTTGAGTATGATTACCTCCGACAACTGTTGATACCTCCACGCATTCCTGAGAACAACGGCTTGACAGACAGACGGACAACAGTGTGATCCTATTAGGGTTCTTTCCTCTTGAGGTACGGAACCTTAAAAATTATCATACTCAACACAGTCTTATGTCTAACGACGTAATCTTTCATGTTTAGGCACCTTCGCAGACGTACATACACTGGATCCCACCGAGACGTTCAAGAATCCGAAAGGCAGCCTGTTCCGAGTGGATGGAGGCAAGGTCACGAAGATAGCTGATCGAATTCGCGTCGCCAACGGCCTAGCTTGGGACTTGAAGGAGAAAGCCATGTACTATATAGACTCGATGGAGAGGAACATCCGGAGATACGATTATGATGTGGAGACCGGGGAAGTGTGTAAGTATGCCTCGTCCTCGGAGCCTTTTACCAACTCATTTGGGGTCTTTTTCAGTATAAAACTACGAAAATCATAGTTGACGAAATGTGGGTGTTAATAAGCCTCTGCCTACTCCTGGTTGACTTACAGACTTGAATATATGTATGGATATTGCATATAATATGCCCAAGAAACAAGTTCCGCACCAGCGTGATAGACCTATTTTTCTCGTACGCACACAGATTTAGCACAGCGTCGAACCGATTATGGGTGATTCGCAGAGAACGTGTTATAATACTAGTGTTTCTTTACAGCTAACATGCGACACGTATTTGATTTGGTTAAAAACAACATCCCTGCCGGCATCCCCGACGGCTGCACCATAGACACTGACGGAAATCTATGGGTGGCGACCTTCGGCGAGTCCTGTGTTCTGAACATTGACCCTAGGACCGGAACCCTGCTCCGCAAGGTCACCCTTCCAGTCCCGCAAGTCACCTCGGCCACTTTCGGAGGTCCTAATCACGATATTTTGTTCGTGACAACAGCCAACATAAAGTACCCGGAACTCCCAAAGCCCCCATCCGGGGCTGTTTTTATGGTGACAGGCTTGGGAGTGAAGGGTCATCCTAATGTCCATTATAAACTTTAATAATGTCTTAATTAAGTACATATATTATAATATATAACATAAATATTTTCTGCCGTAGCCATTTTTATGAGACAATTTTTCTATGCAGTTTTAAAAGTTTATTAAGTATTTATTATTAGCTGTAACCATTACTTAAATATCTATCAATTTTACACGTTCAGTAACACTGTATAATTTTATATTTAGATTTGTATTTAAGTAATTGGTATTTATTTAATTGTGAGTTACGTAGATATTTTAATTTAAATAACAAAAATAATGTCACTTATGTATCATTAATTCATTATTGTATAATTTATTTTACAACACACCTGCTCACAAAAGTGCTATTATTTCACCGCAAATAGGCACGTAATGACACCTATTATCAAACTGTGACTTTTTCATTGCTATTATTCACAAGTGAGTTATAGATTCTTTTTTAATTTTTATAGGTTAAGTTTCTATGTTCTTAAAAAAGTTTCGATACAAAAAACTAATAAATTAATATGCCTGTTGTATGTTCATTTGATGCATTATCGTATTTAAATAAATAATTTCAACTTGTAATACTTGTTTAATAAATAACATTTTCACTCAAATTAAACTTTTTTTTCTCTAAGTACAGAAAAAAAAATCAGTAAAAAGAAGTTAAATTCAAACCTCTTTTCTTTTTAAATATGGCCGACCGCCATTGTTAGATGCGCGCACATAGTAAAACGAATTAATTTGTAGTATTGTTTATTTAGTATTTGTAGTATTAATTTATTCGCAAGTGTGTTGTAAAACGTCGTATGGCACGCGTGAGTATGATGATTACCATCCTCGGCTCTCTTAAGACCCTCGCCTGGCGGCTCGGGTCTCAATGGCGCCTCGGCGGTAATCACCAACTTTTCTCACTTGTACCATAATGTATCTACTATTATCTAATCTCATATTGAAATGAAAACATTAAAAAATTAAAAACAAAACTGTAATCATAGTGTGTGAAGATACAGAGTATCTAAACAAATTTAAAAATGCATTGTAACAGCAGTCCTCAGACTAAAAGAATAGTATAGACGGAACGCTTCGAACATACACTTGAAGCCAAACATTTTCAATGTGTGCGTGTGTAACTCGGATTTCCGTGAACCGATACCACTAACGGTGTGTGCGTAATGTTGCCGGCAAATGAAAAAGTCTCCCAGAAATATCTATGTACCTACCTATTGGACATATGGAATATTTATTTATTATAATAAATGTTATTATTCTATATCATTTAGACTAATGATTATTAGAATGGCGAGCTGATGTCTCTGCCTACCGCGGAAGAAAATAGGCATGTGAATGAACACTGAGTAGGTAAAGACACTTTAGATTCTAAAGGATAAACAACAGTATCACAACACACAACAACAGTTGAAGTGCTCGGGGCCAAGTGCGCTCACTTTTCACTAAACGATCAGTGGGTTAAGTACCTAACATAGACGCGATTGTAATTTGGATGGGTGACCAAAGTTGTATTTCACCTGAGCGCTTCAATGCCTCGGACGGCACGTAAAAAGTCTGTTAAGACTGAGGCCTGTGTTGGTAACCTGAATATCTCTGTCAGTAGTTGGCCACTAATCAGAACTCAGGCTGGGAGGTCAGATTGCAGTCGCTCCCAAGATTGCCGAAAAAATATAGCCACATGTTAAGCAGATCGCGGACACAGAAGTGATCGGGAGTTCGGGACTAAGGAAAGAATGATGATAATGATGATGATGATGATTAAAAACATCAAGCTTATCAACATTCATGATACTGTTTTTTTTTACTCAGTACTTTACAAATTCCCACAAATACTGGAAAATATTTTATGGAAATGATAAAAAAATTATGGCAACACTGTAGAATATGGCGGAGGTTTTGTGTTCCTAGTTTGTGCAACTAAATTATTTAGAAAAATGTTATGAAATAGTTATCTACTTATGAAACGATAATCCAGTATTATTTCTATGAATTGTTGATGTGTATTTACACCTTTTCAATACACAATACGTCATATTTATAATATTTTGTTCAGCAGTGATCGGACGTGCGCATTCGTTCGCTGCTCACAAGGAGTGACGAGCGAAGCGATACCCCATTGCTTTATAGTACTGCTTTTGGCGGCTTCACCGGCTAGCTCTAAGCGTTCCGTCTATACTATTCTTTTAGTCTGAGCAGCAGTCTTATAAACTACTTACACTATAAAAAAATTTGAACTTCATTTAAGGTGTTATTATACAAATCATATTGTACCTACTCCCTCCCTATTTTAATTATGGGAGTGGTCAAGATATTTGTTTGTAGGTAATAACTAGACATGTTTGTTACTCAAGCAGCTGTGCAATTCACAATTCACTAACAAGCACAACGATGCGACAACGATGCGAGTCGCAACGATGTGCGCGATAGACACTGTCATTGGTCGATTTCCAATGACGTGATACAATCTGACCAATGACAATCTACGTTGCGCCTCGCATCGTTGTCGCATCGTTGTGCTCGCTTAGTGAATTGCAGCACTCCCAAATATATTTTAACAAACATAAATATGGTCTAGATAGAACTGTCGTCTCGGCAATCGCCAAGCTACGTGGGTAGCAAACACCTGGCAATGGCGCCCCAACCAGGTCCAGCAATGCAGTGAATTGCAGCACTGCAATTCACTAAGCGAGCACAACGATGCGGACAACGATGCGAGGTGCAACGTAGATTGTCATTGGTCAGATCGTATCACGTCATTGGAAATCGACCAATGACAGTGTCTATCGCGCACATCGTTGCGACTCGCATCGTTGTCGCATCGTTGTGCTTGTTAGTGAATTGCACAGCAGTGCAGCTCAAACCCGCGGACGGTTGTGGATGAAATTTGGTACAATGATATTTTTATACCTATAGGTACCGACAACTGCGGCCTCGTGCTGCCGATCGCGAAGAAACCTTCTAATGCCTTTCTTGAAGAATCCCATATTGTAGCCGCTTGGGAAAACCACCGCAGGGAGTTCATTCCACAATTTGTGTACCTATGTGGGATGAAGTTCCTTTCATACCACGCAGGGCGCGTCGTTTCCATCCATTCGCAATGTGTGAGGATGAATTTCCTGCCTATGGCGAACGGTGTGATGGTAGAATGTAGTTGTGGACGTGTGAGAAATTATATATTTAGGATATGGGATATCACGGGGGCTAAATCCCAGGAATGGGTTTTTAATATCGGTTACATCCATCAGTAGGTTCCAAAGTAAAAGCTTTGGAACCTACTGATGATGATGATGAATGATGATTTGATAGATAGTTATACCTTTTGGGTAGAACCGCTTCATGCTTTTTTCAGCAGTTCATAGAAGTAATTCCCAAATATATTTTAACAAACATAAATATGGTCTAGATAGAACTGTCGTCTCGGCAATCGCCAAGCTACGTGGGTAGCAAACACCTGGCAATGGCGCCCCAACCAGGTCCAGCAATGCAATTCTGTAAGCGCACAACGTTACGACAACCTAGATAGAGATTGTCATTGGTCGGACTGCGTGACGTCACTGGAGATCGACCAATGACAATCTATATCAAGGCTGTTGCAACGTTGTGCTCGTCGTTGTGCGCATAGAATTGCACTGCAGTTAGAAGGGGTAGGCCCAAGAAGCCCTGCCCCCCTAGACAAGTGACAATTCGTTGCTCGGCGTATGATGGAATAGAATGACAAATGTATAGGATTTGACGTTTTTGACATTCGTTGACGCCTGTCATATACGTCAAATCCCATACATTTGGCATTCTATTCCATCATACGCCGGGCAACGAATTGCCACTTGTCTAGAGGGGCTGCTATTCAATTCACTAAGCAAGCACAACGATGTGGATGTGAGTCGAAACGTGAGTCGAAATATTTCATGTATACAAATATTTGCATAGAGCGGGGATCGAACCCGCGCCTCCTGCGCAGCGGCCGCGTTCACTACCGCCACGCCACAGAGACTGTTCATCTTCTTATTAGCACAGATTATAATAATTAATTATCGTAATTTTGCACATTACTTATCATAAAGTAATTAAATTATTTGAGATAATTTTTAAAGCAATTAGTTTGCTAAACTAAACAAATTATAATAAATTGGAAAAAGCGAATTACTCTCACCATCGCCGTAAGATGGATGTATTGGAAAAATTGGATCACTCTCGGGCGCAGCTTGGTGGCTCAGTGGTCAGAGCGTTCCCCCTGTAAGGGAAAGATCGCGGGTTCGAGTCCCGCCCGAGAATTGATTTCGCTTTTTCCAATTTATTATAATTAAATTATTGTAATTATGTACACAATTTAATTATTATCTAATAGTTAATCAGTATTTTGTATTCATAATTTAATTTAATAATAGTCTTTTAATTTTTGTTTTCCTATCCTAATTCATTATCTATACCTACTACTTATACAATGCAAACAAGTAACATTTAAAATGAGAATACAACATTACCTATATCTTAAAATTGATATTAGGATAACCCTTCACATTTAGCCCCGTCACCATAAAAACAGCCCCGGACGGGGGCTTTTGTGGTTCCGGGAAATTCAAGTTGGCTGTTGTCACGAACAAAATATCGTGATTAGGACCTCCGAAAGTGGCCGAGGTAACCAACGGGGCTGGAACGGGGATCTTGCGGAGCAGTACTCCGGTTCTTGGGTTAATGTTGAGGACACAGGATCCAGTGAAGACCGCCACCCATAGATTTCCGTCAGTGTCTATTGTGCAGCCGTCGGGGAAGCCGTTGATGTCGTTTTTGTCGAAATCAAATATGTGCCGCATGTTGGCTGTGCAGAAAAAAAATCAAGTGAAAAAGCATCTCTCTAGGGCCTAGGCCGTGAAGTTAGGGACCACCATTTAGGATCAAGAACGTCTGGAAATAGTGGACGGTATCTTCTGGACTGCAGCTGTGTGATACTCCATCCTAATCCTCGCATAAATGGGCTTCGTCCATTTTCGTAACTGTCATTGTGATAACCAGCTACGAACGTGGAATTTTTTTCTTGCTTTCATAACCAGTTACGAAAATAGAATTAAATTGTCGTTTTCATAACCAACTGTCATAACCAGTTACGAAAGAAGATTTATTTTTCTATTTTTGTAACTGGTTATATGTACCGTGTAAGAATGCCGGTAGATAGTTTCGTGGATATTGAATTTCTTCCAATTTTTATACAAATAGCTTGATGATCATGATAATACAAATATCAAAACCCCAGAATTTTAAGAAACCACTAGAGACAATAACTTACAAACTTCTCCAGTCACTTCATCGTAATCGTATCTCCGGATGTTCCTCTCCATAGAGTCTGTATAGTACATGGCTTTCTCCTTCAAATCCCACGCGAGGCCGTTAGAGACACGGACTCCTTCTACCACCTTCGTCGCCTTAGCTCCGTCCAGACAAAACAAGCAGCCTTTCTGTGGTTGGATCGTGCATATAGGCTGCTGACTGGATACAATGCGGTCCATGGTTCCTACAAACAAAAAAATGACGGAGCATAAAAGCTATAATATGATTCACCATCGGCTTTCGGCTTTTACTCCATCACATCGCGTTAAAGCATATTTTATCTGTACACTACACTTTTTAAATCACTTACCTGCATACACTCTGCCTCTAGGGTCCGCCTTTCCATCGTTGATCCTGGTGACGGGGGTGGCCTGTTCCACATCTGCGATCTCCTTCACCACAGTGGCTGGTGTGCCTTCTTCCCCATCCCATTTCACTATCAGAAACTTACGCTCTACGGCAACTAGGAACTGGTCTGTTGTACCCTCCACAGGAACTATGAAGCCTGGACGACCATCTAAATGGATCAGTCAAAGAATAAACGATTTAGACAGTTCTACAGATCATGAAAAAACGAGGATTCTCCATTACATATGGCATGGCCTCTGCCAAAACCTAAAGAATAAATAACAGAAATGACTTGTATTCTGTTTGTCAGCTTCAGCTAAGATAAATTGCTTCTGTTAAGAATGGGTTCACATCGGTAATGTATCGGCGAGGATTTGAACCCGGGACCTCTAATTAACCACATCTACCGACGTTTCGGAGGTACTTTGCTTCTTGAGTAGACGACCTCTTCTACTTTGAGACAAAAAACAAAACAAACTGTTTGGTATGAACTCACCAAGTTTAGTTCGGGTATGTTTTTCACTGGCAGGCACATACTTGTGGATAGTCTTTTCTGGGATGCTGACGAAGAACAGCGCCTGATGATGAACGTCCCAGTGAGGGCCCTCGCCCAGCACGACCGGCTCAGTGATGTCGAGCACTTTGACCGACATCTGGGGAAGTGACAATGATAGACATACACAGTGACAAGATTATCTAGTCTACTAAATTCTTGTGGTAGAACCTGTTCGCCTAGACAAGTGGCAATGGTCCTATGTCTGATCAGGAGCCTGCCTTGATATTGTGTTTAAGCCGGTACCCCTGCAGATCGACGAACGAGGTTCTAGTACAGGTTCGTTGTTGGTTTCCACAGAATTGCGGTAGGCTTTCCTCCTAAGTAAGCAAATTATATAAAAGTGCATTTTTTAATCATTCATGAGGTCTAACTTTTTCTGGCGTTCCCTGGCCAGCAATGTAATTCTGTAAGCGCAACGACGAGCACAACGTTGTAACAACCTTGTTAGATATTGTCATTGGTCGGACTAGGTGACGTCACTGGAGATCGACCAATGACAATCTATATCAAGGCTACAACGACGAGCACAACGTTGCGACACGTTGTGTTCGTCGTTGTTCGCTTACAGAATTGCACTGCTGCACAATTTTAAAAGTATGGTGGAAAACTGGAAACCATGGGCGTACGTAGGCTGGGTACGCCCATCGTGGAAACTATTTAATTATATTATTTTTGTCACACACAAATCAACGATATTTGACGAAATTCTGTTGAGGTATCGCACAAAGTCATCATTTATTATGCAAAACGTTATTAATTGTATTTATAGATAAAAAATTAACAAGCTCACCGAAGCCACTTTGTAGAAACGAACTAACAATTATACCAGTAGCGTCTGACCGTTATCACCTCATTCAGCGTAGGTACGTTTATCTATATCATCCAGAGATAACGGTTTTTTAAATAAACAGGTTCTCTGTTCGTTTATTTATATAGGTAAACGTTATACTTAACTTCTTTATATTACTCCGAATTATTCCTACTATAATATCGAACCTACAGGTCTACAAGTCAGAGGTCTGTAGACCAGTAGGTTAGACGTCTACATGTCAAAGGCACAGTAACAGATGACAGATCTACACCACAGGTCACAGGTCCACAGATCACAGTTCTAAAGGTCACGTGTCACAGGTATACAGGTATACTTTTAGTACTACACAAATAAGCTGTAACCACAGTATATGCTATCCTATTATTGGAGTATAGCATATAAAGTGGACTGTGGACGACTTGGATGGAAGATAAGGAAAACAGAAGAATAGTAAGAATGGATTTTGGGATCAATTAAGAATATAAAATAAAATTGTAAAGTGGGATCAATAAGGAATACGCATTTGGGGTCAATTAAGAATGGGATCAATCATCGTGGGATCAATTACGGAACAACCCTAATTATTTCATTACGCATGGTGCTCTAATTCATGCTCTAATTCAGTCTTTCCCAAAGTGGGCGATAACGCCCCCTTGTGGGCGCTGCAGGTCTCAAGGGGGGCGGTAAGAGACCCAGAAGAAAATGGGGGCGTTGTGTAGAGGCGGGCGGGCGGGGGGTGATTTGTAACTTTATTTAGCTAAGAGGCCTCTTAAACAACAACTGCAAGAGCTCTCGACTCTCAACAACAACTTGTGAACATCAACTAATATGAATTAAAAGATTGCTCAAACTCGGTTCTATATTTCTCTTCGCGTAGTTCATTATCTGTCCTATTTTATTGAATATAGAAAAAATTAATAGTTATTAGTACTCGTAGATATCTATCATGTTTTAACAAGTTTTTGTTAAATAACCCGAATTGTGCATTCCTGTATCAGTCGGCTGGTTCATTGAATGCTTGTTCGGACTTGTTGAGTACGATTGAGCGTCGAATGAGATAAACGAGTTTATGCATGTTTGTTTTATTCCTGTCGGTGCGTGCTGCTTAAGTCTATCATGTTTTAACAAGTTTTTGTTAAATAACCCGAATTGTGCATTCCTGTATCAGTCGGCTGGTTCATTGAATGCTTGTTCGGACTTGTTGAGTACGATTGAGCGTCGAATGAGATAAACGAGTTTATGCATGTTTGTTTTATTCCTGTCGGTGCGTGCTGCTTAAGCATTCCTATATAAACAATGTAATATTTAATTTATTTTATTTTCATTTGTGGTCTCGCGCGCAATAGATGAGCAGTACTTACGCCTCCTCTACTCGCGAAGTTGAACGTATTTCTCAAAGCAAAACAATGTCGGAAGTAAAAAAGAAGAGACGGCAATACTCTGCGGAATACATTAAATTCGGATTTATTGAAAATCCCACAAACCGATCGTCGCCTTTGTGTCTTCTATGTCTAAAAACATTTTCGAATGAAGCAATGAAGCCTTCAAGGCTGCAAGATCATTTGAATAAAATGCATCCAGATAAGAAAGACAAGAATGTAGCATATTTTCAAGACCTAGAGAAGAAGCATAATACTCAGCCAAGTGTAGTAAAACTATTTTCGGCGGCTGCTAAGCAAGATGACGACGGACTTCGAGCTTCGTACAATATCTCTTTGTTAATTGCTCAAAAAGGCAAACCACATAACATCGGAGAAGAGTTAATATTGCCAGCAATAAATGAAGTAATAACTACTGTGCTTCATAAACCGGCCGCAGATATTATCCGAAAAATTCCTTTGAGTAATAATTCTGTGCAAAGACGAATTGATGAAATGGCTGAAAACATTGAAGAATCATTGTGCGATCACCTGAGGACAAGTCAATTCTCAATTCAGCTCGATGAGCCCACTTTACCAAGTAATGAAGCATTGCATTTTGTTGTCTTACGTGAGGTTTAATAAAGATGAGAAAATATGTGAAGAACTATTATTTGCTAGAAATTTAGAGACCGATACAAAAGGTGAAACCATATTCAATACATTGGAAAAGTTTTGCGATGAGAAAGAGATTCCTTTGAAAAATATTATTTCAGTTGCTACGGATGGCGCTCCGGCTATGACAGGGTGCCATAAAGGCTTCATAGCGTACTTAAAAAATAAAATTCCAGATGTCCTTGGTGTACATTGCGTTATTCATAGACAACATTTAGTTGCTAGAAACTTAAGTGAAAAACTATTTCAATCATTGCAATATGTCATCAAAGCAGTCAATAAAATCCGCAACTGCTCTTTGAATGATAGATTATTTCATCAGCTTTGTGTTACTAATGACGAGGATTTCAACCGTTTGTTGTTTCATACTGAAGTTCGTTGGCTATCAAGAGGCAATTGTCTGACTCGATTTTACAACCTGTTTGACTCTGTTATAGAGTTCTTGGAAACTAAAGATACAGAATTGCACGACAAGCTCATAACATCAAAGAATGATATAGCTTACATGACAGACCTGTATAAATTGTTCAACGACATGAATCTCCAACTGCAAGGCGATAAACTAAATTTAATTAAAACAAAAAAAACTGCTTCTACACAAAAAGAATCTGGGCAGACGTGAGTTTCACAATTTTCCAAATTTATCAGTATCATGCAGTAACGACGAATTGTTTGCCTACTGCCAACATTTGGAAAACCTCCACATTGACTTCACCGAACGATACCAGGACATTTTGAACTTGGAAATACCAGACTGGGTGTTGGATCCGTTTTCAAATGTCAACACAGCAATGTCACCTCTGCTGGAAGAAGAACTTATAGAATTGACAACAAACGAGGAAATAAAAATCAAGTTCAAAAATGGTTACCAAGAATTTTGGCTTCAAAAACCGATCCCTCAATTGTACCCTGGATTGTGGTCAACCGTTCAACGATTCTTGATAGCATTCCCATCGTCATATTTGTGTGAACGTGGATTTAGTGCTGTGACAACACTGCTTACTAAAAAGAGAAATCGTTTGCTTGTTACCGAACGTGGCGACTTGCGACTGTTCTTGAGTAAATTGGAACCTGATATCAACAAACTTATTAAACAGCATCAGATTCATCCTTCACATTAGTTTTTATATAAGGATTGATTATTTTAGTTATATTTTTAATAAAAGATACTCTGTTTTAATACTATAAAGTTGCGTTTCAATAATCATTCTTATTGGCAGGTGGAGCCCGTAAGAGTTAACTTGAGACCTAAGCGCCGTTGTATGTTACCTACTGCGCTCAGGTTTCAAGTTGCGGGTTATAGTAAAAGTTTCGTTTAGAATCATCTGTTAATATACATAATATACATATATAGGTCACAATAATTCATTAATTTAATTTGAAGTTATAGTGGTTTTTAAATAGGTGAAAAAATGGGGGCGCTAAAAAAATATTTATTCTCAAAGTGGGCAGTAGACAAAATAAGTTTGGAAACCACTGCTCTAATTCAACAAATTTTAATAATAATAAAGAATTTTGATTCTATATATCCTTTATCTTGAACCGTTAATAAGTCAGTGCCTCTATCGTCTCGGAAATTAAATTAAAGCCTCGGAATTTTGATGAGAAATATCTACTTACTTTAAGTAGTTTCAAAAATATTTTTTGACTTCACCAAGGCGTTCGGTGTCAATGAGTGCATACGTAGACGATTGCTTCTGTGACAGAAAAGAAAGTACTTAACTATTAAATATAATTTTAGGATGTTGACAGCCTCCGTGGCGTAGCGGTAGTGAACGCGGCCGCTACGCAGGAGGCGCGGGTTCGATCCCCGCTCAGTGCAAATATTTGTGTGCATTAAATATGGGTATTTGCATTGGTCTGGTCGTGCCTCGGAGAGCACGTTAAGCCGTCGGTCCCGGTTGCCATAAGAACATCTATGGCAGTCGTTACGGGTAGTTGGTGTCCTAAAAAGTCCAAAAAAAAAAAAACAACAGTCTAGCTGCAAAGCTTCGATATCGCCTAATGTTAATATTGGGTCGTGGAGGTCAGATGGCAATCGCTTCACGGAAAATATCGAGGTCTAGCCAAATATGTAGCTATGACTGGTAAAGCGGACCCCAGACTCTGAGCTGTAAGCTTCGGATGCGACTGGGAATTAACGCTAGGAGGAAGAAGAAGATAATTTCAGGATGCGTTAATTCAGATCGGAGTATCGAATAAATAGATTTGGAGTACTTCAGGGTAGTGTGTTGATCTCGTTGTTATTTCATAATTTGTATCAACGACATTCCGAATATAAAACCACACCAAAGTGTAGGTACCGATCTATTACCTGCTGACGACATTTATCAGATATCATTTAAGATAAAACGTGATTTACCATAGGTATATCTGTAACTGATTGGGTAAATCAAAATGATCTTACAACAAACTTGGACAAATCTCAAGTAAATAAGTAGTCACATTCAATATAAACAGAAATAAAACATTAGAAAAATTAAACATGTTGAATGTGTTTTAGTTACTTCACGAAAAATATCGAGGTCCAGCCAAATCCGCAGTTAAACTGGTAAAGCGGACCCCAGACTCCGAGGTGAAAGGTTCGGATGCAACTGGGATTAACGCTAGGATGAAGAAAGAAATAAAAAAATTAAAAATAAAAGAATTAAAAAAATATTTAATGAACCGATTTTATTGTAAAGAAACATAATAATGGTGCAGATGTGAACTTAAAATAATTAGGAAAACATCAGATAGAGAGGCATTGATCAGACGAAAGTACAATTGGAGGTATTTATGGTATATAGTTAGTTCTATTTATCCATAGTCAAAATGCCAATATTATTGGTTGATCGAGGCAACTTGGTGGCACTTGCTACACATATTAACACGTTCGCTGCGCGTTGTGAGGTCATTTTGACTCATAGCTAACTTTTGTCTGGTGTGGGACGAAAATAGCGTACTTTCCCCTGTTGCGAGAGGGATAACTTTAAGAATATATTTTACAGGAAAGAGATGAATATACCATTATGATCACCGCTTTAATGTGAACAATCCAGCATTTTTAAATAGTCGTGACCCAATATGATCTCACCCGCACCAGAAGAATAATATTTCATTCCAGTGCGGTGTGAGTTCAATATGACCACACACTCTCTGCACCTCACATCCGCACTGAACGATGCGCTGGCGTCATTTTGTGCGGGTAGTGTTGTGCAGAGCGACATCGTAGATGTCACGTCGTTTAAGTGCCTACATTTTCGATCTTTCTTGTATCGTTGAATTTTAGTATTTTATACTCGTTAGGTAACGTGGTGTTCTCGGCAAGTGTTAATAGAAAAAACTAAATTATGACAGTGAGGTAGAAAACGAAGAGAAGAGCAGAATAGAAGAGAAGAAAAACCCAGCATATCGAAAAAAATTTGTTAAAAATGAACAAGATAGACGCGGTTATTAATCATAGGGATTGATTTTAAAGTCAATAAAATAGTTTTATGGATCATCTACTCAAATTCAATAGAATTTTTTGAATTAACATACTTAATATGTTTTGATATGAATAGTTTATTGAGGAAGAAGGGCAGCACTGTTGAGGAACGTGACATAGGTGCCATCATATTAAAATAAACCGTTACTAAGTCTTTGATTTTTCATTTTAAGCCTCTAAGATTCCAATGGTATTAGTATAACCTATAAGTAATACAGCTCTACGTCAATTTATCGATATGAATATTAATAGAAGTGTTTCCCATCACTAGCCTTTTGATATCTTCAGTGCGTTGTGTGGTCAAAATGAACTCACAAATTGTTTCTCTTCTATAGCATAAACGAAACATGGTAGCCAAAAACGCCGGTAGTCACATATACACCATATCAAGGTCTATGTACTGCAAAAAAAAACAGACAAAAATCGCTACCCCCACTGAATAAAACCTATATTAAAACTGAACTTTTTATGGGTCAATATGACCACATACGCACAGTTAAAAAGTCCTCCATGAGTCTATATAACCTCACACGCACCAGATAAAAGTACACTAAAAATCCTCCCGCAGTGAACGTGTATAAACACTTTTTCACACTATTTCATTTCTTAACCGGTTTCACCCCACGGCAAAGGCTTACAATGATAGTTTTCACTGCCTGTCTGTCATTGTAAGCCTTTGAGAACGCTGTGGCGAAACCGGTAAGGCAATTAAAAATAAAATATTGTGGAAATGTAGGTGTTTATTATTCGATATGCTCATATTTCTATTAGGTACCTAAGTATATAAGCTTTGATGTTTTTACAAAAAAAAAAAGTATGATTATCTGGGTGAATTTCAACAAATGCCATTTTTTTTATCATATCGGTGAACTTTTTCATTTATATGTTTTTTGTATATTTTTCAGGTTTTATGTAATCTTTATGATATCATATATCCCCAAATTTAATATCATCAACGTATCATTTAAGATTATGGAGAAAATTCAGTTTGAATTTTGGTTTCCACCGACATGACAAACCCGCACCGATTATTTTTCTGTACACTGATATGATAAGTTTATCCACCGAAATGATATACATATCCACCGATATGATTAAATATCCACCGAAATGATATAATCTATCCATCTTTGAACATCAAAAAGGAAATATTAGGTGCCTTATTTTTACAAGAATGACTCAAAACTGAATACCTGACCTGAAGAAGATCATATCCAACGAGAACTGAGTTCTTGGAGATCCAATTAAAATATTTTTTTTTTGGAATTATATAGGTACCTACCTATTTTATTATATTTACTTTTCTTTTTTTATAATACATAATTAATTAAAAAAAAGAATGTTTATAAGCTGGTAACACAAATCAATCAATTAGCCTATTGCAGTCCACTGCTGGTCATAGGCCTCTCCCAATATGCGCCACGTTTGCTGATCCTCCGCCTTCCGCATCCAGTCCGTCCCAGCCACCTTTCATAGGTCGTCAGTCCACCTGGCTAGGGGGTGTCCCACCTTCCGTTTTCCTCCTCGCGGTCTCCACTCTAGGACTCGTCTGTTCCAACGGCAATCAGTCCTTCGGCAAATGTGGCCTACTACCACTTCAGCTTGCTTATTCTGCGAGCTATGTCGGTAACTTTGGTTCTATGTCGGATGACCTCGTTTCTAATTCTATCCTTCAAAGAAACTCCAAGCATAACTTGCTCTCATAGCCTGCTGCGCATTTTTAGGTCACGGACTAACCCCACCTTCAGTGGCCACTTTTCGGCACCGTAAGTCATAACAGGCAGGACGCACTGGTCCGAAAACCTTTGTTTTAAGGCATTGCGGCAAGGGGGAGGAGAAGACCCGACGTAATTTGCCAAATGCTGCCCACCCCAGTTGAATTCTTCTGGCTACTTCTTTCTCGAAGTTTTTTTTACCGAGCTGAATAACCTGCCCCAGATAGATATACCTATTTTTTTAACAATTTCGAGTGTCGCTCCTTCGATGGCAATCGCTCTCGGTACAACATGCTCGTTGAACACAATCTTGGTTTTATCCAAGTTTACACTGAGACCGACTTGTCGAGAAGCTCCATTCAAGCTGTGCATCATTTCGCCCAGTTGTTCTAGTGACTCCGCAACTATGACGATGTCGTCGGCGAACCGAGGGTGCGAGATGTACTCACCGGTGATGTTGATACCCCGCCCAGTCCAGCCCAGAGTCTTGAAGACGTCCTCCAATGCGTTGGTAAATAGTTTGGGAGATATAACATCTCCCTGTCTCACTTCACGTTGGAGGCTAATGGGTTTCTTCTTCTTCTTCGGCAGTGTCATACAAGCATCTCAGCACCTCGATGTACAATCGAGACGGCACCGCTGCAGGGCATCCAGCACTGCCCAGGTTTCGATAGAGTCGAAGGCTTTTTCGCAGTGCACAAACGCCATACACAGCGGCTGGTTGTATTCCTGAGTCTTTTTTACAATCTGCCAAACAGTATGGATGTGTTCCACAGTACTATAGTCTTTTCAAAACCCGACTTGCTCAGGTGGCTGGAACTCGTCGAGCTTACCTGCGAGGCGATTTGTGACGACTCTCGAGAACAACTTGTAGACATGACTCAGGAGTGAGATGGCCTGCGTTCTTCAGCAAGGTCTTGTCACCTTTGTTGAAGAACAGTACCACCGCACTCTCGCTCCATGCCCTAGGTTTTAGCCCTTGCGGGATGACGGAATTAAAGAGGCTACTAGCTCTTTCAGGATTGGAGCCCCACCTGCTTTCAGCAGCTCAGTAGTAATTCCGTCATCACCAGGGTACCTGTTGTTCTTTAGTTGCCTGAGAACCACATCCTACCCCGCACTGCTCGAAATCTGGCATATCCTCGGTTTAGTGGCGCGTAAGTGGAGCGGCGGAGGTCGTGTCATTTCAGCTTTTTGATTCGCTGGTTTAACGCTCTCCCATCTGACGAAGACGACTGTGTGGATGGTTGTTTACGCCTCTTTCTCATAAGTTCGAGAGTCTCAGGAGAGAGCTTGAACTCTTACTGTTTGCATTTCACGGGAAACATCTTTCGAGACACTACCTGCAATGGTTTGACCACTATGTTGGCCTTCTTGTCAATGCCTCTCTAGAGGTTTCCAGTATTGCGAAACGATTTTGAAGTTCCAGTTGTAACTTTTCGGACCCTAGAGCTACTTGGAGCGGCGTTGGTGGGAGGGTTGACCTTATCATTCGGAATCTTTCAGCCTTGATGTTGATATTTAGAGAGCCTCGGATAAGTCGGCGATCACCGACTTCCAGTATTAAACTTGTTGATCACACTTGTTGATCTCTAAATATGTGCTTAGGTACCGTTATGAAAAAAGTCTATATCGTTCCTTATCATAGTCCACTGCCTGTGGGAATTTTTCTTAAAGAAACTATTCATTAAGAAGAGCCCCTGTGACTCAAGGAAGCTGACTAGCATTTGCCCTCTGCGATTTCTGCATCCCACTCCATAAGATGCGCTTTTCGTCTCGTCGCGTTCTTGTACTCCCACTTTGGCATTGAAGTCCCCCATGTATGTATGTGTTTATAATTATGTATGTTCTTGTATGTTCCATTTTTCCTTTGATCTATATTATTATTTGATTTATACTTAACGAAATCTCACGGGATCAACCGATATGATAAAACGACTCACCGAGATGATAAAATATCTACCGATATGATAAAGCAATCCACCGATGTGACAAAACTGTGCATTGATCATGAATCAAAACACCGATATTAGATGTAAGACACCGATTCGTCTTTTCTTATCATTTTCGGTGTAAATTATCATATCCGTGGTAATAAAGACCACCGATTACACCGATATGCGAACACCGACGTGAGAAATTACACACTTTTTAGACAATTAGAAAAAATGCATAATATCTAGGTTAAATTCAATAACAATCAATGAAGCTAATTCACTTACTACCTCTATTAGAACCAAACAACAATAATAAAACTGCTTATTACACTAGAAAGATGGAACCACCGATAGTATAAAATAATTGTCCGGGAGCAACTAAAATGGCATACTTACGTTATTGGCGGGAATATGCAACGATTTGACATACGTCCGTCCTGACTGCGCACTAGCAGGCACTAACGAGAGAAATAAAATTGGGGTGGGGACACTGTCGGACTCGTGGATATAAAGTTATGTGTAAATTACTTTTGGTCACCGATTTGAGAACATTTTGCAGGACAAGTACGTTTGTGCCTCTCAGTAATTATAATCGTTAATTATGTAATAAAATATGCCTTAGATTAATAATAAAACTAATATTCTATGAAATAGAATAATTTATATACTTAAATTACTTATTTTTATTAGTGTATAAGCTTTTTTGTTTGTAAAAAAAGTAGAGGGACAGCACCGATTTGAAAAAAATAGAGGTTTATGTATTTATTTCTACCTTTATATATAGTCCTAGCCAAAATATATTTTTGCCACAACCCATTAACAACCTATTGAATACTAAAAAAAATAATTCAGAACAATATTCCTTTTTTCAAATACTAATTTCACCGAAGACAAAAAAAAAAGCCATTTGGGAAATTCACCCATCTGTATTCTGGAAAACATATTACAAGCTACCTATCCTTAGTTTCGGTCTAGATTTTGCTGTGTAAAATGTCTTAGAATATTTTAAAAATAACTACTTGATTATTCAAAAAATATCTTAACTATAAAGAACTACCTATTCAATATATTTTGTTTGATGTAAATGTATTGGGATTTAACTTAAAAAAAAAACTATATTATTTTAATAAGAATATATAAGTTCTGTAAAGCGTTCGACACAGTTCGATGCCCGCTCAGTGCAAATATTTGAATGGATGAATTTTTGTGATTGCAGCGGACCACAGGGCCTAAATGACGTAGCCCTATCAACCAAATGGCATACTGCAAAAGTTGTAAACAATAGGTACCTATTTGGAATATAAATATATAATCTATTTTATTCAGTTCACCCGTTTAACATTTACTTCAAATAATCAAGAAAATTTCAAAACATATAAGTAAAAATCAAATTACAATAAAGTAGAAACGGTTACATAAAAATAAAATATTAAAACATATAAATGGTTATTTTTTTTTTTTTTCAGATTTAGACAATATATAAAAAATGTCATTTAGGCTTAGTAACCTAGATTAAATATTAATACAACGTAAGTTTAACAGAATGTAACAGAACAAAGAAATTTAAGATTTTCCAAAAGAAAATAATTCTTTAAGTCGTTCTGTGATAGGACAAGTCTGACTGGATAAGCGATTTTTATTGGGGTCCATAGAAACCCCATTTTACTGTGTTTATTCTGTTACACATTGTTTACGGTAAGAAATGACAAAAATTAAATCTTAACATGAACATTGGGATGGCCCTTCACTCCCAAACCCGTAACCTTAAAAACAGCCCCAGCCGGGGGGTGTTGGGGTCCGAAAATATTCATACTGGCAGTGGTAACGTACAAAATGTCGTAGTTAGGACCTCCGAATGTGGCTGAGGTCACTTGCAGAGCTGGAATCTCTATCTTGCGAAGCAGTTTTCCGTTTCTAGGGTCAACGTTGATGATACAAGAACCATCAAAGACCGCCACCCATAGATTCCCGTCTGTGTCTATGGTGCTACCGTCAGGGACGCCGGTGATGTTATTCTTTTCGAAATCGAATATGTGACGCATGTTTGCTGTAAGAACAAAAACATTTTTAGAGCGATGTTGCTTTTAGAACAGCAGTTTACTATATCATGATTCATAAACTCATGACCCGACATCGGACTACGAAAATACAATACACAATCATGGTTATCCTCGGCACAAACAAATCTTTCTTTTTCGAGCGGCAATTTCCACGGATTCGAACTGACAGTTATCGCACGTCATCTCAGGTCTTTAGATCATAAGGGTAAGGTATGAGGCATTTCCATTGCAACCCTAATGACCCTGGGTCATTTACGGTTATGAGATGACCTTCTCGGGAGTTCTTGTCGCCATTATTCTACTTGGCTATTTTGATGCATTTACCATTAGTATTTATGCACAATGTTGTAAGTTTAGGTTGCTGAACTGTGTATATTTCAGTGCGGGGCAGTGGTCCAACTGCTCTGTCCAACTAGTTGGAACATGGGCTTTTGGACCACGGAACTATCAAAAGGTGCTGTGGTGCAACTATTTTTAAAGTTGGACAACTGCCCCTAATAAAGACCCACGGTCCAACTAGTTGGGCAGAGCAGTTGGACCACTACCCCGCACTCGTATATTTTATGTATAAAAGATTTTTGTTCAATTGTAAAAAAATACTTACAGATTTCCCCAGTCTCCACATCATAGTCATATCTTCGGATGTTCTTCTCCAGAGAATCGTTGTAGTACAGCGCTTTCTCCTTCAAGTCCCAAGCTAGGCCGTTGGAGACGGTGACTCCTTCCACCACCTTCGTCAGCTTAGCTCCATCCAGTCGGAACAAGCTGCCCTGTCGTGGTGGGAAAGTGCCTGGGGGTTCCTCGTGTCCCATGGTGCCTGGATGTGACAAATTAGGTGATTAGACACAGGTAGCTGATGTTCCCTAATATGTACATTCGGGTATTCAAAAGAATAGTTTCTTTTACACTAAGGAGGTCAGAAATTACATCGCACCGCTCACCAGAAACAGAGAATTCATCCTCACACAGGCTCACACGTTGCGACCAGAACCGGTGAACACAATCAGGTACGAAAGGAACTTCATTCCGCAGCATAGGCCACGTTAACCACTTCCCATCAGGTGGGCCGTATGCATGTCTGCCACCTAAGCTATATAAAAAATATGCAGTTCTTCAAGAAGGGCATTCGAAGATTCCTACGGAATTGGCACCACGAGTATGAGACCCCTGGTTTTGTGCTCGTCCATAGGCCATGGTAACCACTTTTCATTAAAAGCGCCACGTATTTATCTGTACGTGGATAAAAAATCTTCTCATCCCTTTGGCACCAGCTTCATGATCAAACAACTTACCACCAAATAGCCTGCCCTTAGGGTCCGCCTTGCCATCGTTGAGCCTATTCTTGCTGCCCTTGTCCACTTCTCCGATTTCCTTCACCACAGTGGCGGGTGTACCTTCCTCGCCATCCCATTTCACTTTCAGGACCTTGAGCTCTACTCCGACTAGGAACTGGTCTGTTGTACCTTCGACAGGAACCATGAAGCCCACACGGCCACCTAAATGAATCAGTCAAAGAAAACAAGGATAAGTGATGAAGTTATGAGACTTTATTGGTCTCGAAGATTTGTTCTACATAGTTAGACTAGCTAGACTAACCATATATCATACTGGGCTAAGGTTAAGCTGCCCCTGTTAAATACATTCTAGAAAATTCTCAATCTCCCGGTGAACCCAGGCGAACCCCCGTTCAATGCTTTAAAGTCCTTTTTTGCGTGCGGAAGCCTTCTCGAGCTTCACCTCACCGGAGCCAAGGACGACGTCACCGACTAAAACCGCACAATGTTTCACCCCATGTTAGGTTTACGAGTACCGTGGAGAATCTAGTATTAGAAGAGGACAAACTCACCAAGTTTGGTTCTGGTATGTTTTCCGGTGGCAGGCACATACTTGTGGATGGTGTTCTCCAGAATGCTGACGAAGAACAGTGCCTTTTGGCCAGCATCCCAGTGAGGACCCTCGCCTAACAGAACCGGCTCAGTCACCGCCTCTACCTTGACCGACATCTGTAAATAAAAATTAGATTCTGCTAGTTCAGAATTTCAGCTCCAAGTGTAGCCAAGTGTAGTGGGATAGGTACTCGCCAAAAATACGTAATGGCAGCGGTCTTTAATTGATTTTTTTGTAACAAAACAAGAAGAATATCTAGAATATTGCCCGTAAAACGGTGAAATTCTTAATACCAGGAAGGGTATTAGGATAACTTATAGAAAGCGACTGAACCCTGAAGCTGATTAAATAAACTGCTTAGTTTGTAAAATAGCAAAAGTTACTCAACTGTGAAACGAGTTGTTTGAAGGTTAATGTGTTTGATACAATTTAAGCAGTATTTTAGCAACATTGTGTGATAGCATGAAAGACGACCGTTGTTTGGTGGTGTTTTATAAACTGTCGACTAAATCGACTGACATTTTACCCACCGGGCTACTAGTGGATGCAGGGAGAATTAAAAAAAATTACCTCTTAGGTGACCGAGAAGCAGACGGTACACCTGATGGGAAACGGTTATCGCAGTCTATAAACGAATACAACATCAGGGAAAATATACTCGCACTGACGACCCTTTAAAATCCCTTTGTAGCCTTTGATCTACTTTACCTATCATTGTTACTTTTCGCTAATGTTCCACGGGAGTATCAACATTTTTACCCGACTACGGCAAAGCCGAAGGAGGGTTATGATAGGCTATAGGTTTTTTATACAGACAAGCACACGGCTCACCTGAAGGCAAATAGTTACTGTGGCCTATGGGCGAGTGCAACACCAGGGGAGTCACACTCGTGCTGCCGACCCTGTAAGTACAGAAAGATTCTGTGCCGTCACTGCCGTCAGCGCAAAAGATAAGTAGGACAAGCCTTTGGTTTGCCCACTGACAGCACAAAACCTCTCCAGTGAGCTATGGCTACCCTACTCACCGCCAGGAATACAACACGAGGTTATTTAGCCGCGGTATTCTGCGGGGGAGGTACTTCCCCAGTCGGACAGCTCGATTGGGACGGATATACCGTCGTGTCCTACCTCCTCGGTTTCTCCGCGTACCTTTCTGATTAGGGCAAGGATGGCGTGAAGCGTTTCTTCGCCAAAAAAATGGATTGCAACTTGCAAGAAGTGCCTGTTCCTGAGACCTGCCTGTGACTGCTTAGCATTCCACTGCGATGCTTGATTTGAACTAACATCTTTACGGGTAGAAACCTCCAGAACAAACGTGTAGAAACTTTCTACCTCCTACCGACCCATCTCCTTGTAAAGTGTAAACAAATAAATGCATACTCAGTACAAATAAGATAAACTAACCTGCTTTATCAATTGATAAACAATTATGTAACAGATGTTTCATAACAATAAAAGATAAATCGGATAATTTACAGATAAAAAGATAGCGACAGATTAGCTACTTTTTATAATCTTGTCGTGAATCTGTTTGCTCCAGAGGCGTATTTTACATCCACATTTGACCAATTACGTTTTGTTGCTCATGGTGCTTAGAAAACCTCTCTCGTTGTGCACCCTGGGTAAAGAAAGCGGTAAGGCCTCTCTTCCATTCTTTGTAGGAGGGCTGCTTTCGTCTTGTGTTCTGCCGTGGTGGGAGAAGTTTCTCTCTGATTAAGCTGTAGAGAGCATTGTGGAGAGACGGCGAGGGGTAGGACGTTTCTATCCTCTTACGGGTCGGCGGATGTGGCCGGCCTAGACATATCTAATCCTGACCGGCAGGACTGGTGAAGAAAATCTCTATAAAAATAACATTACCCTCCTTCCTTCGGCAGTCAGGCAGAAAGTAGCCAGACACTTTATTGCCCGGTGAGACAAGGTAACGCGCTCAGGTCAGGATCATCAGCAATGATGGCCAAGACCTGCGGAGAGTGGTGGACATGCCGCTCCGTGAGCAAACCGGGAACAACGCGTGCTCATAACACGGTACCAACTATGCATTATTTTGTGAATGAATTATTATATTAAGTCCATTCATTAAAATAATTATAGATCTACAGTAAGCTTAGCTTAGCTTACCTACGTTTTGGGTCCTAAAATACAGATTAAATAATTTACGTATTACCTTAACACCCAGTCCAACCGCCCAATGCAGGTCGACATAGGATTAAGTATATAATATCTATTCTGTAACATAGGTACCTATTCACGCATACAAATATTTGCAGTAAGCGGGAATCGAATTTAAAATAGATTCACAGCTTTTGTCAGTTTGAGCAGCGGAAGTAGCAAGTCCTCCTAGTCCTGACGGTCAAGTCAAATAACTTTCTTTTTATTAAAAAATAATCAAAAACTTTAAAAGAGAATCTACGTAAAACAAATTGTACGGTAAAATAAAACTAAAAGAAGCGAGCAATCAATAATCAAGAAATTTAAATTAATATCAGCCGTGTTTAACTACAATAAAATAAAATAAAACATCAACTTACCGCTCCCACTTGTTAGTAAACGAATAAATTATATAACTTCAAGCGAACTCGTCAGTCAACAGACGTCGAACCACTAACGCTCGGACGTCTTGGACGAATTAAAAAACAGCTTCATCTAAATCATTGTGAGATTACTTATTTTATATATACTTACGTATACCGAGATAATATTACGCGTGTCGGTTCTGCGTAAACCCAAACAAAGCGCGTATTGAATGTCCACAGATAAAACAACAAGCAGATCGCTTGTTTGACAACTTTGACAAGAGCCCTCTCAAATTAAGACCTCAATAATTTAAGCAAATTTAAGCGCTATCTGTCTTTTGACAGACTCTTCATTGATAAATATTATAAACTATAAAGGCTACTGTTTTATATAATATGCGTACATTATACAGATACATTGTAAATGCGTAGACGTTGCGTAAGTTTAAGAACGATTAATTTATAGGTTACCTACCAAGCCGGGATGATTCGCTTCACACGAGATTATGTTATGTTAAATTATACGTATTCCTGTGATCACTGCTATATGCACAGACTTTTTGAAGGAAGTTATGCGTCTCTATTACTAGAGATTTACAAATAAATACCTAACCACAAGGTCAACTTGTGTATCTTCTTTTGACAATAGGTAGTTAAGTAGGTATATTGGTAGGATTCTGTGCAAGCGCATCACATGAGGTCATTTACATTAACCTGTAGTGCGGTGACAAGTTGACAACGTTTAACTCATAGTAACTATAGTAAGGATGTTTCAACTCGATTTACTAACTCGAGTTGGACTTAGCTCAAATTAACTCGAGTTGGACTTAGCTCAAATTAACTCGAGTTGGATAAGGAAGGGCGGGGCTATTCCATCACAAAAATGAAAGTCAAAATTTCACACGTCTGTAATTTTGTGTAGAATTAAGCTACAGTAAATTTAAGAAAGCTATCTAATGAAATAATTATTTGATATTCTATCTGTAATATCTGTATAGCAGAAAACGCGTGTCATAATTGAAAAAATAACTAACATGTTGAGAAAACTGAATACTGATGTAATAACCCCGCGGCGGGTTATTACGTCAAAGTATAATAAAAACGCCATCTATGTATAATTTGTGATAAGACTTAGAGCTGGACACTACTGACGACTGAGAGTATTAGAATCTGCACTTTATACTGCAGTAATAAGGTCCAGTTCCGAGAAAATATAGTTTTAAATTTTCGTGGGGTTATTCCGCCAAGTTTCTATCATTTTAGGGATGTGCTGATAATTATCGATATGGGCTGATCGATCACGTCACTCCTACTGAGATAAATAAGATCAAAGAAGTACATAAAGGGTATAATGAATTATTGATTTATGAAATAAAAAATCTATTTTCGTACGTAAACAAGTTTATTAAAAAATCAAATGAAATGAAATGAAATGAAAGTTGAAATGAAATGAAAGTTTATTTGTCAGAATATGGGTGAGTGGGTACAGAAGTTTTGGATGTTTGCATTATAGGTGCAAGCCATATTCTACCACTTTGTGGCGTACAAAAATTTGTCTTACAATTAAAAAAATATTATTGCAAATCGCTGGGCCAGTTGGCGCATTACAATTCTAATATCTCAATTTTGCATGGAAATATATAATCTTTGCCCCTAATTTGAGGATGTGGAAGAAATTCAACAATATCTTCAAATTCTATTATATAAAAGTAAGAGACGATAATTATATCGTCATCTGTATATCGACACTATGGACATCACTACTGTTTTGCAACTTCATACAAAAACGACGGGGTTATTACGTCTTTCAATCTGACTGAATTTCCCCGCCATTTCAAATTCAAGGGGCTATTACGTTAGAGTTAATAGCACAGTGAAATCAAAGCGTACAATAAAAGTAATTGTTTATAAATACTCTATAATATGTAGCAAACGTTCTTACCTTGCTCAAACTTCGCTAAATTCACAAACACTACTTTAGACAAAAAAAAACTTGCGGAGCGTCTACCCACTTGTATGCAGTCAAAATGGCGTCTATGCAATTATGCATGTCGATCGACCAGCATACACGCTAACAACACCATCTAGTTATTAAATTAAACATCTCTTTTTTTCCTACGAGTACATAGATGTCACTTTTGAGTAAGAGTTAAATTGCAGGCTAAAAACCATTTTGACGTAATTCCCCGTGATGTAATTGCCCCGCTCTTCCTTACTTGATTTTGGTTTGGTTGTTTATGACATTCCGCGCACACTCAAACTGTGGAATGAACTCCCTGCTGTGGGTTTTCTAAGCGACTACAATATGGGGTTCTTCAAGAATCAGAAGGTTCTTATAGGGTCGGCAGCACGAGTTTTCCGCCCTAGGTGTTTCACTCGTCCATAGGCCACGGTCTGCCAAACTGCTGCCTGCTGCTGGTCTAACAAGGAATTATTCGGTCGTTGCATTTCTTGTTCTCATCATAATATATCAATCAAATGATATAAATCCCCCCCCCCCCCCCCCCCAACCATGCACGTCATATTGAAAACTCCCAGTACGAGGGGAGGGGGGTTATATTTCTTAAGGAATTTCCGAAGTGACTCCCCCCCCCCCCCCCAAACTTCAAGCTGCGACCGCGCCTGTAACGAAGACGACACAAAGTTTGCCGATCTTATCTTTGAAACCAGTGTCAGTAGCTTAGTGAGAAGTCGGTCTCACCCTCAGCATAGATTACCTAATAGTTGGAACCCTCAGCCCTATAACTTAGTCACCTTGTACGACACCGCATGTGAATTGATGGGGTGGCCCAAATTCTACTCTGTTGGGAACCACGCGAAAAAAAAAATTTAAAAAATCTAATTACGTAGATAAGTACCATTTTAAATATCTCTCACCCCTTGATCCTTATTCACTCCGTAAACTCCGTTTTACTTGGTAGGTCTGCAACCGTTCTCCGACAGTCGTTTCGCCTTTGGACTTTTCACCGACAGGACGTTTCGTTTTTGAGAGATTCGTCGATAGAACGTTTCACCTATGGATGTTTCGCCGACAGAATGGTTCGCATTTGTTAGTTTCGACGACAGGACTTTTCAACTATGGAGTATTCGCCGTCAGATCGTTTTGTCTACGATTGTTTCGACATGGCTTTTTCACTATTAAACTACAAAGCCACCAAAAAGCTACTACCTTGCTACAAAGACATGAAGAAAGAAAATGTTTTAATGGAAGACCGCCTTTCCGCCTTTACTTTTAATGAATGGTATTTATCTAGATTTTACCTATCCATATTAGTTTATTTTGTTATTGCAAACATTGGGGAAATAATAAAACATAAGATTAATGAAACGTATTTATTTATATTATAAAGTGTGGATTACAATGTGATTAAAAAAATATCTTCAATTTACAGTTTTATTATAAGTAGGTAAGTAGTTAAGTATACCTAGGTTTAAATAATATAAAATTATTTAATTAGGTGACAAATATGTGCCCATCCATTTAAATATGATTTTAAGTCCATCTGATTTTTTTCAGATAAATGTGTCTCAATCCTTTTCCTGTAATAATCTGTACCTCCACGCTTTCGCTTAGACATAGGTTCTGCGGATTTTAATTATTTCAATAATGTTCACTGTATTCTTTTGCTCCTTTTTAAACTCTGAGATAGTTTTAAATATGTTCCACTTCTGTCGATTTAGTAGTGTATTCCATCTATTATGCCACGATTCAAGGGCGTTCTGTGATAAAGGAACATATGATAATATACTATCATGTACTGACCACAGAGTAGGTGGAAATTGCGGTGGAAGTCGTTTCATTGTCATTGACGCAAAAATACCGCAAAATGACGCCATTTTTTTGTATTTTGGCTTTAATTTTATCCATGCATATCAAATCGAACAAAAACTTCATAACAACAAACTACATTAATAAGTGCATCTATTGATATTTTCGGTAATGCATGAACCGTCACTATAGGTGCGCTATACCATCGCAAAGTATCTGCTAACACTTGGCTCGCTTAGGCGCGCTCTATATTTATAACTAGCTTTTGCCCGCGGCTCCGCCCGCGTGGATGTCGGTTATCGCGACCAAACATAGCCTATGTCCTTTCTCAAGGTCTAATCTACCCCTATACCAAATTTCATCAAAATCGGTTCAGCGGTTTAGTCGTAAAAGCGAGACAGACAGACAGACAGACATACAGACAGAGTTACTTTCGCATTTATAATATTAAAGTAGGGATGTATACTCTAAGAAAGGCGGTCTTCCATTAAAACATTTTCTTTCTTCATGTCTTTGTAGCAAGCTAGTAGCTTTTTGGTGGCTTTGTAAGTAGTTTAATAGTGAAAAAGCCATGTCGAAACAATCGTAGACAAAACGATCTGACGGTGAATATTCCATAGTTGAAAAGTCCTGTCGTCGAAACTAACAAATGCGAACCATTCTGTCGGCGAAACATCCATAGGTGAAACGTTCTATCGACGAATCTCTCAAAAACGAAACGTCCTGTCGGTGAAAAGTCCAAAGGCGAAACGACTGTCGGAGAACGGTTGCAGAATCTACCTATTTTCGTCCCAACAATGCCATTAACTTGATAACGCTCTATAATGAAGTTATTCAAGCATTTTTACGTAAGATGAACGCGGTAGTCTAGCTTTGATGGTGTGTGTTCGCGCAGCGGAATGTTGTTGAATTTAAAGATTTTAATTATGCAGATATTTAGCACATGACGTCGTGTAAATGCTTATGGTAAAAAAAAATTTGTGCATGCAGCCATTGTGGAGAAATTCGCTAAAAACAGATTCCGCTGGGCGTACGTTGTCCTGGCGGCACTTTTTTTGAATTCATGGACTTAGAAGAAAAAAAATGTGTCCAAAAATTAGCGTGTATTTGCGTGTAATTGTGTATGTATGAATAAAATTAATGAATGCATAAACTTCGGAGAAATTCAAGTTTCCGCCACGCGTACGTTTGGCCATTAGCTAGTTTTCATATAAAGCGCTTATATAGAGAGCTGTAGATTTTTACATACGTTGTTTTGAATTTGCTTATATTTGTTTAATAAAAAGATTTAGAAAAAATCGAAGGGTTTAACAGATAAAAATATAAACGTAAAATACGCTTATTAGGTCTTAGTTCGTAAAGTATGCACTTTGGGGTCTAGATTTTTACGTTTATACAAACCTTGTAAGTGTCTGCAACATGTTGCCAAGTATCAATGATGTTCCGCTAGTAATTAAAGAGCAATAGGACAATTTACCATGTATAGACCACTGTTTACAAAGCAGTCAAATATCACGACGTTCTAAAGGAATTGCATAGTAAAATATATTCCAATAATTAGCTTACTGATTCAACTATTCACATGCAAAATTTCATCTCATTATATTCAGTAATTAAAGATAAACAATGAAAATACTGACAAAGCATCGAAACCCTACATAACCCGACCAAGTTCGGATGGCTACAAAAAAGCGGCCGTGCAATATATTTAGGTAACATTCTAAAATTTACAGTATAATACCGGTATTGAATTGGTACAGGTGATAACACAATTGTTATTTCGATTTAATTTATAGATCATTTATTTTTTCTACACCTACTTTTTTAATTGTATTTGACTAAGATTAGTAAGTACTATTTACGTAGGTGGTAGGTACTTTATTTAAGTAAGCGCTTGAGACTTGCGTCAGTCTCAGTATATGATGTTAGCGTTGTACCTACTGGTACGGCAGTGACTTATGTATGTGAGCGTGTTCCCGTGCACCCCACCAAAATATGCAGAATTATTTTGTTCGAAGCGGTACGCTTAAGGCTAGACCTTTAGTTAAATAGTCTAAGTATAGTAGATATGAATTGATCAAAAATATTAAGCTAGAGAGAAAAAATAGATAATTTGCCAATTTTTGGGTTTCTACGTTTCTACGTTTCCACATTTTGCCAATTTTTGGGTTTCTACGTAACAGGTGGCGAGAAATAAATTGTAGACGGATATTTCATTAGAGAAGTACCCACCTACTTGTTAATTGAAGATTTATTTTTATCGTAGATAGTGGCGTTATTAATAAAAAAATATTTTTCATTCAAGAAATGCAATTTATTGTTTTATTTTTCCTAACGCTTGTGTACGCAACTGTACCATATTAATGAATACTATACTGGAAGGTTAAGAACGTTACTTAGATATATGGTACGGCCGCTTTTTTGTAGCCATCCGAACTTGGTCGGGTTATGTAGGGTTTCGATGCTTTGTCAGTATTTTCATTGTTTATCTTTAATTACTGAATATAATGAGATGAAATTTTGCATGTGAATAGTTGAATCAGTAAGCTAATTATTGGAATATATTTTACTATGCAATTCCTTTAGAACGTCGTGATATTTGACTGCTTTGTAAACAGTGGTCTATACATGGTAAATTGTCCTATTGCTCTTTAATTACTAGCGGAACATCATTGATACTTGGCAACATGTTGCAGACACTTACAAGGTTTGTATAAACGTAAAAATCTAGACCCCAAAGTGCATACTTTACGAACTAAGACCTAATAAGCGTATTTTACGTTTATATTTTTATCTGTTAAACCCTTCGATTTTTTCTAAATCTTTTTATTAAACAAATATAAGCAAATTCAAAACAACGTATGTAAAAATCTACAGCTCTCTATATAAGCGCTTTATATGAAAACTAGCTAATGGCCAAACGTACGCGTGGCGGAAACTTGAATTTCTCCGAAGTTTATGCATTCATTAATTTTATTCATACATACACAATTACACGCAAATACACGCTAATTTTTGGACACATTTTTTTTCTTCTAAGTCCATGAATTCAAAAAAAGTGCCGCCAGGACAACGTACGCCCAGCGGAATCTGTTTTTAGCGAATTTCTCCACAATGGCTGCATGCACAAATTTTTTTTTACCATAAGCATTTACACGACGTCATGTGCTAAATATCTGCATAATTAAAATCTTTAAATTCAACAACATTCCGCTGCGCGAACACACACGCTTTGATGTGCGGATCCAACGGATCAAAGCAGTGTCGGCCGGGCCGCCGGCCGCAGAACAATGACTAGTTTAAAAAAATTTAGGCAAGTAATTAGTATTAATGTAAGCTGCCTCCGTGGCATGGGTTCGACCCCGCTCAGTGCAAATATTTATATGCATGAATATGGATATTTGCACTGAGTGGGAATCGAACCCGCGACCGTTCTACAACACTACACCACAGAGGTCGTTCATTAACGTTTATTTATTATAAATTCTCATCTTTCCACATCCATCATAAAGCGAAATGGGGGGAAAGTTATTTTTTTGGAAGGTCACCAATACTACAAACAAAGAAAATACCGGAATGGGTGTACTTTTTGGTACTGCAATGAGAGGAAGAAGGAATTTAAATGGGGATATAATAAACCGTGCGACAAAAATATTAAATGGACGACTGATAATGAGTTACTTTAAATACTGAGTGGGCGACTAAAATACTGAGTGGGCGACTAAAATACTGAGTGACCCGTGATACAGAAAGTGTGTTGCTAAATTGTGAAGTTATGAGGATTCGAGTATAGCGCGCCCCAACTTGGATAGGTTAGTTAGGTTATCGCCGAACCGCTTCTGCCGTGTTCTTGATGGAATATTCTGCACCGTATGCGGGTGGTTGACAACCTCTGTGGCATGGTGGTAGTGAACACGGCCGCTGCGCAGGAGGCACGTGTTTGATCCCCGCTCAGTGCTTCAGCTTACCATCAGGCGAGGCGAAGTCAAATTGTAACATGGTACGTGTCTATAATGGTGACCTTCTTTTCCGAGACTTTGCCTTCAGCTTACCATCAGGCGAGGTGAAGTCCAATCGTAACATGGTACGTGTCTATAATGATGACAATACTATTGTAAATTGGCAAATTATCGATAGTCTAAAACAATCGATAGTATCGATACTATCGACAATTTATTTATTTATTTATTTATTTTTTTTATTTTTTTATTTTAAACTTTTTGCACAAATACAAAATAATTGTACAAAGGCGGACTTAATGCCCAAGGCATTTTCTACCAGTCAACCTTCTTTCTTCTTTCTTCGTGAGCTGCAATACTATCGATACTATCGATTGTTTATTCTTCGTTACCGATAGTATTGCCCTCATTGGATAATATTGTCTCATTCTGAGCTATCGATAGTATCGATACTATCGATAGGTCTATCGATTGTTCCACGATAGCCTGACTATCAACACTATCGATTAATAATCGATTGTCGACTATGATCGGCATCACTACTGTCTGGTAGTACCACGGGTAAGGGCTCCAGTGGTCTATAGACGGCTTCCTCCATTACCCGTGGCACTAGCACAACCAGTAGTGTCATGGGAAATTTTACTTTCCCATGGCACTACTTCTCCGATTGGCTCATTGAACGCATACAACAAAATTACCCATGATCTACTTGTTACCCGTGGCACTACTAGACTGGTGCAGTGCAATATATTAAATAAAAAGTTATTTGGGGGTGTCATCTACTGCGCCCTTCAGCCTTTGTGGCACCTAAGGATGGCCACTCATGAGATCAAGATTATATTTATTTCATTTTACGAGATTTAGGCCCTCAGATCTATAACTAAATCTTAGGTAGCTCAAAATAAAAACACAAATGAAAAATCAGTTGACTTTTATTTGATGGAATTTAGAAAAAAAAACCACATATAACATCCGAAAGGTTATCTTTGAGCTCTGTACATGTACAACCATACAGTAAACACATACATCTATCCATATAGTATATTCACAACACAATCATAATATTATTCATGTATTACTGATATGACAAAGAATTTTGTTCAATGGCAACCCCGAGCTACAATGTCGCGAGCTACCGTTCTTTAACATCACAACTTGGCACAAACAAACTAACAACTATGGTAGAACAAAAATATATACTTAGCGCTCCAACTGACTGAGATTAACGAAACGGTAGGTATTCTTAAATAAAGTATTACTAATCTATAGTTTAAACATTAATTAACGACTAACATAAAATTCTAACTCCTAGTGATTTAAAAACTAATACTGCAATATCGAAAGTGAATTACAACACACATACAGGAGTACATTTAGTTTTTTTGAGATTTTTTTTGTATTTTAAACTGTACAAACATGGAGACATTCGTTATAGATTATATATATAATTTGTTGTGTTAATACATATATTGGGAATATTATTTATAGATCTGTAATCATGGGCGGAATTCACAAGTGGATTACTACAGAGAATTTTGACAGACACCTAATACAGTATTATACGAACGCTACCTACCCTACACACAAAAGCGATATTAATATTTTGTCATACAAAGTTCTCGAACCACCGCCATCCTACACCTCACTGAGATTACAATCGAATCACAGCCAAAATATCAATAGAAGACGTTGTGAATGAAGGGGGTATCTGACAATCTGAAATTATTTACATAGTGAACTTCAAAGCGTTAATATTTCCTTTACAGATAACTATGACGTTTGTTATGACTGTTTGCACAATAAAAATGAATTGCAATTCTGTTAGTTTCGCTAAAACTCGAGACCGGCTGTATCGATTTGGCTAATCTTAGTATTGAAATATTCTTGGATGTCCAGGGAAGGTTTAAACGGTGAGACAATATGGAAAAAGGATCTGAATTCCACGCGGGCGGAAAAAAATATGGCGGTAGAAAGTTCGCCGGGTCAGCTAGTATTATTATATAAACAGTCAGAAAACGTTATAATTATCTGTAAATGAAGTATTAAAAGTTCGAAGTTCACTATATCAATATTTCAAGATTGTCACATACCCCCTTCATCCCTCGCGTCTCCAATAATAAACCATCCAAAAATACTTGTATGTCAAATTTTGGCAGCATTTTTCATACCGCGATAATATCAATTCCGAATCAAATACGTCTTTAGTAGAAAATGCTCAAATAAGAGACAAATACGTTAAAAATTGGGACTTGTTATCCAATAGGGCTTACTACATACATACTACTGGCGACTCCCATCTCCCTAGAAGGAGATCTACATGATACGAAGATCCTAGGATCGTTCTCAAGCCTCTGAATACATACGTGATAAATGCACAACGTAATATTATGATAGTAAATGCTGAGACTAGGTTGATATTACAGAAAATATATACTTTTTTTTTGTATATTCCCAGTCGCCTCTACTTGGATTGCCACCGAGTGGCTATCGGGAATAAATAGCCAGTTGCCACCAGGTCGTGACTGGGAAGTTATTGCCTCATTTCAAATCGCCATATACTGCGACGTAGAATGAAACACGTCCCGTGAAACCAGCCACATTACTGTTAGTCTTACATAAATGAATAATTTTGAAAATAAATGAAAAGTCCGCCTCAAAACATATAGATTAGGTTAGAAGGTTAAGGCGTAACTGTGTGTACAACTATTTGAAGTGAGGGCATTAACTGTCCAGACACTATGAAATACCACTGGCATTTTCATTCCCGATTGCCACCAGGTGGCAATCCATGTGATGGCAACTGGGAATATATCATTTTATACGGTATAAAATAAATAAAATTTTAATAATGATAGTCTATATAACATAGTTTCCCAATCAATGTTCCTTGTGTTTTATTCGTTCAATTTCAAATACTTATAGAAAAAAATATATACGACTACCCAAGCACCAAAGTTTGTCCTCTAAATGACAGTTTTATGAGATCAAAGTAGGATACTGTCGTTCACATATTTTTATTCGCTTAAAATTTGTTAATGAGAGCTTCAAAGGGATAGTTGCCGGCAAATTTCGTGATAGATCGCGTTTTCAGATATTAACCAATTCTAATCACGGGGTCGAAGGACTCGTGTCATTCGTCAAAAAATCCTTTTCTTTGTTTTTTGGTTGCCCAGTAATGAGTTTAGCTCACGAAATATGCCGGTTACTATACAAAAAGTGCGATTGAATCGTAAGCCTGAGATCTGAGCAGTATTTCAAAGTAAACCTAATCGTAGAACGAGCCTTTACGTTAGGCTTGTGAAACCGTAGTGACTTATTTCTAAACTAAACTATACGTAAGACAACGACTGGTCACTGCACGAGTGTTTCGACTCTGTACAAGCATCTGTTCAAGAAAATGGTTTCCTTTTTTAAGAAATTGCGTATTAGTGACTAATTTGACTTCGAATCTTGCTATCCATACAAATATTAGAAATGCAATCTGTCTGTTTTTCTGCTACGCTTAGACGCCTAAACCGCTGAACCGATTTTGTTGGAATTTGGTACAGAGATAGACTAAAGCTTCGGAAAGGACATATGCTCTTCAGTCGTGTAACCGTCATTCCCGCGGGCGGAGTCGCGGGCAACAGCTAGCAACCGAATAATGGAAAAGACAATAATTCTAAATGTAAATAACTAGCTTGTGGGCCACACAATGAGTTCAATTTCCATCCAAGAAAATACACTTTTATTGGATTTTTCAAAAGATACATAGGTAAAGTTTTGTATTTCCAAAGGAATTCATATAAACAGATTAGTTATGACTAGGAAAAAATATTTTTTCACATTATAATTACGTGTTTGTCACCTAACTCCTAAACAGTCAGACTGATTTGGATGAAATTTTGTCTGTATATTTCAATGGGTTCCTAGATGGTTTGAACACACAATTGGACCCAGATAGGTGAAGCTACAGATATCTGTTTGCTGTTGCTTTTGTAGGCAAGACAACGTCTGCCGGCACTATTAGTTTTACATAAAATCGTAAAATATATTTCGAAGTCAAACCAGCCCTCCTAGACAAGCGGCAAGTCTTGTGACTGGCGTATCGTAGAATATAAAGATGAATGTATAGGATTTGACGTATGGGAAACCTGCCTAATCTTGGCACTCCTCCAATTATTGGCACAGCTACGTTTATACAATAATGTTAACGGGAATTAACGCGATCAGCCTGTGTGTGTGACCACGGCCGGTGTAACCTGGTCGAAACGTCAGGCAAATCAAAGGTATGTATGTACCTATACCATGATCGCGTTAATTCCCGTTAACATTATTGTATATCATGGAACGCGAGAGTTTAAAAGTTAGTACAGCTACGTTTTATGTAAAAAAAACAAGAACTCACAATCGTCAAGTTTATCTGCAATAAGTAAAGATTTTTCTATAGTTATTCCTTTTCAAATGGCAATGGTCTGATGTATACCAATAGTTTGGTTTACCTATGCCAATATATGGGCAAATATATAAAATTGGATAAAACTGTATTTTTTTAATAATAACAAGCAATTAAATATTTGTTTACGGTCAAAATAACGTGAAACAATATTTCTACTATTACTTTTTACTATTCACTTCTCTTAAAAAGACGTATAATTTCCGTAGATGATAATTATTTTACAAATTTCGTTTAAGGTGCCAATAATTGGGTGTTTTACCCTATATGACAGTCGACAACGTATATCAGAAACGTCAAAATACATTTCATACACGTCAAACCCCATAAATTCGTGATTCTATTGTACATTAGGCCGGAAACGAATTGCCATTTGTCTTCGGCAGTAATAATTAAGCAAAATCCTAACGCAGATCATTCGATAGTTTCATATAGTGACCAGTCATACCAAACTTAGACAGAAAAACTTAAATTTGAAACGTAAAACTAATATACTTGGCTTAAAATTTACAGTTTCACCTTACATTACAAGGAATGATATACAGTAACTAACGACTACGCAAAATCGTATGTATGTATATGCCGTATCATACAAAAATATTTCGTAAAACCCTGTCATCCTTAACAATTTTGCAGCACCAATGAACACTTAGGGGATAAATATTTCGAAAAAGATGTACCTAATATTATTCTCAAAGCTGTTAAGCTATAGTGGCGGCAAACTTCGTGACAACGGGAATGAAATTTTAAAGCATTCAGTATGCTATTCAAATCGATTAAGATAGAAAATCGTCGCACTAAGACGGATGTATGGAAAAAAAAAACAACTTCGGGCGTGGCTCGGTGACTCAGTGGTTAGAGCATTTCCCCTGTAAGGGAAAGATCGTAGGTTCGAGTCTCGCCTGAGCTGGATTACCTTTTTTTATCTTAATCGATTCGTGAAAACGTTCTCAGGCTGCGCAAATCGTTTTATAAGTCTCTTTGGTGGTAAGAAACGATGGAAGCGCCAATCAACCAATCATAGATTATATTAAACTACTCACGGGCTCAAAGGGCTCGTGTCATTGGTTGATCGGTCCCATTGTTTTTTTTTTTGTAGCAATTTAGTACTTGACAAATGCACGAAACTTTTGTTTCTTTTTTTTTAAGAATATTAGTAACCGAAATTACTAATATTACCTCTGAACCCAGCTAAGCTAAACTGCTTGTGTTAGGAATGGGTTTACATCGGTAGTGTAATGGCCAGGATTCGAACTCGGGACCTTTCGATCGTTAAGCCGATCACCTTAACCACTAAGCTACCGACGCGTTATTTGCGTTCGCGACTTGACGTGTTTTTAAACCACTTATGTGGCGTCAAGCACACGGCCCACCTGATGGAAAGTGGTTACCGTGGCCTCGTTACACTGGTGCTACCGAGCGCGTCCACAAAGTTTGCCGATAGCCATATTATTATAGGGTATGTTGCAAAAAGGATGTCCAAAATTTTTTTTCATTGTTCATTAGACGTTCAAATGCGGTCTCTCTCATACGTTACGGATCTCACGTCCACAACCTCTCGCTATCTCTTTCTTTAAGTACAAGTTCCTCCAACCTCTATCACATCTATATATCGCAATAAATAACAAAAAAAAATGCACTGTCGGCCTAGTTCTGTACCTTATAGGCTAGATAACTATATATTGCATTGGTTTTTTCGCCATCCCTTCTCATGGGTGTCATGGGTAACTAAGGTATAGGGCTGTTCTCCATCCGACAGTAAACAGCCCATGACAAATTTTACAGCAATAAGTACCCTCCCGGGAGCGAAAATTATAGTAGGGTGGGTGCTAATACGCCTATGCCTACCTCTTAGGGGTTGTATAGGCGTGATTGTATGGTTTCTTTCAAAAAAATTGATATTAAGATGACATACTATGTTAGTATAGGAAATTGGGTGCCAAACTGTCACATATTTATGATAAAATCAGTGACTTGCTTCGTTATATTTTAAATAGGTAACAAGCTTTGCCTTGCGTATAATGTTGAACATTATAACAGCTTCGTAAATAACTACATCTGGCACTGTCTATAGTATTGCAATCCTTTCAGGACAAGATATTTATGTTATAGTCAATTGAAATAAGTTAAGCTACTTATTTTGCAGACTGTACATTCTCTGAGCTCTTTGAGCCTTCAGATATGTACAGATAGCCTTACTTACAATATTTCACTGCCTCAACATGACTAGTATTATTGATAAGTTCTTTCAATAATTTCGTATCGCAGTGAAATCGACTCACAGTCCAAATAGAATAAGATCTAAAATATTCAATAACCTTTTTGTACCATTTAGGTAGACAAGCACACGGTTCACCTGATGGGAAGTGATTACCATGGCGAATAGACGACCAAAAGCGTCATACTCGCACTGCCGCCCCAGTAAGAACCATCTAAAACCCTTGAAAACCCCTATATTGCACTCGCTAAACCACAGCAAGGAGATAATTTTATGCAAATTGGATGTAATCAATGCAAATTTTATCTCTATAGTTGACTAGCCAAAGGACTAGACCGACAGTGTGTTAGCCATACTGTGTTCAATACGTCATCGCCTCAAGATGTTCTTAACAATAAAATAGCATTAAAATAATAGCGTTAAATTGACTGCAGATTATTGTTTAAATAATTGACTTAAGTGACGAAGCGAATGACGTCTGGACACAGCACAGGCATCGAACACCGAGATATTGTCGGCGTGCCGGTTGTTTTAACCGACAACCTCGTGGATAATGACCGGCAAAGTTCGTGAAAATGTACTCAGGTACGTAAAACGCGTTTAAAGGTCTCTTTGGTAGTAAACGCGACGGCATAGGCGCGGCTATCAACCAATTACAGATTATATTAAAGTTATCAAGCTCAAAAGGCTCGTGTTTTCTAATTCCCTTATAATGGTTTTTTGGTTGATCAGCCTTTTTGACGTTTATTCACGATATTTGCCGATAACTATAAATGTCGAACGATATTGATCAATTTTAATATAAATATACAAAATTGATTCAATATCAATCAACAATTTTTAACTTATATACACTGAAACTGTGTTATATACATCCTTGGCAAGAAATATTATTATTGAACTGAAATAAACCATAAAGTTGTGATATGTTGAAAGATTCAGTGTATATTAAGTTGTATATTAGATAGTATACAATATATTTGCTACCAGTTTTTACGGTATACGAAAACGTACGTTTTGACACGAATACTTTACAATAGACACTTAATATTTAAAATATAAAGTGTATATCGTACCCACTTTCAAAAGACTGAAGATTATACAATTTAAATTCAATAAAATGTATACTGTACAAATTATTTTCTAAGATTCATAAGAGAACATTGAATACTGAGTATATTTTTGAGTGAATAAAACCATAAGACGTTATTTTGTCATTCGAAAGTGGTACGGCCTATGCAAGACTGTGGCCTTTACCTTACAAACAAACTTACAAACAGTAAGTTTTACAAGATGTTTGTATATATACGACCAGATGTACCGATTGTTAATTAAGTCGAATAACTGAATATTTTATGAAATACAGAATAAGAATTACTTTTTATCGGATTCTATTGCGATGTATTGGTTATTATTTACTTTTAGCCCTACGTTTCGGCCATTTTAAAGCAGCCATGGTCGCGGGGTGGGTAATAACAAATATATCGCGATAGAATTCGTTAAAAAATAGTTTTATTTTAATATAGAATTGGGTTATAGGTTACAATTTATTATATAAAGAAACCTAAATGAGAGCGTATAGACAGCCTATAAATATTGCGACCCTATATCTTTTAGGAACGAATCGCGTGTGCACTTCAATATTGTGTAAATATCATCAATATACAGGGCGTCCCACGGCGATGCCACATGGAGGGAAAGTACCTTAAATCCTTAAGTAAGCTCATTTTACTTAAAGGAGACATCATTTTATTTTTAAAAAGAAACAAAACTGCATTTAAAGATTTTTAAAAATTCGCTTGCCTCACCCGGTAATCGAACCGACTAAAATCCGAAAAAGTAACATCCTGTATTTTTATGGCATCAATCGATAGTGTCAATCATAAGGATCAAATCTCTCTAAGAAACATGGTAAATTAAATGAAAGGAAGTCCTTGAAATCTAAAATTATAAATTCAATTTGGCAAAATAAAACACTTTAATCCAAAGTTCATCCATCCATCTGATACCATATTAACAATAAAATTCCATATTTAAACTACTTTTCTTTTTTTATCGTGCTGACACCGCTGCTGGTCAGCAGTAGTATTTAGGTATGTCGAACTCAAACCGACTAAAACCGCACGCCGTCTAAATTAACAGGTTATAAGTTGATCCATAGGGCAATTCTCTTGCCATTTTCGTTGCACAGGGTACACCGCGTGCAACCTGCACTCTAATCAAGCACCCAAAAATAACTACCTACCCTACCTACACATACCTCATGCAGTTACCCAATAAAGTTACATTCTAAACAGGTAACAAAGTTCATTCATTTAGTACTCATTTTACTAAATAAATTTCATCAAAGATATCTCTAGTGTTGATACCTTGTGAGAAATTCTTACAAGGTATCAACACTAGAGATATCTTTGATTTGATTACAAACCTGCACGCGGTGTACCCTGTGCAACGAAAATGGCAAGAGAATTATTGCCCTATGGATCAACTTATAACCTGTTAATTTAGACGGCGTGCGGTTTTAGTCGGTTTGAGTTCGACATACCTAAATACTACTGCTGACCAGCAGCGGTGTCGGCACGATAAAAAAAGAAAAGCAGTTTAAATATGGAATTTTATTGTTAATATGGTATCAGATGGATGGATGAACTTTGAGTTAAAGTGTTTTATTTTGCCAAATTGAATTTATAATTTTAGATTTCAAGGACTTCCTTTCGTTTAATTGACCATGTTTCTTAGAGAGATTTGATCCTTATGATTGGCACTATCGATTGATGCCATAAAAATACAGGATGTTACTTTTTCGGATTTTAGTCGGTTCAATTACCGGGTGTGGCAAGCGAATTTTTAAAAATCTTTGAATGCAGTTTTGTTTCTTTTTAAAAATAAAATGATGTCTCCTTTAAACAAAATGAGCTAACTTAAGGATTTAAGGTACTTTCCCTCCATGTGGCATCGCCGTGGGACGCCCTGTATATATTGACGGCTATACATGCCCTATGAGTTAAAATGTGTTTTTGTCGAAAATAATATCTAAATGCTATTGGAATATTGTTGTCATGATTCAGTATGATCATAGAAAAAGTTCTTTTTCAAATACAGATTATATTTTAATCAAAATTATTTTTTCTAAAGCTAGTTGAATATTTTTTTTTATATTTAAAATAAGGATTCTATTGAAAACAAATATGTGTATAATAAAATAAGTAAGAACTAAAAGATATGTGCCTATTTGTATATTATTAGTTCGTTTAGTTTTACTTCTATTTAAAAATTTTCAGTACTGAATAAATAGGACTAATTTCATATTATTTACCATTTAATTGTACCTAAATATTAAACAAGAATAAATTGTCAAGCCATAATTATAAAGATTTATTATTATTATTGTAGTTTAGTAACAAAACAATAACAGTAAACGAAAAAGTAGATACCTAACGACAAAAAAACAATATTTTCTTACAATCATACTGAACCAAAGTCCCTAACTAACAATCTTATCTAAACCGGTACATCTGTGCGTTGTTTCGTGCGGTTTCTCGTGCGGTTTCCCGTGCGGTCTACTTGTGGTCGAGGTGGTGCGGATGCGGATGCGGGTGGTGCGGAGGCGGGTAGTGCGGCGGGTGCGGGTAGTACGGTTGCATACCGAAGTCAACACCCTCTTCGTACCCCACGTAGCCCATACCTCCCATCATACCCATCATAGCTGGAAAAGGAGACGCTATATTACACGAAAATGGTTTAAATTAGGCTAAGTAAGCTGAATATGGTGTTTGGTGGAGGAAAAGCCAGTTTCTGTTAAAAGCGTCTGAATAAGTTAAAAGGTGCATTTTGACAATTTTATTGTGTTCTAAAGGTGATCTACTCGATTGTGAGAGGTATTCTCCCTCTAAAGGTGATCTATTCGATTGTGAGAGGTATTCTCCCTCTAAAGGTAATCTACTCGATTGTGAGAGGTATTCTCCCTCTAAAAGTGATATACTCGATTGTGAGAGGTATTCTCCCTCTAAAAGTGATCTACTCGATTGTGAGAGGTATTCTCCCTCTAAAGGTGATCTACTCGATTGTGGGAGGTATTCTCCCTCTAAAGGTGATCTACTCTATTGTGAGAGGTATTCTCCCTCTAAAGGTGATCTACTCGAGTGTGAGAGGTATTCTCCATCTAAAGGTGATCTACTCGATTGTGAGAGGTATTCTCCCTCTAAAGGTGATCTACTCGATTGTGAGAGGTATTCTCCCTCTAAAGGTGATCTACTCGAGTGTGAGAGGTATTCTCCATCTAAAGGTGATCAACTCGAGTGTGAGAGGTATTCTCCCTCTAAAGGTGATCTACTCGATTGTGAGAGGTATTCTCCCTTTAAAGGTGATCTACTCGATCGTGAGAGGTATTCTCCCTCTAAAGGTGATTTACCAATCGATTGTGAGAGGTATTTTCACGATTCAGATAAGAAATGTGAACTAGCATCGATCAGCAATTTCATCAGCGTAAGTCCTGCTCACGTGGGGATACTGGCATAAGTAGCCTAAGTTCTTAATAAAATCACTATCCAGTGTGCAGTGGTGTAAGAATTATTGATATCCGTGAATAAATTTCAGAGTTTATTAATTACAAAGAAAGAAATCTTTCCTCTTTATAATATTAGTATAGATTGATATTATGACTTGGGGTGGGGTGTATGGGGGCTCACCTAGATCTTGAGCCCCAAGCCAACCTCACCTGCTAGCTGGTGCACCTGCTGAACAACGGACGAGGCTCTGGCGCTGGCTTTCCCCTCGTAGTTGGGGGGTCGGACGGCAGTCGCCCCCGGAAAAGCCAAAATTGCCAAATTTAAAATTAATATGGCTCGTAATAAAAGGAATCACAATGAGGGTAGGGCGCCGCCGCAAAACGGCGCGCATGAGGGTCGCCCGCCTCGTGTCGCAAGTGGGCAAGGGCTACCGTGCCTGAGCCGGGCACGGCTAAAGATGTTAGGCCAACACTGTGATTCACGAAAACTCCGCTTCGCAACGTGGAACATCGGCACGTTGACCGGTCGCACGAGGGAGTTGGCTGACGTACTCTGCAGGCGGAGAGTGGCCGTGGCGTTCCTGCAGGAGACTCGGTGGGGTGGCGATAGCACCATGCACATTGGGGAGGGCTACCAGCTGATGTACACAGGTGCACCTGACGGGCAGGCCGGGGTGGGCGTGGTGCTCTCCCGGGCGTTGCAGGATGACATCTTGGAGGTGAAGAGCTATAGCGCCCGACTTATGGTTGTGAGGGTGCTTATCGATGGGATTATAACCCACCTGATAAGTGCTTACGCTCCACAGGCTGGGCGTGGCGAAGCCGAAAAGATCTTGTTCTGGGACCAACTCGGGGGAGTACTTCGTGACGTCCCGCTGTCGCAGGAGATTGTCCTGGGCGGTGACCTGAACGGTCACGTGGGTGACGGATGTGAGGAGTTTGGGCGTGTCCACGGCGGTTTTGGATACGGTAGTCGCAACCCAGAGGGTGAGCACATCCTTAGAGCGTGTGCGACTGCCGACCTGGCCATCGTGAACACGTACTTCAAAAAGAAATCCGAACATCTTGTCACCTACAAGAGCGGGGGGCGCTTAACCCAGGTTGATTTCCTGCTCACTAGGAGGCACAGCATCAGCAGGGTGGCCAACTGCAAGGTTATACCCGGGGAGAGTCTCACTAGCCAACACCGTCTCCTTGTCATGGACCTCCGCGTGAAACCCAAAGGCAAACGTGCCGAGCGTGCCCAACGCAAAATCAGGTGGTGGCTGCTTGATGAAGCTAAGTCCCAAAGTTTCGTCTCAGCCATCGGTGACAAGTGCGCCGATGCTGTAGACGAACCAGTACAGGTTTCTTGGGACAGGATTCGGGCAGCTATTCTTGAGGCGGGGAGGGTGGTGCTCGGCATGTCTAAGGGTGGACGCAAGTGTGACAAGGACACCTGGTGGTGGAACGACACAGTCCAGAGAGAGATCAGGGTGAAGAAAGCCCTCTTTAAAAAGTGGCAAGCGTCCAAATCTTCCGATGACCGCGATGCGTACAAAGATGCAAAACGCGCCACCAGGAGAGCCGTAGCCAGGGCCAAACGAGACCACTTGCAACCTCTATATACCAAGTTGGAATCGTCTGAGGGGCAAAAGCTCATATATAAGTTGGCGCGTTCCAGGGCCAAAGCGGCGCAGGGTCTATCCAAGTGCCGCTGCATTAAAGACCCTGGGGGCAATTTGTTGTACGAGAAAGTCGCGGTGAAGGAGAGATAGCGCTCATACTTCCACGAGCTGCTGAATAAGCAGCATAAAGAGGTGCAGCCACCAGACCTCCCTCCGAATCAAGGACTAGTGCCACCGATAACGCCTGCGGAAGTCCAGACTGCCATTCGCCGCATGAAGAACCGGAAAGCTGTCGGACCCGACGAAGTCCCCATCGAGGCTTGGAAGGCAATGGGCGCCCGTGGTGTGGGCATTCTAGCAAATCTTTATAACCGCGTACTCCTCACCGGCGAGATCCCGAACCAGTGGAGGCTGAGCATCATCACGCCAGTCTTCAAAGGCAAGGGATCGGTGCAGGAGTGTGGTAGTTACCGCGGTATAAAGATAATGTCCCACACCATGAAGCTCTATGAGCGGATAATCGACTCCCGGATCCGACAGGAAAGTACACTCTCGGAGTGCCAGTACGGGTTCCGTCCCGGGCACGGGATCATGGACCCAGTGTTCGCCCTAAGGGTTGTGGCGGGGAAATACAGGGCGAAGAACACGCCCCTGCACTGCCTATTCTTAGACATGCAGAAGGCCTTCGACTGTGTTCCTCGCGAGGTGATCTGGTGGGCACTGCGGGCCAAGGGTGTCCCAGAGACTTACATTGACACCATCCGAGACATGTACTACGATTCCGGTTCCGTGGTTCGGACTGCTGTTGGCGACTCGAAAGCCTTCCCCATCACCGTCGGGGTACACCAAGGATCCGTCCTTAGTCCTTACCTGTTCAGCGTGGTATTAGATGTTTTGTCGGACAGCATTAGAAACTCACATGAGCAGCCTCCGTGGTTGCTCATGTATGCTGATGATATTGCGCTCATGGACGCGGACAGGAGCAGATTGGTGCGACGCGTGAAAGGATGGAAAGAAGCGCTTGAGAACGGCGGTCTGAAGCTAAATGTAGCGAAGACAGAATACTTAGCGTTAAACTCCACAGATCCCACACCCGTCCGCATAGGCGATGATTTGGTCGAGCGCACGGACCAGGTTAAGTACCTAGGATCTGTACTTCATGTGACCGGTGAGATCGACCACGACGTCAAGGCACGCATTGCTGCCGCGTGGGCCAAGTGGCGAGAAATGACTGGCGTGACCTGTGATCCTAAAATGCCAGTCAGGTTGAAGGGGCAGGTCTATAACACGATCATTAGGCCTGTTCTCTTGTATGGTTGTGAGGCGTGGCCGCTGCTCGAGCGACACAAGCAAGAGCTGCGTGTCACGGAGATGAAAATGTTGCGGTGGATGTGCGGCGTTACGCGTAAAGATCGCGTACGGAACTCTCGCATCCGCGGCAGCCTCCATGTCCGTGACATCGCGGATAAAATGCAAGAGAGCCGCCTTCGCTGGTGCGGCCACGTCTTGCGGCAACCGCCAGGCTACGTGGGGAACAAATGCCTGGCAATGGTACCCCCGCCGGGTCCAGGTAAAAGGGGTAGGCCAAAGAAGTCCTGGCTTGACGTCGTGGAGGGTGATATGCGTGCAAATGGTCTCACTACCATGGACGCCCAAGATCGTGCGAAGTGGAGAAGGAGGAGCCGGAAGGCGGACCCTGAGCTCCGGGGTCATCTTGGCCACGGATGCAATCGGGAGAATGCGTCTATATGCAGATGATGATGATTGATATTATGACTTCTGATTTAGCATAGCAACTAATTTTTAATATCCATTGATTTATTACCACTGCAACAAGTATTGTTAGATAACATAACACTAAAATTAAAACAAAAAAAAAACAGTAGAACATAACACAGGACCTCTCGCAAAAAAAGAATCACGTCATATTTTAAATTTTAGCAGAAATTTAAACTAAAATTTCTTAAATTACATTCTTTCAAGTCAATTTTATTTTATTTTTTTATTATTATATTTTAATCAGACAGGCAGTTGCTACAATTGATAGTTGCCTGTATCCTATATTACTAACATTGCCTTACTATTATTACTAAAATTTTTTCATTCAAATCGTGCAAAGTTACGTTCTATGTCTAGCATCTGTCAAAACGCACCTATTACATTATTTAGACTGTAGTACAGCTCTTAGATGCGTGTACGCACACACACCTAAGAGTAGGACTATAAAGACAATATTTCTTAGCATTGGGTATCAAAGTATAAATTACCTGGATTACCCTCCACGGGGTAGTACGGTACAGGGTCCGTCTTCATAGGGTAGTACTGACCCGGGCCGTTCTTCATCGGGTAGTAATGTATAGGACTCATATCACCCGGCCCATTCTTGACCGGGTATTGTATAGGGCTCGTGTACCCCGAGTCATTCTTCACTGGGTAGTACGGTGATCGTGACGGGTCTGCCACTGGGTAGTACGGTAGGGGGCGGTTGTTACCTGGGTCGGTCTCCACCGGGTAGTACTGTATTGGGTACATGGGCGGCGGGTAGGGGATGTAGGGCAGAGTCAGCATGGGGGGCTCCATCACGCACTCGCCTTCACCTCCGCCGCTGGAGTAGCCCATATGCGGCCCGTTGTTGCGGCCGTCCGTGTGGGAATTGCGCCTAGAAACAGATTACCTTGTTAGTTAGACTTACGTCATTGATAAAATGTTTTTTATCCTAGCTGATGCCTACTATACACTCGTGAATGTCGGTTCTACTCAAGCAATTGCAATCAAACATAAGATTTTAAGTCCAACCTAGACCTTTCAAACAAAATAAACACCTTTTTATGTCCAGTACAAACACAAAGACAGACAGACAAGAATTCCAAAAAAATATGCCAGGCCCTAGATTCTGCTAAATGACAACCACTGCAAAAAATGGTATTAAATTTTAGACCTTACTTATATAGACTTACAGTCACAAAATTAAATGAAAAGAGTTTTATTACACTCTTTCATTCACTCTACAAAAAGCCATTTAATTTTAAACTTTAACTGCATTACTTCATAGGCTAAAATTAAATGGAATTTTATCGCAGTCTCTGTGGTGTGACAATGGTTGTGCTTTAGCAGAATCGAGGCTCTGTTTATATAACAAAACATAACCCAAGATTTCTTTTAAATATCTCCAATGTACAGACAAGACCACTTTACAATTTTATAATAGTATATCAAAACCGTCAGGATCTTTACGACCCAAGCCACCCTCACCTGTTACTTGGAACCGCTGCTGAAAGGACGCCCTTGCTCTGGTTATCCACTACGGGTTGGGGGTTCTTACGGCGGAAGCTGAGGAAATCCAAATCAAGAGTAGAAGCAGATAACCCATAGGCCACGGTGACCTCTTACCATCAGGAGGGCCGTGTGCTTGTCTGCAACCTAAGTAGTATAAAACTACTTAGGTCGCAATCTTTGGACTACTTCTAAACATATATTCACGCCTATTAATCCCCGAAGGGGTGGGCAGAGGTGTATTATCACCCACATTTCGATAACTATAGGCCATGGTATAAGTTGTATAAAAAAACTTATGATTTTCGGTTCCACGTAATACGGGATGAGTCTATTGTCGTCAAGCGGTCACTTTTTCCATCATTTTGTTTGAAGACAGCCTCCGTGGCGTAGCGGTAGTGAACGCGGCCGCTACGCAGAAGGCGCGGGTTCGATCCCCGCTCAGTGCAAATATTTGTGTGAATGAAATATGAGTATTTGCATTGGTCTGGTCGTGCCTCGGAGAGCACGTTAAGCCGTCGGTCACGGCTGCCATGAGAACATCTATGGCAGTCGTTACGGGTTGTTGGAGCCCTCAAAAATCCAAAAACAACGGTCTAACTGCAAAGCTTCGATATCGCCTAATGTTAACATTGGGTTGTGGAGGTCAGATGACAATCGCTTCACGGAAAATATCGAGGTCTAACCAAAATCCGTGGTTAAGACTGGTAAAAGCGGACCCCAGACTCCGAGCTGAAAGCTTAGGATGCGACGAAGACAGCCCTATCCCTTAGTCACCTTCTACGACACCTACGAGAAGAGATGGGGTGGCTCTATTCTACTCAACTGGGAACCAACAACGACTCATAATAATCAGCCCCCCTAGACAAGTGGCAATTCGTTGCTCGGCGTATGATGGAATAGAATGACAAATGTATAGGATTTGACGTATATGACAGGCGTCAACGAATGTCAAAAACGTCAAATCCTATACATATTTCATTTTATTCCATCATACGCCGAGCAACGAATTGCCACTTGTCTAGAGGGGCTGATGTGAGTGTTATCACAACGGTACGTACATTTAACGCCATCTATAAAAAATTACTTCGAAACTGATACTGCATCGCGATATTAAGTTTTCACTAAAAATGATTTTTCACAATTTTCTGGTCCCACATACATATCAGGTCATGCACCAAGCCATTTGCAAACATCAAATTCCTTACAAAATTTGTTTAGCAATCGAACCCAAAATATCCATCACATCAATGAACACAAGCTTATGCAACTTCTTATTTCCCACATAGACTATGGGACATTTTTGTTGAGGCAAAAGGACACAGTACACAACTATTAAAAACTCTATTAAAATAGTATTCAACTTTGTGAGCGAAAATTATAAATAAAAAAGTATGCTGCGCAGTGAGATTGGAATTCGACAAGGGCTCATATTGGGTCTGATATTCTTTAAAATCTTTGTTATTAATCTCGTATAACATGTAGAAAAAAAATCAGATCGCACAAAACTAGACTCCATTGGGTTAGGGACTCAACTAAACGTAAAAAATCTTGATTATGTCTAATAAGTTTTTTTTTTTTTTTTCAAATTCAGTTTATAAATATTTTTCTAAAAACCGAAATCCAACCACTAGTTAAGTCAGTAAGTCAGTCTAGTTTATTTGCTTTATATGTGTTTTTATATAAAGTCGCTACTAGATTATTTAGCTTTAGTTAAGTACCTAAACGAAGGGAGTATAGTATTATTTGCAGATGATACTAACGCCATAGTTTCAGCTGTCGACATCACCATATAATAAGTTAAATGGTCATAATGATTATTGGATATCGTAAATATATCAAGCCAAGCATTATACAGACATACTCTTTGTACTTTGAACCCCCAACCTTTGAGAAGTGATGCTCTAATTCACACACAACCAAAACCACAAGTCAACTCTTTAAACCGACTTCAAAAAAGAAGGATAATGTTTAACATGCTTTTGATAGCTTTGTATGTAGAATCGTAAACCGCGCGGCACACGAGCGGAGGAAATTAAAGTATCGGAGGTCGCAGAATGACCTCCGTCCCCCCCGGTCTGGGGGTGATGGGTGGAACCAAGCAAGCTACATGTCTACCCATACCCGGGGGCGAGTTGGGGACTCCGTGGTCCCCACACCGGAGGAGGGCCAGATCGAGAGATATGGCTCTAGGCCAGCGAGGTTGCAAGGGATATGTATGTATGTTTGTCAGTTAGTATGTAACGATAATAACTGTATTTGCAGGTCAGATCAACCGTACGGTCACCAGTGTGAAAACAAATTGTCATTGTATCCAACAAAACCTGCTGGACCAAGTCAACACCAACTGTAAGCCTGAGTGACGGACGACGTTCTTACGCAAGCTTTTCTCTCGGGGTTGGTAGGTCAGAAGGCAGTTGCCAGGCAAAGCAAACGGAGGAGGAGTAAGCGAACCTCAGGCTCCGAGGTGTGAAGTCTCGTTTACAATACAATAACACAAGATGATGATGATGAATTGGTATTTTAACAATTAAAAAAAAAAGAACCCAGCCCCAAAAATACATTGCCACTGCCAAACCAAAAGCTGGGTATTGTAGTAACCGGGAAAGTCTCGAGCAATACATGCTTACAAACTCCAAGCTGCAAGTTTTTGGCATTATACTGACGGTTTGTTCAACCTAGAATATTTATTTAATACTACCCTAATGATGACTGAAATAAAAAGCCCCAAAATATGCAGCGGCGCGCCAAGAACCGGATATTATAGTAACCGGGACAGTCTCGAGCAATGCATGCTTAGAAACTCCATGCTGAAAATTGTGGTTACTATCCTGACAGGTTGTTGAAACTACAATATTTATTTTTAAGTATTCTAACGATCACTGAAATTAAAAGTGCTCCAGTTTACAGCCCCAAAAATTATATTAAGCGACGCGCCAAGTACCGGGTACTGTAGTAACCGGTTATATAGTGACCGGGTACTGTAGTAACCGGGTATTTAGTGACCGGGTATATAGTGACCGGGTAATGTAGTGACCGAGACAGTCTCGAGCAGTGTATGCTCAGAAACTCCATGCTGAAAATTGTGGTTACTATAGGTACTGACAAGTTGTTGAATCTAGAATATTTATTTATTAGTATTGTAACGATCACTGAAATTAAAAGAGCCAGTCCATTTTACAGCCCCAAAGTAACCGGGTATGAAGTAACCGGGTATGTAGTAACCGGTTATGTAGTAACCGGGTATGACGTAACCGGGTATGTAGTAACCGGGTATGAAGTAACCAAGACAGTTTCGAGTAATGCATGCTTACAAACTCCATGCTGCAATTTGTGGATATTATACTAACCGGTTGTTGGGTCCTTTGTTGCCCATATTATTGGTGTGTTTATTTTGGTTGTGATTCGGATTTTGGTTGCCATCTTGATTGTTGCCACCACGTTTAAACCTGTTATGAAAATAACGAAATTAAGAGGAATTAAAGAAAATAAAAGGTTTTCTTTTTTGTAAATAAATAGGGTAGTATAAAAACAAAAGATAATAAATAAGTAATACATAATTTTGTTGTGTGCTAAAAGTAAATAATACCAAATAAATCATGATATAGCATGCATTAAAAAGTGGTTATATTTCCATGTACCATAGTTTTTTTTTTTAAATTGCTCCTAGCGAATTAAGAGGCATTACCCATATATACAGGGTGTCCCCAGTTGTGGATCAACTTTTCAAGCAATCTGTTCCGTGCAACAAATTTAACCCGAAATCGGATCCGAAGACGGTACGTGACACTTAGGTTCGACTTAAAAGGGACGTAGGAAAACCTGCGGCCTTACCATAAACTCTTAAACAGGTCAATAATTGAATTGCTGTCATTCTACCATCTGCAAATGTCACTTTGTAATCCTATATATTTATATGACATTACAAAGTGACATTTGCAGTTGGTAGAATGACAGCAGTTCAATTATTGACCTGTTTTAAGAGTTCATGGTATGGGCCCTGAAGTGACTTCATGGTATGTACAGTACATGGCTAAATGTGTCCTTCGTTCGTTTCATGCGGTCCCGAAGATATTCTAACATATACTCACGCCTGTAAATCCCCGAAGGGATAGGCAGAGGTTTATAACATCCACGTTTTTTCGCTAACTATGATTTTCACACTCACGTCATAGGAGGTGAGGCTATTGCCGTCTAGCGGGCAATTTGTCATGGACTGTATGTTTACTGTCTGATGGAGAAAAGCCCTATCCTGTAGTCGCCTTTTATGACACCTTTACATATTTAATTAGTATGTTTAAAGAAAATCTGTGTGGTTTTGGTTAACAGACCATCACTTCTCCGTTAAAAAAATGCTTTGCATTGAATGCGTGCGGTATTGAAGAATCAAATAACACGGTTCACACTGGTTTCTTGAGGTTAGTGTAAGCCTGAAGGACTTGGTCCCATGGTAAGATCAATTTCTCGCAACTCCTCTGGCTATATCTAAACTAATATAATATAGCTGAAGAGTTTGTTTATTTAATAAACGTGCTAATCTCAGGAACTACCGGTACGAATTGAAAAAATCTTTGAAATAAGACTATTTTTTAACAGATACAGAGAACAGAGCGCTCACCTCCACCGTCAGTGAATATATCGCGATAGAATCCGTTAAAAAGTAGTTTTATTACAATGAATGAGATTCGTGTAAGCTTCAGATAGTTTGAATAGTCCGTTTATAGAAGAAGGTAACAGTAGGCACATGCTGTTAGAACATTTCGAACGATCGAACGAACTCGACAGCTCAATCCGCGGCGATATTTCCATTCTGCTTGCTGTAAATTTTGTGTCATCACGTTCTTGAGCATGAGGGTGATGTATGTTTACGTGTTCGACAACGTGACATCACCAAAACAGCATGCGATATTGAAATATCACTGCAGATTCAGCTTTCGAGTTCGTTCGATCGTTCGAAATGTTCTTACAGCATGTGCCTACAGGCTGTACATCGCCACGCTACTTCTAAAGGGAGCGAAGCAGTAAACATAAATGTAAACAAATTCGGCAGATTTCCTATAAATTATTTGAAACTTATTTACGGGAATTTATTACGGGATTTAATTAATAAGACAGCCTATCGCAGTCCACTCCTGGACCTCTTCCAATGTTGGAAGGCTTTGGCCTACTATTTGCCCTGGCCAGACGGGTTTGGTACACGGTTTTATTTCAGGCTTTCTTTCTCTCACAGTAGTACATAATATATTCGTATGCGTATTTTACCAATAGTCACCTTTTACGACACCCTTCGGATAAGATGGGGTGGTGATACTCGTATTATTTCTGCGTCACCAGACGACGGATGTATAATCTATACTATTATATAATTGTAAAGTGGTCGTGCTGGAGATATTTAAAAAAAAATCTTGAGTTATGTTATGTTAACGATACTGAACACGAAAATATTTTTTTTGAATTTCCTGTCTGTTTGTCTACGATGGATGCAAAAACTACTGGACGGATTTTGATGGGGTTTTTTTTGTTAGAAAGGGCTTACTCAGACTTAAATCTTACGTTTGTTTGATCGCAATCGGTTGAGTAGAACCGAAGATATGAGCAAAGGTCGCGTTACCCCGCGTTTACATACTGCCGCTCGCATTGCTCATCGCCTTGCCGGCAATATTCACGCGAATAATGCCCTAGCATTCAAACACTCGCATCATCGCGATGTTCATCGCGTTGCCCAACACTCGCATCATCGCGATGTTCATCGCGTTGCCCCGCATACAGTATTCGCCTTGCGATGGAGATGGACGACTTTAGTTAAGTGGACACCTAACCGAATGCAGTATAGGCATTTTATTAGGCTAGGCTATCTACTTAGATACTTAGCTAGTAGGTAATCAGGCTAATTTGGTAGGTAGGTAGGTACCTACCTACCTACCTATTTTAATTTGGTAGGTAGGTACCTACCTACCTACCTATTCTAATTTGGTAGGTAGGTACCTACCTACCTACCTATTCTAATTTGGTAGGTACCCTAGCTACCTGTTCGGTAGGTATACTTAGGCTAATTTGGTAGGTAGGTACCTACCTACCTACCTATTCTAATTTAGTAGGTAGAGGTACCTACCTACCTACCAAATTAAAATAGGTAGGTAGGTAAATTAGGCTAATTTGGTAAGTAGGTTACCTACCAAATTAGAATAGGTAGGTAGGTAGGTACCTACCTACCAAATTAGCCTAATTACCTACCAAATTAAAATAGGTAGGTAGGTAGGTAGTACCTACCAAATTAGCCTGATTACCTACCAAATAGGTAGGTAGGTAGGTACCTACCTATTCTAGTTTGGTAGGTAGGTACCTACCTATTCTAGTTTGGTAGGTAGGTACCTACCTATTCTAGTTTGGCAGGTAGGTACCTACCTACCTACCTATTCTAATTTGGTAGGTAACCTACCTACCTATTTGGTAGGTATAATTAGGCTAATTTGGTAGGTAGGTAGGTACCTACCTACCTATGTTAATTTGGTAGGTAGGTAGGTACCTACCTACCTACCTATTCTAGTTTGGTAGGTAGGTACCTATCTACCTACCTTTTATATACATATGTATTACCTATATTATTTAATTAGATCCGTAGCAAGCATTTCAATAAATTCTATTGATTTTTCGTTGGACCATTCGATTGGTTGCGTCATTGTCATGATAATAAATTCGAAGTAATCCTGTGACTGTGACACGCGCGTACACAACGAGCGCTCGATGCGAAGTGTGCGCGACGCGAGTATGTGAATGCTTCATCGCGCTAGTATTGCCGCTCCTTCTCGCGCCGCCAAGCCGACACTCGCAGCAACATACGCGGCACTACTCGCGGCATGACGAATATACCATTCACACCACGTCCCTGCCCACTTCTCTCGCCACTTCCCTCGCTCTGCCGCGAGTATGTAAACGAAGCATTAACCGAGATGCACGCGGGCAGAGCCGCGGGCGGAAGGCTAGTACAAAAATAAAAATAAGTATTTCCACGAGGCTAAATCCCATTAGGGAGCATTGGCAATACATTGTATGGTTTGACCTCGACCCAATATTGATAGCTATCATTATTGTAATGTTAATGTAAAGTCTCAATGTCGAATTTTAAATAAATCTAAATGTCTGAAAAATTCAGTCAATCAGACAGTCTCATGATCGTTGTTTTATTACCAAGATTTGTCAATATTTTATCAACTAGACTAGCTGTTGTCAGTGGCTCCGCCCGTATGGTCTAGCCTTTAAAGCAGTGCAGTTAAAGTTTAAAATTAAATGGCTTTTTGCAGAGCGAATGAGAGAGTGTAATGAAACTCTTTTCATTCAATTTTGGACTTTGACGCTATAGCAATAAAGTTTAAAATTTAATGCCATTTTTACAGTTTCTGTGGTATGACAATGAATTTGTTTATTGAAATCGACGCCCAGGAGGGCTGTGTGCTTGTCTGCGACCTAAGTAGTATATCATTAATTTTTGTACAAATTTTTTGTATTAATTTTTGTAATAGTTAAATCACTCGCAAAACTAAGATCTGACATTTTGCGCATCTGTTATATTGCAATTCTGTCATTTTGCGGTTGTCTTTTTGCGTTTCTGACCATTTGCGAGTAAGTGCCAACATTTGGCATTCTGCGAATCTGTCATTTTGCGTTTCTGTCATTATAAGCCTAAACCAATAATTATTAAAAAAATAAAAAACCCGACTGCTGTCTAAAAGATCGAAACAAGCTTTATTTTTTTAACCGCAATTTTATTTTAACCTTTATAGTTAAGATATGACATCTATATATTTTTGTAATCTCCTTTTAATTCTCTTCATTTTGATACCCTACCCGATGAATTTGAATGACAAAAAAAAATTTTCAACCCATATTTTAGCATCAAAAATCTACCGTATAGTTATTGTTGGAATTTTATGTACCCTATGACACTCGGGAGATAAATTCCTTTCATTTGAGACCCCATACATCGAAATCCGTCTAGGCGTTCGGCCTGTAGAGTGGAACAAAGAAAACTACATACATAGATACATACATGCATACATACGCGCGAATAACATTACCCTCGCTGGCGCAGTCGGGTAAAAACCTATATAGGGATAGACTATGTATAGTTCAGTACGTACCGCGGCCCCAGTAGAGGGCGCTGCCCATTCCCCTTTGGAGCGTTGAGGGGCGGCTTGTCCCCCGCGCCCTTATTATGCTTATGGGGCGGCTCGTTCGGCGGCAGGGCAGGCCGCTCGTGCAGAGACAACTGGGAAATATCCTGTGGGGAAGAAAGGACTCTCGTTATAGAGGTTGTGGAGGTGATGTTCCTCCAAAACAAAGGGAGGATCCTCCGACCAGGTGAGGTGATCACCCACGATTGTCGTTGGGATGTTGTATATAGCTTGTACGAGCGCTGGAACTTCGCTTTCGCGATGCAGGATCTGTAGCGACGTAGTAGTTCGGCTTGCTGTCGCTAGATGGCGCTGGGTACATGTGGTATCGCCAGATATACCTCGAGACACGTATCTTGGACTTAAATCGCGAGACAAACGAGGCTATGGCCTGTTTTGTAATAATCTATGCTTGGTGAATTTGAGCTCGTTCATCGCAGTAGTACCCCGTGCTATCCTCAAAAGACACCCAAGAAACGTATACTAAGCGTATAGAGCACATGTTTAGGTCCGAAATATGTGTCCAGCAATAGGACACGATGATATTCCCGTCCCAATCGAGCAGTAAGACTACGAAAGTAGGAAAGTATAGTATATCTTTATTGTGCACACTAAAGGTCCAACCCCACCAAACGGACGGCATCGGCCCGGATTTTACCGTCTTTAAACAAAATTAAATCTTATATCACAGTGTTTGAAGTTTATATTACCAAGTCACGCACAACAGCTTGACAGCGACGTGCGGCGGCATGACGCACGTCAAGCTGTCACGCGTGACTTGGTAATATAAACTTTAAATGCTGTGATATAAGATTTATTTTGTTTAAAGATTGTAAAATCCGTTCCGATGCCGTCCGTTTGGTGGGGTTGAACCTTAAAGAGAATATATGTTTTATTAGGTGTATTTTGGGTATAAAATGCGACCTTATCCTTACCTATTGGTAATCTGCTATAGGCTTCGTCTTGGCTATAATAAACTCGTGTTGTGTTCTTTAGTAGGGTAGCCAGAGCTCACTGGAGAGGTTTTGTGCTGTCAGTGGGGAGACTAAGGGCTTGTCTTCTGCGCTGACGGCACAGAATTTCTCTGTTCTTACTAGGTCGGCTGCAAGAGTGTGAGTCCCCTGGTGTTGCAGTCGTTATTAGGCCACGGTAACCACTTTTCATCAGGTTCACCGGGTGAATATTGTGCTACAATTATTAGCTAGTTTACTTCATTCATACAAGGATAAAAAAAAAACAGAAAAAAGAAAAATGGAGAGAAAAGTTTTGTGTGTATTCAATTTGTGTGCATGCAGCAAAGTAATTTTTTCGTTCGTTAGTACTAAACTACTTTTTAACAAATCCTACCAGCGACCATGGAATACCTGGTGAGAAGTAGCCGAAATGTCGGGCTAAAAGTAAATAATAACAAATACATCGCGATAGAATCCGTTAAAAAGTAGTTTTGTTTCAATGAGGAGTAGTTTTATTCGTGTAAACTTCAGACAATCTCAGTTCTGATTGTATTTTAATTTTGTTTTGACTATGCATGCAAATGTAACGAGAGCATGTATATGTTAATATTTGCATGCCATTGTATAATTTGTACGACAAATGTGATGTGCCCCAAGCACAAAAAATATTCGTAAAGTTTACGTATCGACAGAACGGAACGCTGCGATTGGCTGGCTTCACACACGTACAGGTTCACGGTAGACAAGCGACCAATCACAATACTTCGTTCTCTCAAGGCGTTTACGTTACCAATATTTTTCGTGCTTGGAGCGCTGATCTGTAATATTTTATGTAAAGGACCCTCTATACATAGATAGATTCATCTGCAGATGTTAGCGGCGGCAGCGTCCGCCGACGTATGGACGGGTTTTTTTTTTTGCTCATCTGTGTGTGTAGGTATTTAACGTTAAAAATCTACTACAGACGGGCAAGTCTGCACATTTTATTTAATTCCATAATTTTATGTATGTACCTACTTATCTAAATTTTTATTTTTTTGAATTAATAGTGTATATTGTGTGTTTCATTGACTGTATTTATCATTTGTAATTGACATTTCAACACAAACTAAGTTTGTTCAGAAATAAAAATTAATTGATACGTCCGCCGATGACATCTGCGGATGAATATCTACGTGTAGATGAGCCATAATATGTATTTATATAAATAAATGAATTTGAATTGGAAAACCATAGTGCTTTTCCAGAAAGGGCGATTTCGCCGCGAAACGTTTTACGCCAACAAGCATCGCGCGAATTAAAGATACGCTCGTAAATCGCGTGCACTACGCTAGACTCTCGATTCGCGTAATCTACGTTCTTTCTGGACGAAACAGTCGCGTGTGATACGCACAAGAGAATCGCGGCGAATTCGCCCTTTCTGGACGAGCAATGGACCTTGAACGTACAATTGGTAAGTGTTGTGCCGTGGTGTGTGGTGGTGGTGGTGGTACCATGATGTGTGGTGGTGGTAGACGTGGTAGACGTCGTAGTAGTTGTGGTGGCGGTACCTGCGCCAGTTCCCTCGGCGAGTAGTGCCTGGGCGGCGGCTGGGGCGGCGGCTGGCCGTACGTCGACCACATACATTCCACTCCCAGGTTGTAGTAGTAGCGGAGTGTCGGGATATCTGTCAATACGTCATTCAGTTAATACTTCTTCTTCATCCTAGTGTTAATCCCAGTCGCATCCAAGGGACCGTTCAAATATTAGGTATTAGGCAGATTTATTACAATTATTTACCCCCACACCCCCCTTGTCAGTAAAAGTAAGCAAAGCTCTTACCCCCTCCCCCCATGCTTACGTAAACATTTTTCAGTTATAAATGTATTTTTTTATATTATAATTATAATGTAATATTTATAATTTAAAAAGATAAGAAAATATATTTAGGATAGAGATTAGATTGCATTATTTGCGGGAATCCCCGAAAATGCGTTTCGTTTTTAAACATAGACAATGTGAGGGTTGCCATTCGTATAAAAAAGTAAATAACTACCGATGACGTAATCATCAGCTAGACTCCTCTACCCCCATGTCATCCAAAATAAGCAAAACAAAGACCCCTACCCCCATAATGCTTAAGTAATACTTGAACGGCCCCAAAGCTTTTCACCAGTTGGAGCAAACTGTATTAGTACAGCTATAGAACTTCATTTGAACTTAGTGTAAGAAATTTGATTATGTACGCGTGACGAATGCATTTGAACTGCACATCTTACTGATGGTTGCAGTCCACGTGCAGTCTTCGAAACAGCACGCTTTCACAAACGGCGAAAAGCGGTAATTGTTCAAACAGCAAATTTAGATTCGATTAAAATAGAAAAGGTTCGATTCCCGCCTGAGGTGGATTCGCTTTTTTCTATTTTAATCGATATAGAATAGTTAGCTTAAAGCTTTTGACTTTCTTTTTTGCTTTTTTAAATTATTATTTTTATATAAAACCATTTTTTACAGATTCTATCGCGATTTATTTGTTGGTAGTTACTTTACTTACCCCACGACCATGGCTGCTGAAAAGTAGCCGAAACGTCGGACTTAAAATAAATAATAACAAATAAATCGCGAAAGTTAAAAAGTGGGTTTATTTCAATGAGTAATATTCGCGTTTTAGAAAATATCTTTTTTTTCCGCTTTTTTTTAAATTCTATAAGAAAATTTTACGCATATTCACAGTTGGAGTGCAATTAAAATGCAGTCCATCTATCAAAACCGTAGTTATCTTCAAAAATACACTCACCATTCATTGGCAGATCGGCGCCATTAGCCTGCACACTCTTGAACACATGCGGATTGACCCCGTGGGGTGGAGGGGGCACGTGGGGGGCGAGCGGGCCCACGCCCCCGCCGCACCACACCAGCGACTTCACCCCGCAGCCGTAGGGGGCCCCTGGGACCGCGCCGGGGCCCTGCGGGGGCCCGCCCGGGTACCCGGGAGTGGTGGAGGCGCCCGCGCCGTGCATCGCATCTATTGAAGATGATAGGGATTGGTTAAGTTAGTGGACATTTACATGGGCGTACCCAGCTTTCTTTAGGAGATAGGGCAAAAGTCAATCGGATTACGGGGGGTCTCATGTATTTTAAAATTCTCAACTTTAGGTACAGCAAAGGACGCCCAGGGACATTTTGTTTTGTACGTTCATGTGCTTACACGTTTGCTTCGCGAGGCAGCCTCGAACTGTTAAATTTTTACATGAGGCTGCCGCGCGAGCCAACTATAAGGCACGGTAAGGCTGAGTCAATATTGAGCACTTAGTTTAAGTTTAACTCGTCGAGAAAGCGAGACAAAACAGTCGAGGCATGTTTGACCATCGACAAAAACCGACAACGCTCGGCTCGAGCCGAGGCAAAACACGCTCGAGCGAGGCAATGTTGGGGTGCTTACATAGAAAAACAGGTAACCGGTACGGGCAAACAAGTACGAGTAAGTCCATCCGTGTTAACATCATGTCAATTTGTCGTTTGTCAAAAAAATCGCACAGTATTATAGCGCCGTATATTTTTAAAAACATATGGTCGCGAATGCGTTGGGATGAAAGTAATGTCGTAAGGAAGGCCTTAACACGTTGAACGCCATGTCGGACAATGCTGTCCGACAGGCGAGTTTCCCCTGAGGCCAGCACATTTTACCATGAAGTGTCCAAAATCGTCAAGTTGTTTTTTTGTAAATATTCTTAGGAAATAACTCAAAATTAATGGCCGACTTACGGGAATAACGATATTGTCATTATTTCCTGAGATATTATACATCAGACAACATTGTCCGACATGGCCTGCGAGAGAGTAAAACCGGTTTTTCCCTCGCAGAGGCCGCGCGGGTCACATTGTCAGCCCCCTCCCGCCACGCTTTTTTTACGATTTACGATAAAAAAATATTTTTTAAACCTAATATCTAACAGATAAACCGAAACAGAGTAAACCTTAAAAAAAAATCTTGTTAAAAATGCCTTCTTACAAAAAACCAAAAAAAAAATTCTTGTTGAAAATGCCTTCTTGCAAAAAAATATGACCTACTAAACCCATTACTTGTTTAATATGTACTTGACTGTAACAATTGAACAATTCAAAACACTTATTTTACACACCTAGAATATATTTGATAACAATTTATTGAAAAGGCCTATAATTTCTAAGTCCTTTTGGTTATTCTCGGGCCAAGCGGCAAAGAAGTACTGTGGGGCCACGCGGGTCGCGCTGCGTACAATTTAGGCTTGTATTATTGACCGACAACTCAGAACAGACGTTTAAACATAGTCCTGACTGCCGTACAACATTGTCCCCCACGGCCCAAACGGAATATACTGATGTCGCCCAACATTGTCCGACATGGCCTGAATGAAAATATATTGTATTATTCCTTGGCGTTCAACGTGTTAACTATGGATGTGGATGGCTACAAGGGGAGAGGACGACCTAAAAGGAGGTGGATGGACTGTGTGAAAGATGACAATTATTATGGTCAAGAAGGGAGTGAATGTTGAGATGACTGCAACTAGAGATGAATGGAAAAAACACACATGTTGCGCAGACCTCAAATAAACTTAGGATAAGGGTAGGAGGATGATGGCCGCGAATGCGTTGCTATTTTTTTGACATAGTGGTATAACAGTTTACTCTCATCGTTAGCGAAGTCATGGCGTGTTTCCAGACGGAGTTACTTTGTTAATTGGGTATAGGAGACAGAACAAATAGATTATTAAAATAAAAACAATCAATTCGCACCGCGCACTTAGAATTTCAAGCATGCACCAAGAGCCAGCGAGCAAAACCGTCGGTTTTTAAGTCCGCGGACTTTTAGGTGCTCCATTAGCGGTTTAGACCTTTGCCTCGCGAGATCGTTGGCGTACCAGCGGTTTTGCTCGCCAATGGATCACCCCCTTAAAAGACGACTTATTATCATTGTTGCTATGGAAACTTATCGATGCAGGTAGCCAGTACCGGTCACCTGTTTCTCTATGTACACACAAAAGTATAAATATAACTTACTGGTATAAGTAGCCAGGGTATTGGTAGCGGCCGGCGTGGTAGAACGCACGGAGGCGGGAGAAGTCATCCCGTGAGCGGCCATGTCACCACTCCCACCAGCCTGCTGAAATATATGGAGTCTTGGTCAAACTAAATGGATCTACAGTTTTTTAAACAGAAAAATTATCACATACCGTACAATGGGGTGAATAGGGATCAAAGGGTGAATAGGGATAAAATGGTCGTTAGATTTTTTTTATAATTTCTCTCTCTGATAACTCTGCTCATTATTACATTGAACTAATCCATAATTTCACTCGAAAGAAAATATCTACAGAATTCAGCTGACCATTTTATCCCCATTCACCCATTGATCCCTATTCAACCCATAGTAGGTACCGGTAATTATCGTTAGCTCAGACTAGTTTTTGGTTGATTTATTTTTAATTACTCGTAGTTCTTAAATAATTGCGATTTGTGTTGTAAATACTCATTGGCTGTGTTTTTGTTAATTATTTTTTAAGTTTTAAGTCTACTTACAGGTTCGGAAAAAATCACTAAATATCACCAGGGGGCTAGTTTGTTTATACAGAAAAATGACCACACAATTATCGTTATTATATCATTAGTTCATTACCTCCTAGTTTTTAATTTATTTTTAATTTAGTACTTAAATAATTGCGATGTGTTGTAACTACTCATTGGTTGTTTTTGTTAATTATTTTTTAAGTTTTAAGTCTACTTACGGGTTCGAAAAAAAAACACGAAATATCACCACGGGGGAGGCATGAGTATATTGAGATATCACGTGTATTTATTTTTTCTTATAACGTGTTATTTTTTATAACGTGTTATTTACTAGCATTAAAATAATGAATAAAAAATACACGTGATTTTGGGTACGTAGGGGGAAGGGGTAGTCCAGAACCTCACCACGTATCACCATGGGAAAGGGGGAGGAGGGGGAGGGGGGTTAAAAATGATAAAAAAAACAACACGCGACTAATGGACGCCCCTATCATTACTAGCATCGGTATATAAATACGAAGTCTGTCTGTCTGTTCACTTTCAAACCTAAGCATACGTCCATAGGCCACGGTAACCACTTTCCATCAGGTGGGCCGTGTGCTTATCTGCCACCTAAGTGGTATAAAAAAAAAACCAATCGATTTTTAGGAAATTTGGTAAGATAATGAGGAACTTGGGAAAGGACATAGACGATGTTTGGTCGTGATATTATATCATTAGTTCATTACCTCAGACTACTTTTTTTTAATTCATTTTTAATTTAGTAGGTATTTAAATAATTGCGATTTGTGTTGTAAATACTCATTGGCTGTGTTTTTGTTAATTATTTTTTAAGTTTTAAGTCTACTTACAGGTTCGGAAAAAATCACGAAATATCACCAGGAGGCTACAGTTTGTATATACAGAAAAATTACCACACAATTATCGTTATTATATCATTAGTTCATTCATTACCTCCTAGTTTTTAATTTATTTTTAATTTAGTACTTAAATAATTGCGATGTGTTGTAACTACTCATTGGTTGTTTTTGTTAATTATTTTTTAAGTTTTAAGTCTACTTACGGGTTCGAAAAAACAACACGAAATATCACCACGGGGGAGGCATGAGTATATTGCGATATCACGTGTATTTATTCTTTCTTATAACGTGGTATTTTTATCACGATGCTTCATTTTCAAATACACGTGATTTTGGGTACGTAGGGGGAAGGGGTAGTCCAGAACCTCACCACGTATCACCATGGGAAAGGGGGAGGAGGGAGGAGGGGGGGGGGGGGGTTAAAAATGATAAAAAAAACAACACGCGACTAATGGACAGCCCCTATCATTACTAGCATCGGTATATAAATACGAAGTCTGTCTGTCTGTTCACTTTCAAACCTAAGCATACGTCCATAGGCCACGGTAACCACTTTCCATCAGGTGGGCCGTGTGCTTATCTGCCACCTAAGTGGTATAAAAAAAAACCAATCGATTTTTAAGAAATTTGGTAAGATAATGAGGAACTTAGGAAAGGACATACACTATGTTTGGTCGTGATATTATATCATTAGTTCATTACCTCAGACTAGTTTTTTTTTATTCATTTTTAATTTAGTAGGTATTTAAATAATTGCGATTTGTGTTGTAACTACTCATTGGCTGTGTTTTTGTTAATTATTTTTTAAATTTTAAGTCTACTTACAGGTTCGGAAAAAATCACGAAATATCACCAGGGGGCTACAGTTTGTTTATACAGAAAAATTACCACACAATTATCGTTATTATATCATTACTTCATTACCTCAGACTAGTTTTTTGATTCATTTTTAATTTAGTACTTAAATAATTGCGATTTGTGTTGTAACTACTCATTGGCTGTGTTTTTGTTAATTTTATTTTTTAAGTTTTAAGTCTACTTAAACGTCTACGGTTCACGAAATATTACCACGGGGGAGGCAGGAGTACATTGAGTTGTGATATCACGTGTATTTATTTTTTCTTATAACGTGGTATTTTTATCACGATGCTTCATTTTCTGGCATTAAATAATGAATAAAAAATACACGTGATTTTGGGTACGTAGGGGGAAGGGGGAGGAGGGAGGGGGGGGGGGTTAAAAATGATAAAAAAAACAACACGCGACTAATGGACAGCCCCTATCATTACTAGCATCGGTATATAAATACGAAGACTGTATGTCTGTTCACTTTCAAACCTAAGCATACGTCCATAGGCCACGGTAACCACTTTCCATCAGGTGGGCCGTGTGCTTATCTGCCTCCTAAGTGGTATAAAAAAAAACCAATCGATTTTTAAGAAATTTGGTAGAGATAATGGGGAACTTGGGAAAGGACAGACTATGTTTGGTCGCGATATCCGACACGAACACGGGTAGAGTCGCGGATCGCGGACAACAATCAGTACCTACACACATAATTCTACATCATAAGGTTTTAAATAAAAAACAAAAGGTTTTAAATAATAAACCCGACTGATACTAAAAAGATCGAAACAAGTAAAATAAAATAATTAAATTGAGTGCCTACATTTATGTTATGTTATTTTATTTTATGCATTGAAGCTATGACATGTGTTAATTTTTGTGATCGTCTTCCAATTTCCTTCATTTTGCTATTCTACTCGATAAGTTTGAGCCAAAAAAATTTTTCACAACATACATTTTGGCGCCAAAAATTCACTATACAGCTTTTTTACATTTTATGTACCTAAGAACACTTGGGCGATGAATAGCTTTAATTTGAGACTTCAATCATTGAAATCCATATAGTTGTTCAGAAGATATGAGGTAATAAAGAATATTACAAACAAACATAAAATACATACAAGATACGCGTGAAAAACATAACCCTTCTTCGCGATCGAGTAAATAAAAGGTTTTAGATATATTTCTTTTTTTTGCTGATAGTTTTAAATTATAACTTTTCTAAAGAATATTACAAACATAAATACACACTTACATATAAACATACATACATACTTACATACACAAAAGATACGCGCGAAAAACATAACCCTTCTTCGCAATCAAATAAAAAAGTTTTTTTTTTGCTGATAATTTAAACTATAACTTATTTTAACATTTTAAAATTCACAATAACACAATAAGTTTCACTATTCCGCAAAAATAAACATCTAAAATCACTGCAATTTAAATCACTAACCTGGTTGTGGTGATTTTCATTAGGGGCTCCACCGTTAGGCTGTGTATGAGCGAGCTCGTGGGGTGGAGCACCCGCTCCCGGCCGACAATCCACCATCAGGGGTAGGGCTTCGACTTCAACCTGCCAACGGAACACCACTATAACCAAACGCCGAGACCCGAGCGCTACTAACAACTAACTGCGAAAATAGTTACTGAAAGGACGTCCGTCCGTCAAGAGCGGACAACTCAGAATGATGTTCAAAATATGACGCGCTGTCTGTCTGTTCAAGTTCAAGCGATTATCGTAACGTACAGTCAGCAAAAAAAGTGTTATCTACTATTTAATTTGCAAAAAAAAAAATTACAGTCTATTCATTAGTTTATTTAGTTTAGTAGTAGTGTGAAATTAAAATTGTCTTTTGACTATGTTTTATATGTACCTGTTTATAAGATAAAAATATATTTCATATTGATTAAGAAAAATAATGTTGAGGCTTAAATCTGAATAAAGAGTTTTATAAATAGTTTAGTAGTATCATTTTTTTACAATAATGTACTGAATATAGTACTTTATTTATACAAAATAGTCTTTTTTACCTCCCGTGGTAATTATGGAACAAAAAAAATTGCCGAATCGGTCAAACCGTTCTCGTGTTTTGCGTTAAGATTAAGATGGTATAATTATAGGCTACCTACTTTAAAAGCAAATAAAATACATTATTACATATATTTATGTATCAGGAATATAATCCTGTGTAGTATGTATTGCACCACGCGAGCGGAGCCGTTAAAAATAAAAATCGTTTTTATTAGTTCAGTTAGTATTTTGAACTTTTGTGGCAGACTGTACAACATTTGCATTCATTGTTTCGGGGTGTAAGCCTAGCCTTTTGTTAGTTCACATTTTGTAATAAAGGTAATGGGCCGGCGCAAAGGGACTTCAGGTAAACGCTGGCGATCTAAGCCCTTTGTCCACCCTTAGAGTTAATAACTAAGAAATTGTCGGGTTTGTATGCTAAGATGGTTGTTCATTGTCATTTTTTATATCAATTGTAATTGTACTGGAGGTGCTTTTACGTAGTTAATTGTTTTTGGGTGGCTAGAGTACATCTACTAGAGTGAAATGAAAAGAGATTTGCCTTTACCTGGCTCGTAAATGAGCCAAAGTCCCAAAGCAGTTAAAAATTACTTATTTTCTATGAAACAAAATCCGTCAATATCTTCTATAATATAAAAATTAATCGCTATATGTGTTGCTAAGCTCAATTCTGGAGAACAGCTGAACCGATTTCGGTAATTCTTTTTTCAATTTATTCACACAATGATTTTTTTTTTTAAAGAAAATTCCTAGAAGTATGATACGATTTTTTTTAATTTTCTCTGCGTAAGACCGGATCGACTGTTAGGCTCTACGAAGTTCGCGGGGTCAACTAGTGACGAATAAAATCATCAAATTATGTATGTAGGTATTGATACATACTTTTAAGGTATCAGCTAGCTTGTGCTGGCCACCTAAGTTAGGTACCTAACTAAACGTAAACATGTGTATTTTTAATGTTTTATTTAAAAACTAATTTTAAAGACTAAAAGTCGAAATTGAACAACCAGTTACTCAGTTAGCCTAGTTTATTTGTTTTATAAAAACCGATTTAGAAAGTAAAAAGAATTGACTTCGGCCGGGACTCGAACCCGCGATCTTTCCCTTACAGGGGGAATGCTCTGACCGCTAAGCCACCGAAGCCCGCACGAAGCCGATCTAAATTCCTCTATACTACCGTCTTTGGGGCGACGGTGGAGACATCTACCGAAACTCGTACGAGCTATCGGAACCAATGAATGATGTTACAACCATTTTTAAACATTGATTTTTGATGACTCCGGCCAAACAATTGAATGAAATTTTGAAGCATTTGTTTGTAATGCTAACTTTTCAAACCGATTTAGAAAGGCAAAAGAATTGACTTCGGGCGGGACTCGAACCCGCGATCTTGCCCTTGCAGGGGGAATTTACAGGAGTGTTTGAATAGTTAGCATAACAAATGCTTCAAAATTTCATTCATTTTTTATAAAAATTCGCTACAAAATGTCTACTTTTAGTTAATGACCTAACCGAAAGGAGTATAGATAAAATATATATTATGTATTAACTAATTTTAATAAACGAGGACAGGGAGGTCAGACGGCAGTCACTCCCGAAATAGGACTTTATCTAATTTCTATACCGGGAATAAGTTAAGTAGCACCTACGCGGGCAAAACAGAGGGCTACAACTAGTTTGATCATAAACACATCCATCTAGCACAGTGGGAGACAAAACGGAAATTGAAAAACGTTTCTTCCAACCCAGGGGCCAGCCTAAGGTATGATTCCATAGCCGACCGCATACGACAACTGCCGACGTACGCAGCAGATGCGCGTAATTCATTGCGGCTTCTCAATGGTCAATTTTATCCGTATCGGAGTTTAACAAGTAATGGGTACGTTGTATGTGCTGCATGCGTCTGTTGTCGTTTGCTTCGGAATCATACCATTATTGCCACACGGCCATTTTCAAGGACTGTAGGTTTACTGTCGGACAGCCTCCGTGGCGTAGCGGTAGTGAACGCGGCCGCTACGCAGGAGGCGCGGGTTCGATCCCCGCTCAGTGCAAATATTTGTGTTCATGAAATATGGGTATTTGCATTGGTCTGGTCGTGCCTCGGAGAGCACGTTAAGCCGTCGGTCCCGGTTGCCATAAGAACATCTATGGCAGTCGTTACGGGTAGTTGGAGCCCTAAAAAATCCAAAAACAACGGTCTAGCTGCAAAGCTTCGATATCGCCTAATGTTATCATTGGGCTGTGGAGGTCAGATGGCAATCGCTTCACGAAAAAAATATCGAGGTCTAGCCAAATCTGTAGTTAAGATATATCGGTAAGCGGACCACAGACTCCGAGCTGAAAAGCTTCGGATGCGACTGGGAATTAACGCTAGGATGAAAGAACACCCACGGGAAGGTATGGGTTCCATCTCCATACGTTGCGACTGGCAACAGTATGCACACTGCACAGTCAGGGTATGAAAAGAACTTCACCCCCCACAGCTTGAACTATGGAATGAAATTCCCTGCCGTGGTTTTTTCAAGGAACTAGAAGACATTAGAAGGTTCTTACGGGGTCGGCAACGCGAGTGTGACGCCCTTAGTGTTGCATACGTCCATAGGCCACGGTAACCACTGTCCATTAGGTGGGTCATGTGATGGCTGCCACCTATAATAGGTGGTATTAAAAAAATGGGTTGTTAGAATTATCTTTCGTCGTCACAATATTATATTGTAATAACTAAATCGGTAGATTAGGGGTTAAGGATCAGTCTTACGATCGATAGGTCCCGGGCTCGAATTCTGGCCATTATGTTACATTCCCGACGTATACGCCCTCCTAACAGTCCTAACATAAGGAATTTAGCTTAGCTAGGCGTTAGCAGGCATGCCTACTAATAATTTCGGTTACTAGAATTCTTCAATAAAGCTGAGTTGACAAAAACACTGAGTAATCAGCTGTATAAACTTGCATACTGCAAGATCAACAAGTACAAATTATTTCAGTAATCATTCGCTAGATGGCATCACCTGCACATTTATTAAAAAAACATCCAAAAAAAGCTATAAAAAAAGTCAAAAATAAAGTCATTGTTCAAAATATTTGCAATAATATCCAATCAGTAACTAAAAACGCAATATCTACAACAAAATTCGTACCAATGAACTCAACATGGGACTAAACACTACACAACAATGTCTAAACACATACTAAGCGTTAACATCTAGAATAGCTACGATATGGTACGCCTTGGGCATTTTTATAAGCACCTCACTTTATAGGTCAAATAACAAAAGAAACCACGGTCGTATAAAAAAATCTTACGATCTATTCATAAAAGAATAGGGCGTTTATAAAACCCGATATATACAGTACGTTTAATATTTAATTGCTAAATATTAATCTTGTCGGTTGCAGTTTGCATTCATTATGTAATTTTGTGACGTAACAACGCATTCAGCCTAAAATGGCCGACCGCCAACGGATTTCAGGGCACATATTTTTGTAAAAAAAAAATAGTTTCTAAATTCAAAAACATGCTTTTGTATTGAGTAATCGCGTGGAATATAACACAGAAATTATGAAAATATACTTAAATTATAGTGATATGCTTAGAAATATACCCAAAAAAACCTGTTATCTACAGGGACTAATGGGTCTAGCTACAGAACTAACAGGCATTGGTTCAAAATTAATCAAATCCAACTGTTGGTAAGTGTAATCGTCGTTCTGATACGAGAGGTCAGTTTCCTCCGTCCAAGAAACTTTTGGTTTGAGCACTTTTTCAGGGGTTTTTTCTTCAGAGACCCCTCTTGGTTTCCGAGTCTTACTCAGGCCTTGTTTTCTTGTGATATTGCCTGGGTCGTGGAAAATGAAGAAAGTATTGCTACGTGGAATAACGCTGCGTCTTGGAGTACAGCGGCATATGAGGGCATAGCGATAGTTCCACAAAATATACATCTGCGTATTTTTTATATGGGATCACCGCTCCACCAGTCGTTGTAGCCCAAGACGCAGCTCCAAAGGCATATAAATCATAAAAAGATGGATTAAGAAGAGAAGATCATGTAGAAATTAGAAAAGAGGGAATTCAAGAGGATAATGACAAGAAAAATCACACCACCTATTTGCTGCAACATTTGGCTAAGGGTCAGGAACTGAGAATGGGCTCGAGAGTATCGATACGGCGGCGCCCAGGGCCGTATTTCGTCCAAAGGGAGAGGTTCCAACTGCTCATAGCTCACTATACGCTTCTCCCCCAGTTCCTCAATGAACACAAGACACGGCCCTCCTTCAGGGCTCATCTCCTGAATATGACAGTGGTAGGGGACAGATTGTTCAGGCTGCAGCTTACACAGACACTTCACCCCCACTTGGAGCGTCATCCCATCCGAATATCTAGCGCCATAGCGCATTTCTGCAAGACCATTTCGTAGACGTATTAAATCATTCCTTTAGAGGCCAGAGCGGGAGACACCAAAACAACAATCTTCAAAGTGACCTAGTTACATTACAAATAGCCTAGACAAATCCCATTTATGAAAATATATGTATTATGGATGATTTTCATTTGGCTATAGAAAAACAATGCTTGCGCATTCGACTATAAGCAGCAAAGAATGCTTAAATAAACAAAGCCTTAAATTAATCAAAAAATTAAGCTGTATAACCACAGGTAAAATTGGTTCGATTACGTACTGAAGATTTATTTGTTATGGGTTCCGCCCTGTGCTAGCCCTTCCATCATTGACAAAAGTTAGCAAAACTACAGAATACCTCTTCTTAGTTCACTCCAAACATCAAATTCAATATTCCGATATATATCGGGGTCTAGAGCCTTGGCCACTTTATAAGGAAATGGTGTAATACCATTATCTAGCAAATCTTTGGCACTGTTTACATTTAAACAATTCATGCAAACATTCTCGAGTTGTATCAGACTTCTATTGAAAACGAAAATGCTTAACGACTCCTTCAGCAAGCTCGCTCGTTCCAAGTCTTCAGTGTGATGCTTGCATTTCAAGGCTAAAGCATTATTATTCCTATCTTTGTCATCATCCGCAGCCTCTATGAATATCTTAGCACGTTCTTTCTGCTTTTTGCGACGTTCTACATTCTCCGACATGAAATACTCGATATGGTTTGTAGGAACTTTGTCATGGAGCATTTTATCCACAGCATAACCAAGGTCTTTGAGCTGATACACACCATCATAAAGGATTTCGTATACTAGAGCTATAAATGTAATGTTCAATTTTAGGATTTGAATTATCATAAAAGAAAAATATATCAAATAGAACATAGGTATGCCTTTATGAAATATTTTCAATAAGTTTGTAAGCTTAGACAAAAACCCCAAAAAAGAGCCTAATATTTATACTTATTTAAGTTTAACTAACAAAGATAATGAAATACTAACAGATTTTTTAATGTTATTAAGGATATTATTTCAGCAGAAAACTAGGAATCCAATCTCTTTAAGGAATAATATACAGGGCGTCCCACGGCGATGCCACATGGAGGGAAAGTACCTTAAATCCTTAAGTTAGCTCATTTTGTTTAAAGGAGACTTCATTTTATTTTTAAAAAGAAACAAAACTGCATTCATAGATTTTTAAAAATTCGCTTGCCACACCCGGTAATCGAACCGACTAAAAGCCGAAAAAGTAACATCCTGTATTTTTATGGCATCAATCGATAGTGTCAATCATAAGGATCAAATCTCTCTAAGAAACATGGTAAATTAAACGAAAGGAAGTCCTTGAAATCTAAAATTATAAATTCAATTTGGCAAAATAAAACACTTTAACTCAAAGTTCATCCATCCATCTGATACCATATTAACAATAAAATTACATATTTAAACTACTTTTCTTTTTTTATCGTGCTGACACCGCTGCTGGTCAGCAGTAGTATTTAGGTATGTCGAACTCAAACCGACTAAAACCGCACGCCATCTAAATTAACAGGTTATAAGTTGATCCATAGGGCAATTTTCTTGCCATTTTCCCATTTTCGTTGCACAGGGTACACCGCGTGCAGGTTTCTAATCAAATCAAAGATATCTCTAGTGTTGATACCTTGTAAGAATTTCTTACAAGGTATCAACACATCAAAGTTATCTCTAGTGTTGATACCTTGTAAGAATTTCTCACAAGGTATCAACACTAGAGATATCTTTGATGAAATTTATTTAGTAACATGAGTACTAAATGAATGAACTTTGTTACCCCGCGTTTACATACTGCCGCTCGCATTGCTCATCGCGTTGCCAGAAATATTCACGCGATTAATGCCCTAGCATTCACACACTCCCATCATCGCGTTGGTCCGCATTACAGTATTCGCCCTGCAACGGAGACGGACGTAAACGTATGGAGGACAACGCTGTAGCAGTGTACGCAATAAGCTTTTACAGCATAGCGAATTAATTAAATAGATTATTAATAAAAACTATCAGTTTCAACTACTATACACTTTCCGTAGATCGATATAAATATTTTTAAAAGTAAATATTCGAGGAGCAATAACAAAAGTCGTGTTTACTGAGATTAGCGCCATCTAGCGGTCTCGTATAGTTCATCGCGCTAGTATTTGCGCAACATACGCGGCAGTACTCGCGGCATGACGAATATACCATTCACACCACGTCTCTGCCCACTTCTCTCGCCACTTCCCTCGCTCTGCCGCGAGTATGTAAACGTAGCATTACCTGTTTAGAATGTAACTTTATTGGGTAACTGCATGAGATATGTGTAGGTAGGGTAGGAAGTTATTTTTGGGTGCTTGATTAGAAACCTGCACGCGGTGTACCCTGTGCAACGAAAATGGCAAGAGAATTGCCCTATGGATCAACTTATAACCTGTTAATTTAGACGGCGTGCGGTTTTAGTCGGTTTGAGTTCGACATACCTAAATACTACTGCTTACCAGCAGCGGTGTCAGCACGATAAAAAAAGAAAAGTAGTTTAAATATGGAGTTTTATTGTTAATATGGTATCAGATGGATGGATGAACTTTGAGTTAAAGTGATTTATTTTGCCAAATTGAATTTATAATTTTAGATTTCAAGGAATTCCTTTCATTTAATTTACCATATTTCTTAGAGAGATTTGATCCTTATGATTGACACTATCGATTGATGCCATAAAAATACAGGATGTTACTTTTTCGGCTTTTAGTCGGTTCGATTACCGGGTGTGGCAAGCGAATTTTTAAAAATCTTTGAATGCAGTTTTGTTTCTTTTTAAAAATAAAATGAAGTCTCCTTTAAAAAAAATGAGCTAACTTAAGGATTTAAGGTACTTTCCCTCCATGTGGCATCGCCGTGGGACGCCCTGTATAGAAAACTAAAATTAGTAATATTTTCATTCACTATTTGAGCAGTCAATATGTAAGATGGATGATATTTATCAGTTCACATTTTTTTTAAACATAGCTGCCATTTTGAATTTTCCAGGAGCCCTGTTTGAGTGTTCACAGCTAATTCAAAATGGCAGATGCTAAAAAAAAAAATTTTGTTGTATTTGCAAGTATGTAAATACACATTTTCATTTTTTTGTGTAATACTCAAAATATCTGTATTTCAATCTGTAGGTTGAGTTTAAATAACTATGAGATGACCTTCAGGCATGATATTTAAAATCAGGGTCATTGAACATGAGAAACAAGCTCCAAATAAAATAGGACTCCCATTTTAACGATACCTTGAATCTATTTCATAACAAAATTTCAAGAAATAAACTTACATTGGCAAAAAGATGATGTGTTAATGAAATCTTTAGTGTAAACGACATCAAAGTGTTTAGTGTCCGGAGAATAGAACAGGTATAATGGGTCTCCGTAACCATTGCATATTTTAGTTTGTGGACCCTTGTTAGCTTCAAATATTACAAAGTCTCGTCTGTAATTGTTTAATTAATTAATTTTCAGTTAATATCCACTAATGCCCAAAACAAGGTTAACGACTTTAGTGATAAGTGAAGGGTGCATTTCGTTAGTAATGTACATGATTATTGATTAGTTCTAATTATGAGAAGTCATTCATTATTTCATAAGTCTCATTGTTTACAGCTGTTTAAATATTAAGAATGATAGTAAAAGGAAAATGCTTTTCAACAGCTTGTGTTAGGCACAGTGTACAACAAAATGTTAGATTAATTATATGAATAGTGGGTAGTCAAAACTTCATATCAAATTTTCTTACCTATAGAGATGGCTCATGGCCGATATTTCAATTAGACCACCCCATTCAGATGGGTTAGACATCTCTTTGAGATAATTTTCAAAAGGACATGTCAACGACTACAAAACAAAAGATTCATATTATCATTTTGTTCCAGTGTACAAAATAATTACAATTGAGTAAGTAATATATCCTACCCCTTCGAAGAGGTGCTTCTGAGTGGCCATGAACTGAACACAGTCCAGTCTGACTTTATGAAAATATCGTTGTGTATTATAGATGTTCTCGGAGACGGCGCGGAACAGGCAGCTAGAGTCCCTAGCTGTATGTTTACGGAAAAATCCCATTTCATCCAGCCACCTGTCCGGCTCCGAGGAACGCTTGTGTATCTTCCATGGCCCGCGACAACGAATCGGGGAAGGCGACATTATACACTGCTAACGATCTGCAGGTAAACAAAAACAAATGACGCTGCCTGATGCTCCGATCTTCACATTCGCCAAAATTAGTGATAAACCGACGCAATTTACACACGCATATAAATAAAACAGTAATAATATAGTTAGGGTCTCCAAAAAACCATATCGTAGCTATATCGCCTGGCGAATGCAAATGGTTGTTTTGCTGTCTACGCTAAACAACACGTGCAAACATTAAATCATACGAACGACGCTAAAATATAATCAAAACACTCACCGGAATAATATATCCAATCTGTCAGCATCAGTGTTGAACTATATTCGTGAATGTGACTTTGTTTTTAATGAAAATCTAATGAAAATTGCACGTGCCAAAGCAAACCGTCAAGAGCCGGCGGGAAGCAAATCAAAATTTACAAGACGGCATTTTGCAAAAATGTTACCACACTACAAGCATATTCGTAGTAGTCACTCGGTCTCTTTCTTTCATACGGATTATTGATATCTTGCTATTCCACTAGAAATGCAACAAAGCTCACTTTATTTATTTTGTGCATTGCTATGAAAAATGAAACGTTTTAAATTGCACATAGAGAACGTCATAGACTAATAAACCCTTCCTAGAACTTTAGTAACTAATTTAAGAAGGTCGGAACTAGCTTATTGATTTTCAATTGTTTCTAGAAATTCAATAACCTTGTTCGAGTTGTTGTAATTAGGTCAAGCTAGTTGATTTTCTTGTTGTACCTAATTTGTTTACCCAACTAGTTTTGTCCTTGGTGCCTATTCGATTTTCTTAATTTTCTCAAGAAAATAAGCTTTCCGGTGCCAACATAACAAAAAAAAAGAACAAAACAACATCTTGAAAAATCATTTGACGGACATCGAAAATCTGAAACTGAAAATATCTTAGCAACATTCGAACATTACTTAAGGCTTTATCTGGATATTATGTACCTATTTAAATTCTGCTAGAAATACAAGTTAAATAATTTAAAAGGAAAATTGCATAATGCCCATAATGGCAACAGCTGTACACTCTCACTTGTTTTATAAATAAACACAGCACTTGTGTAGTGCATAAATTAAGTAAGGCAGTTCATATAAGTAGAATGGGACAGTCTCTACATCTCCCCTACGCCTTCTTGCGGTAAATCCTAAATAAATGTAAAGCCAGTGCCTGCCGTAGGAATACTACAATAATAATTTCCTCTGTACTTAGTTCATGAGTTTAGGTAGTTCCTACTTTTATATTTCACTAAAGTATGAGAACTCCGAAAAGTTGAACCGAAAATTCCGCATACCTTAAAAACTCGGAGACCATTGCGTTGAGAAATTATGTTGAATATTTTACAACATTGTCTGCATGGCACAGCACACAGCGGTAACTGCGGGGCACGTCCTTTAAACCACGTTGGTATACAATAAATAGTGTCGCTTAACGTGACGTGATTTTTTTTTAATATAGGACACGTCAATTTGACTTCGCCTCGCCTGATGGTAAGCTAAAGGCAAAGTCTCTGAAAAGAGGGTCACCATTACTGACACGTGCCATGATGTGATTGGGTATTAATTTCACGTTTTACATATATTATCTAGGTAGTGAATTTCAATGACTAAGTAAACTTTTTGTTTTCAACGATACCCTATCTTTGAAAACAAAAAGTTGAAAATTCATTGTAAAACTTAATATTTCTACACCTATTATTGAAGAAAATGTATAACCACTGTAATTAGATATAATTATTATAGACACCATATTATCGATTTACCATATTCTTATTAATAAACAAATTCATTCATTCAAAGAACCGCCTGAAGGCAGGTACCTACCTGCCACTGAATTCTGCTTTGCCTTTGACGTCAATGCATCATTAGCTCCCGTTCCTTTAAATAATGGGAGATAAGTCAGAAAACTTGATAATAACCGTATCGGAAGCTGGAGTTCGATATTTCAAGTTGAGTACATCCAAATTAAATTTACATAGTGTAAATTTAATTTGGATGTACTTACTCAACGATTACACTCTACCTATTCTTTTTTTTTAGTTTACTATATATTATTACGCCATTGGCGAGAATCTATTCGCACAACCTACGCAGTAGTCGCACTGGACTTCGTCGAAGATCGTGTATTGATCTTCGGCTTTCATGAGTGTGGGCTCAGGGGCCAGGGGCCACTAGTAGGCACCTGTCGCCTTGGTCGAGGTGGGTTGGAAACAGCCTCTCGCCATCAAAATATTCCCCACACGCCTATTATGTTTATAGGGGAAAAGGAGGTGATGTACGACTTTGTGGGTATTCAAGTCAGTAGCACTGACTGGAATTTGAATGGATAGCCATTTAAATTATCGGCACTTTCAGTCTCACATTATGCGCGGGCATAGGTATAGGAAAATTAATAAAATCACTGTGTATATTTTTATTCTATATTTATAAAAAGCACCGTCTGTAAAACATACAAAATTCCGGTATAAAATGTTTATTGGCATCGACAGCATTATTAGAAAAATGGAAAATGTATTTATTATGAACTGTATATGACAATATAAAATTTATAGTTGTTCACAGACATAGTCACAGCTATTGCTTGTATTTATTTTTAATTTTATTGACCGAATACCTATACCATAACGGTTGAGCAAGAATATTGGTTACAGCACTTCATTCGATGATTCATAACATATTTCTAAGTTAATACAATGCTAAATACTATATCAACAGAGAAATAAAGTCAAAATAATCAAAATTTAGACCCAAAAGCTATTATGGTAACTACACTGCTAATTTTATTGACCAGAGCACCTCACACGCGGTGCGTAATTCTCAACTCATTTCAACTATAAGAGAACACAAGCACAGGGGAAAAATAATATAAAATCAATAGCATTATATTTTGGAGTGCAGTGTGTTCCCGACTTAAATAAAATCAGTACTGGACATTCATACTTAAATATTCCTTCATTATAAATTAAATTATAAAATGCTCGTAAAATACACTTATTAAATATTCATATACCGTTAAAAAGTGACATAGAAAATTTTCGTTCCTATTACTAATGATAAAGGGCAGTTCACACCGTCCGTTTTAGGTCAGTTGTTGTACACAAGATTCTCGATTAAAACCATAGACTTCTATGTATCCTACTAAACCTATGAAAAAAAAATTGGGTCACTTATTTTTTTTAATTCACCACACTTTCGAGTTTGATTTGTTTTGTTTGGTTGTCATACTTGTCATTTGTATAAACTTTGTAAAGGCGCGAACCGCCCAAAACAATGTATTTGACGAAAATTGCCCGTATTTTGTGCAAAGAGTGTGAAAGTGTGTTTTAAAAGTTTATATCACTTGTTGGAAATTTGATTTACGTAAGTAATTACCTTTTTTTACGTGTTTACTTTACAATGACACAATTTTCGTTCTAACTTTTCGTCTAGTAGTAAACATAGAAGTTTAATTATTGAAAACGGACGGCCAACCGGCCCAACTTACATCCGAGTTAAAATACGAGCGGTACTAGCGAGATATAGTTGCTGGCGGTAGCATACACTTGTTCAGGCCGTCTTCTCTTGTTCGATGACGTCCTTGGTTGGGAGTGGGTTCTTCTCGCAAGTCTCGGTGTGCTTCAACTTGGTAGGGTCGAAGTTCTCGATACCGTTCAGGAATTTGTTCTTCTCCTTCTCGGCTTCGATAGCTGTTGGGTTTGGGAATATATTAGTTTTATGATATTGGTTTGTGTAGTTTGCTAATATTTTGCAAAAAGGATCGCGCCACAGTCGTGCGTGTAATGCTGTTATAATGTTCGGCATAATTCGCAACGCGATTGGCTACCTTTTTTTTATACAAATTAGGTGGCAAACAAGCACACGGCCCACCTGACCGAAAGTGGTTACCGTGGCCTATGGACGTATGCCAGGGGCGTGACATTCGCGCTGCCGACCCGACCCCGTAATAATCTTCTAATGCCCATCTTGAAGAACCCCATTACTCTAGTCGCTTGGACAAACCACGGCAGGGAGCTTATTCCACAGTTTAAGCTACTACTAACTGACATTAACTTTTAGGCGGGTTGTCTGTTGAAAATTTAAATCACTGTATTGTGTGGTAATATTTGAGAGCTTCGCGACACAAGGTTCCCATGTTATCGAGGTTAATGGGCACTTCAATTCTGAGGTTAGATAAAATAAATAGAGCCGATTCTGTGTGTTTGTTATGCATGGGATTAGGGGTTCAAACCTTGGGTCGCGCGCGGTACCTATTATGTCTCATTAGTTGCTATTTTTAGTCTAGAAATGAGCCGTCGAACGGCAATAAATAAGCCGCCATTTCTATACGTGCGGGAACCCTAGGGGCTTCCCCTCACTAACAATGAGGTGGTATGTCGGACTCGAACCAACTAAAACTGCACGGTATTTCGTCACATCGGTCTGTATGACTGGCGAACTAGGCACACTGAGAATATCTCAAACGAAAACTATCTACACTATGCAATAGCACGCCTTTATTTTGTACCCACATCTTAAGATAATACCTACTCTCATATAGGTATGTATAATTGTACATGTATGTCTCAAAACTCCCAAACACACGACTACCTAAAGTTACTGTAATTTATTTAATAGTTCTAACTTAAGGGTTGCGACATTATGGGTGTATGTTACCTCCTTTTGTCAATGTTACAAACCCCTTTGACGATTCAAAGGGTAAACGAATTACGCTTTGATGGACCTCACTTAATCTTTTACACCCCAATAACATTAGTAATTTTGGGATTTGAAGCCTTTTACAGGTGAACTAGTATTTGGGGCCCCGTTATCAATGGGTTTCTGCGTTTTATGGGGCCCCTATTATTTATAAACAGAAGTAGAGCGTCATATGACGCCTAAATGAAATAAAGTTCTACCATATTATTCTCAAAGGGCCCATATTACGCTTAAGCAGGGCCCTAGCAGTGCACAAAGGCAGATCTCGTAAGCATACTCTTAACAGCATCTTATAAAATAAAACAGCGCGTGCAATTTAAAAATATCGCTGCCTATAAAAATAAAAAAAGCGTTCAAACAAAAACCTTCTATTGGCGGTAAGGGGTTCTTTTCTTCTGTCATCGTGTGCTTCATCTGTGTCTTGTCGAAGTGTTCTACGCCTTCCAATAGGTTCTGGTGTTGTTTCTCAGCCGCGACAACTTATGCAAAGCAAATACGTGCAAGGCAAAACGGAATAAATAAATAAAATAAGCATTGGTTAAAGTCTCACTGACAATGATCTTGTACTAAAATGAGGTGGAAAGGTTTTATGGTACCCTCTAAGATTATCGAGCCACAAGCCAACCTCATTCATCATCAAGCCAGTACGGCACACCTGATGATTGATTGAGAAGAATCTGGCGCAGGCTTTCCTCGCGGGGTTTGGAGTAAGACGGTGGATGCTACCATAAACTCAAGATCAGAGCGAACCGTAAAGTCAGAGCAAACCCCGGACTCCGAAGTGGAGGCTTTAAATGTAACCGGGATTATCACTGGGATGATAGTTTCGGACTGAAGTTTCCAGCAATTGATTCTTCGGTACGATTAGACTCAAATCCTGGCGTATCGTTTCATGTTCCCCCCTCTTCGCAAGGCTATGTTAGTAATATTGCGATTTCAAAAATGTTTTTAGCATCAATGTCATATCTACCTCATTTTAGTATACGATCATTGCTTGTAGTAGTTTCTATATTTTATAATATGGCAACATTTACATGCAAGTTGACGGTTGTCTTCGCCGCAGTGCTCGGAATAAAAGCGTGTCAGGGCTTTGTGGTCACGGTATAAGCAGAATAGTCGTAATGACTAAATAAATTACACATTATTGACAGACTGACCGCAGCATATTCATATCGCTAATAAAATTAAAATGTCTGACATACTATCTGTTACTTTCAAATAAAAGACTCGCTCATACAATAAAACAACGACGTAATTGCAAAAAAAAAAAAATATAATGCAATACTGATTAGGTACAGCAGCGTTGCGTAGTTCTGTCTGAAGTCGTAGTTTCGACTTTCCTGTCGGAAAATTATTTTTGGATTTTTCTCAAAGATGACGACTATGGGCCATGGGACCTCTATCACGTGAGGTTGAAAACAGTTACAAAAACATGCAGGAAAATGCAGATCTTACATTCCTTTAACAGTTTCCTGATCAGCCTGAATTTTGTAAGAGAATGTGCTACAATTAGCTTACACCCAGTGAAAGCTATAGAAAACACTATAAATATTTATGTCATGAAAAAGACCTCAATGTATTCCCAAAAAGAAAACTACGAAGCCAAAAAAGGATTACTTAAATCGTTTAAACGCTTTGCCTAATTGCGTCATTGTTCTGTTGAATGAGCGATTATATATTTTATCATGTTATTATATTAGCCTTATTTGTATACAAGTGTTGCACATATACATGCGTAACTAGGTGCCAGTAAAAAAACCATCATACCATCTTTGTCTGGTAAAGGATTCTTCTCCTGCGTTTCTGTGTGCTTCAAACTGGCAGCATCGAACTTTTCAATGCCATCGAACAGGGACTTTTGAGTTTTCTCAGTGGCAACATCTGCAAATCATACGTCAAAATATTCAAAAAAAAGAATGACACACTTCTTTGGGCACACTCTCACAACGTTTATAAAAACATGCGTCGTTATTGTTTTAGTAGGAAGTAGTTAGGCGAAACTGCAATTCTCATAAAGTACTCTATATTATTAGCATCCCTATTGTCCCCTTTGGTTTAGTCCCCCAGTTAAAATTAGAAGGAATGCGATGAGCAAAGCAGCCACGTCTCACAGGCGTTGCGACTCATATTATTTATTAGTGGCGCGTCATTCCACCCACTTATATACCTAGCGCGTTCGGTAGCACGATTTTTTCCACCGTCTCCGTTTTCCTTAGGGAGGATGGCTGAAATTGTTCAACGCCCTGAAGTAGTGCGTTGTGTTGCTTTTCTTGCGCTACGTCTGTTGTGAAAATTTTTCTTTGTTATTCTGTTATCTGCAGTGAGTCACCGAACGTTCGAATGACGGCTAATCGATGACTCATTAAGTAATTTAAAGTATGTAGTTGGACGATAAAGTCGTTGGAATCCTTTCGTAAGGCGGCCAACCGTCTCACATTCTGTGGGACTGTCCTGTATTGTAATCCATACTAATATTAGGAATCCGTAAGTAACTCTTTCACAACAACTAAACAGATTCTGATGAAATTGGAACAGCAGTTGACTAGAGCTTGGGAAAGGATATAATATGTTATGTTTATTCCATCATTATTTCACAGATTTCCAAGTTCTGCGAATTTAAAACAAACTAACTACGAAATCAGAACCTAAGTAGGTGCCCTGCATACCGCAAGTATTATGATAAATCTTATACAATAACTACTTTTTTTAGAACATAGCAGTTCATAACTAATTATGATCTAATCAAACCTATCCCCCTCCCCAAGAGTTAGTAACCATAACTGCATGTGATCCACATAACAGTAAAGTCGGCCATCTTACATAAATCCTCATCTTTGATAAGACATCGACTGTAAATTCTGAAGTTAATAATAAATATGAACGCATACAGATGCCGACCTCACCGTCAGCTATTATTCAATTTAGGTGGGTACTCTGAAACAGACACGTGCATGCACTCGCCAAATTTGAATTTGGAAGGGTTGGGCGAGTGCATTCGATAATTGGGTGACAGTGTTGCCAGGAATTAAATTATGCAACGCAGGGGCTGTCGGTATTGATTTTGTCCCCTCCTGTCTGTGCTGGGGATAGATTTTATGTCGTCTAAAAAGTACCCATGGCACCTGTAATGAACAACAAATAGAATTTACGAATTACCCAAAAATTTGTATCGAATTCTCTACAAAACAGATTTAAGTCACTCGCTTACGTCATAAAATCAAACACCTAAATAAACTTGACAATATTAAGAAGCTTATAAAGTCACCTAACCAATAACCATTCCATCCATTTGTTCTACATATCTACTAAACCACACAACCTATTTTGATTCAGTTCACCCGGACCCAGAGTACTCAGGGCGGGTCATCACTCATCAGTGTATTATAAATGGCGTCATTTGGTGAAGACGGTCATTTTGTTACGGAATAATCCTGTGTTAACATACGTATAAACTACTACTTTTAGAAGGCTGATGGCTATGGGCATTAAAGTGTCATTAGTGTATTGAACTCTCAATACCTTACCGGTGATACCATTTAAGTGGTTACGGCTCGAGGCACGATAAAAAAGTGAAGTTGGGTAGGTCTATATCTATGATACCTGCCTAATCCTCTGCTAAGCTATAAGAGATAAACACCGTTTGTTTTTTCAAAAATCTAAACCAATTCTTGAAGTGAAACTTGTTTAGGCGCGTTGAGATCTTTTTGAGTGAACAAAAATCATGGAACTTGGGTTATCGTCACAGAATACGTCATAAGTTACTTAGTTATTACTTCTATCAGGAGTCCTCCAAAGACTTCTTTCACTTTAGTCCGCCACCCAAAAGCCCTGTTTCTTAGCCTAATATGTAATGAATGTAACTAACGTACCTAGCGCTGATGGGAGAACGATCTTCTCATTAGTGTCTACGTCACGGAGGCAGCTTTGATTGAATCCTTCCAGCTGACTTTTCAAGTCTGTGGCTACCTTTGGCAAGTCCTTCAGGGAGGGTGCGTCTAATGAGCAGGCCATTGTTTTGATATATCTGTAACAAAAATGTAGGACATTAATACCAGACTATGGATAAAAATACGAAAGATAAGATACAGGCAGTCAATATTAGGGTGATTAGTTTAAAGATCTTCGGGGCCCAAATCACCCTCACTTGCAAGTCGGCACAAGGCTCTAGCGCAGGCTTTCCTCTCAAAATTGGTAAAAGCCAGGAAAAATAAGTCAATATAAGAGTAGGAAATCGGACCCCTGGCTCCAAAGTTACAACGTTTGGATCCAACCGGGACTAACGCTATGATGATGACGACTAACAGTCAATATTATGCGGCTTCATTTGCATATTTATCTAACTATAAACTTAGATAAGTACGTACAACAGTGACCTTGGTTGGATCTTTGTTTGAAAACACACACGAGTAGGTGGGTATTGTCCATTCATCGCATGCCTTTCGATAAACCAAGTAACACAAAGCCCTTTACTCATATTCAAACAAATAGCTAAATTCCACGTTCAGCTGTTAATAACATTAGCCCTAATAGGACAATTTGCTCCCTCGAAGAACCGGCAAATAACTGCCCGTTTTTATTTGGAATGTTAAGGAAGGGTTATCTTTTTATGCGTATCTTATATGTTTCCTGAGTAGGTATCTATAGGTGTTTATTTTTGAATCTATATGACGGATTTTTAGCGCCAGTCAGCAATCGCTTCACGGAAAATATTGAAAATTTGCCAAACCCGAAGTTAGACTGGAAAAAGCGCACCTAGACCCCGAGGGGAAAGCTTCGAATTCGAGTGAAATTAACGCTCCTAGGATGCAGAAGGATGTAGAAAGTATGGCGAATTCTTTACGCTACATTGCCAGTCGATATTTTCCTTAACAAAAGATGTCAGGCAAGAGTAAAAGCCTAGATACCATATCAATAGAAAGAGTAGATTAATAGACATCGGGCACTGAAGTGCAAGCTTTCAATGCAACTGGTAACATTGCGATGACAAGTAGGTGACTGTGAAAAGCATGTATTCTCTCACTTAATTGACTGCTAGCTTTCACATATAAATAACTCGTCACATACAATATTCAATGAGAGGTGCGCGTGCGCATACTTACATACGTTACATAGATAAGTATGACAGCGTCGTCGTAAGCCCATTCAACCGTGTTTACGAAGACAATCGATTCATTGCGGGCGCATTCGTCGACTAATTAATGGTTGTGTTCGAGACCGTACCGCTACCGAGTACTTCTCGCATATTGCATGGGTTAAGGAATGTTGTAAAGGCACTGCAGTTTGTTACATGTATTACACAGAAAATCTTTGACCTAAAATGTACTCAAAATGCGCTTTATACGCGCAGAACACGTTTTTTGGGTGTCTTTTGAGGGTTGCACGGGATAGTAGCACCCTGAACAAAATCAAAATCATCAAGCATAAGTAGATTATTATAAAATAATCCGCGCGTGCCTAAACAGACGTCTACCCTTCATATGCAACGTTAGGAGAGTAGAAAGATAAAGGGAAATTCTTCGCTCACACATGTTCAATATCGGTACATAATTTTTGTCTCACTTTTGTGAATCCTACCGAGATCTTCAAAGTCCAAACCGGTACCTACCAGCTAGTAGATCTGCCTTGATGAACACCGGACTAAGCAATGGTACAGGCTTCCCTTTATTAATCAAAGGGGTCATACCTTAGAAGGAGTAGGAAACCCGACTCCAATACCCAAAGTGGATGTTTTAGAGTAATTAACCTGGACAACAAAAGAGTATTTTTCTCGCGGTTTCCAACAACACGCTTATCTCTGACTGGCCTCATCACTACAAATCGGCGGTGTGCTGACCTAACTGTATACTCAGCAAGATTATGCGTACCACTAGTAAGTACCTAACTATTGTCAAGTTTACTGTTATAAGCCCACGTGTTACAAACATGGAGAAAGGTGTTCTATTTTTTCCTACATTACGAGTAAACTTTTAGAAACTTCTATAAGTAGAAGACTAGTTAGTTACGCTACTGATAAAAGTTTAATGACTTTAGAAACATAGATAATTTGAAGAGTTTCTCTATTAGTAACTGACAGCGAGACGTGGTTGAAGAAAAATCCATACTAATATTATAAATGCGAAAGTAACTCTGTCTGTCTGTATGTCTGTTACGCTTTCACGCCTAAACCACTGGACCGATTTGGATGAAATTTGGTATAGGGGTAGATTAGACCTTGAGAAAGGACATAGGCTATGTTTGGTCGCGATAACCGACATCCACGCGGGCGGAGCCGCGGGCAAAAGCTAGTTACTTATATTCCCAAAAACCTTATTAGTTAAGCTAAATTGCTTGTGTTAGAAATGGGTTCACGCAGTCATTAGTGTAATTAACGGTGTTCGAACCAAATATCTTACTCGTGAGTCCGACCCCTTAGACATTATTAAACAAGTAGCTTAGTACGGCAAAGGAGTTAATAAATCCCTACTCAGGCCTTCAGGGGTTAACAACATAAGATTTTTTTAAAGAGTTCTCTCAGTTAAATGTTATTACTAAAATTATCCGTAATCAATGACCTCAACAACAACAGCGCGGTCAATGACCTCAAGAACTTTAAAACTATTATTTTTCCTAATACCTAAATGTAATAATAATAATAATTTATGTTGCATTATCGTTGCCGCAAACTGGTAATTAAAAACATGCAACCTGACGAAAAATATTAAAATGAAATGGCGTAACATTAGGAAATAATTACTTTTTTTTTTCATAGATAATCTCACTGTGCTTTCTAGATTCTTAATATTATGAAATTTGAATATTTTTTGTCTACATAATTACTTGCTTGCGAAAGGTCACAAATATTACACACTGCAATGAAACGTTCAGCAGGGTCGGTCTCCGCGTGAAAAATGCTATTTTTTTATAATTACCTACATAGTTACGAGTACTAATCACTCTGACTCAGCTTTTGCGTCAGGAACTCTTATTTAGGTATTGTATAACAGATTTCCGAACGAACATCCCAAAAAAATCTGCCTGTAGTCTATGTTTTAAACTCTTTTTTTATCGAGTGCGCATCACCAACGACATGTGGCTGTGTATAAGGTTACACTTGCCGCATATTAAAACATCGGGTCATTGTTGTCGACAACACGCTGTGTATACTAAACTAGAACATCCTGTGGATAGGGAAACAGAAACAGTCTTTTGTTTCGTCAGGATGTTTAATCGGGGTGCATGAGACGGGCCGAAATCATGGAACAGTGTATTTTTAGTAGAAATCCTCGTAATTTTTATCAATTAGCTTAGCCTATCGCAGTCCACTGCTGGACATAGGCCTCTCCCAATGTCGGAAGGCTTTGGCCTACTGTTTCCACGCTGGCCAGACGGGTTGGTACAGGGTTTTATTTCGAGTTTTTCTTCTCTCGCAGTGATACCGTCTCGTCTGCGTAAATATACGCGTTATGCGCCTCACACGAGTCACACGACACTTTTCGGTGGAGATGGGGTGGTAATACTTGTACATATTCTTTCTCCGTCACCAGTCACCACACGGATGCGCCCGCGAGGGATGATTTAATATAATAAAACCTTTTTTTTTTTAATACTTACTTATTGACGAGTTTTAGGTACGAATACATACAATTTTAAACTCTGTATAAATTGAAATCGGAGTGAGGGTTACCAATCAAATGAATGTAATTTTAAAATAAATCATTACTAAGCAACGTAGGCACTAATATTTCCAACAAAATAAGGATAATGACTGTAGTTATAAATACATTTTCCGCTAGAATGATCCAGGCACGTCAGTTTATTGTTAATTAACTATTTCAGTTTGTGTAACCGCTACTACACTGATATAAAATGATTGACGGAAAAAGACTAGTGTTAAACCTTACTGTCCTTGGTTCATTAAATAAGTGCCTACTAGTTGTTAATACCGCACTACGCAAAAAGAGGGGCGTCCTTATAAGTTCAACATGGTGTGTCTGCAGCGATGTCTATGGATATTGGATAAATACTTTTCTTCTTTTTCTACCATGCTATGGGTCTGTCTGTGACATCGTAATTCCAAACGAATGGACTAATTTTCCTGCAATTATTTAATACTTGTTGCGACTCTTTTTTTGTCGCTCCCTAAATTTTAGAATTCATTACCAGAACACGTATAATTTCCTTCTTTCTACATTCCCGGCACCTTTAAACGGGAGTGAAAAAGTACCTCATGGGGCCGTCAAGCTGAGGGCCACCATTGTAACATTTCTGGTGTCTGTAATAGTGAATATCTTTCCCGAGACTTGCCTTCAGGTTACCAAAAAAGGAGGTGAACTCATACTAATGTCCGATATAAAAATACCTTATCGACTGGCGTAAAACTCAACGGCAACTCGTTTCGCAGGAACGACTTTATCGATATACATAAGCAAATAAACCTGTATGTACAATGTATGCATACATACATGTAGTTATGCAACATTGGTTATATCATCGGACATAAGAAAACGATGTTATTTTTAACACGCTTTCATTGACTTAACCTGGAACTAACTAGCTCACTATGTATGTAAACAAATCTTGGAAATCGAGTTAAACCAACTTGTAAATTGGCGCATCGATTTGAAACTTTGATTTGCTTATGTGACATCCGGATTAGGTTCTTCTTCTGTCGAATCGACGGCAGTTCTACTCTCAAATTCTGATTTTCCAATGTGCTGCTTGATTGATTGACATGTATTTTGAGGTTTATGACAGTCGCCAACGTATATCAATCCCATACATTGATCAATCTAAATAAATAATAATAATAAATATTGTAGGACATTCTACACAACGCTATGTGGACAATCTATTCAGCTGTACAATTCACTAAGCAAGCACAACGATGCGAGTCGCAACGATGTGCTCGATAGACACTGTCATTGGTTGATTTCCAATGACGTGATACAATCCGACCAATAACAATCTCTATCGAGCACAACGTTGCGACTCGCATCGTTGTGCTAGCTTAGTGAATTGCAGTGCTGTAAACGTATTGCCACTTCTCTAGAGGCGCTGGATTGCGTTGTCGTAGGCGTTCATAAGATCCTTGGGTATACCTACGGGCACAGAATAAATAATAGTACTCTACGGGTGTTAACATAGTAATTTGATTTCATGGAGCTGAATCAGATATAATGATGGTGAAAATGTAAATAGTGAAACTCCAAATTTCTTCATCCGAGTTAATCCCGGTATTTAATCCACTTCGCAAAAAGAGGGAAGTTCAACATGCTGTACATGGTGGAGCATCAATACTGGTTGTAAACCTATGTTTGGATCCAAAGCCCGCTCTTCTACTCGTTTCTATCATTATTTGGATGTTCTTCTTCGAGTCAATGGCTTATAAAATTCCCTAAATTTTGTCGGCTATATCATATATTATCATTACTTGGTCACACCCACAGCGTTATTCAAAAATTATTTGGATGAGCCCAATAATGGCAAGTACGGTCGGTTTGCTCTAGGAAGCATCCATTAACATCTTGTTCCACAATAAAATATTGAATAAAACGTATGACCTATCAAGTAATTACTATAGTGCATCCGTTGCCGGTTATCGGCTGTCAAGCCTTGAAAAAGCTGTCAGCCATGGATAATATAAGGAGTAACGTTTATTGAGGTCGATTGATAATACTGCATGTGTTGCAAGTTGCAACATGATTGTTCAGTGCGCAATGCGAAAAGGTGGGTAATTTTATTTTTGTGGCAACTGTTACGAATTAACTTATGAAAAATTAATTTATGAAAAAGTATGTTAATGAATTTATGTTAAAAGAATTTTAAATACCAGCAATCTAGAACCCATTTTTTAGGCTAGCTTAGTTTGTGTCTAAATAGCACTATCTATTATGCTCTAGAATATTTATTTATTCTCTTCAACAGTGATGTAAGTACAGTTAACTTCCTACGGATGTGAAGGCAGCGGTTCTCGTCTACGGAAACTGGTTTAATTTAAATATTTTACTCGTTAAAGTCCCACAATTACTACAAAATATCTAATTACTATGTATTTATCCTAATAAGGTTGGCGCACAAACATCCTTAGTTCAGGTTATGTGCACCGTCTGTGGTCAAGAAATAAAGCCGGTGACTGACTTGCTCGCATGTAATTCTAACGTGGCTGTATCACCTAGGTAATGATACATTTTATTCTCTTCTTCATCCTCCTAGCGTTAATGCCAGTCGCATCCAAAGCTTTCACCCTGGAATCTGGGGTCAGCTTTTTCCAGTCTAACTGCTTTTTTGGCTAAACTGATATTTTCCGTGATGCGATGTGCCATCTGACCTCCACAACACAACCCATTGGCGAAATCGATGTATTGCAATAGACCAGTTGGCAATTTTTTAGGGCTCCAACTACACGTAACGACTGCCATAGATGTTCGTATGAGAACCGGAACAGACGGCTTAACGTGCTCTCCGAGGCACGACAAATAAATTATTATTTTATTTTTCAATATCATTATGCAGATCCTAGACCAGACTAAAGATAAAATACCGTATGATGCTACCTGAAGCTGCACTAAATTTAGACTATTTACCGTACTATAAGAAAGCACTGAGATATCTAGATATAGATAGATTACATACTTTAATTTCTTTAGTAGTAGGTAACTAAACTGCGTCTATTATAATATTTATAATCAATGCGGTTGGCAGCAGCTGTATTTACACTGTACAGCTTACATTTCTGCAACTTTAATACATAAAGTCAATATAATAGATAGATAGTTTTTTAGCTTCATCTTGCCTTTCTAGCTAGTCTTCTGAAAAATATTTTCAAAGTAGGGAAGGTAGGTACTTACAAGTGTTTTCAACCATATTCACTATGAGTAGGTACTATGACAAAGGTACTATGGTATCGTACGCCTATCTATACAAATTCATATCAGATGCTTGGCATGCATGGCAAGGTCGCCATGTAAGGATAGTTGCTAAAACGAAATAAAAAATGTCATTGCTACAACGATCAGATTTATTCTACATCGAATAAACAAGGAACGGTTACGATAAAATACTGCTTTACACTCCACCACAGTACTTATTTGAAATTCGCAACATGAATTTTCATTTATAATAGCACTCAAGTCAGTAACCACCTTAAATAGTTTCTCATATTGCACATATTGCACTGTTAATCAGACCGAAAACTGTTGTCATTCTACTCTTAATTCAATTAGCTACTACAAACGGCTATAATATCCAAGAATACCCGTAATTTTTTATGTTTTTGAATTTTGGAGGAAATAAAAAGACATAGGTATCTTGCGATCCATTGAGTACGTGTACGATCGAACACTCGATGGTGGGACCAATAATAGCTTTCATATATCGTTTTTCAGTCGGTAAAACATTAGAAAATTACTTTCAGTTTTAGTCCACTTTTCATTTCTAGTTATAAAGCGTTTTTAAAGAAAATTATCATAATAAACGTTAATCATGATCAGCAATGGCGCGGTAATTTAAAAATATCATAATTTTATGGCCAAGTAAACAAAGCCCTAATTGAAAAATACCAAACCATAAACACGCTTTGTTTATTTTCCTCTGAATTCTCTATGGTGAATTTGTTTTCTTTTTGTTTTTTTTTTAATATTTATCATCTATTCAATTCTTAATTCTCCTTTTTTAATGACAATAAGACTTACTAAGACCAATAAAATCGATCCACATGAAAAGGTATTCCAGAGAACGAATATGCTCATGAGTGTCGAAAACAAGATGACGTCATTCCACCTCATTCTGGTCACGCTATGTAGTCGTCCCTCCATGACAAATAACTTATAGGATGCGTCACATTTGATTCATACCTTATTAAAGTACCAACCAAAAACATCAGCATTTCTTTTTACTTTTCCAGAAAGGATATGACTAACGGTCGACTCACGGCGTGTCAATCTGAGAATATTATCACTGGTGTCGCAACAATAGAAAGACACGTTCTATCTGACCATCTGTGTTGGAATGAAATCAGTGCGCTATTGTAGATTAACCAACTTAACGATGCGTGTTATGGCGCCTTTCCAAAACTATATATGGTATAGGACTTGCAAGAACGGGTAGATACTTACGTGAAACTCGAAATGCTTGGCGCCATAAAAAATACGGCAGCGTATGCGCGCCATATGGTCGTCAGTTTCCAAAATGTCAACCAAAACGTTTTTATCTTTAATTGTAATAACGATAAACTTCAAGATTAAAAAAAAATACTTTATGAACAGCTACAGGCTGTGAGTAACTCTTTATAATACGATGCGATTAAGACATTGTTATATTGTAAGCTTTATTTTTATGTAACGACACGACCTCCATTTTGAAACGTTTTAATTGTTCGTTATGGTAAATTCTCATGCACTCGTTATTATGCAAAAGTATGAATCGATTGAGTAACAGCTATATTTTGGCGAGTATTGGGAGATCAATACTGTCGACTTGATGGCAAATGGTGATGTCTGCCGTATTTCGGTGGGGGAGCGTACAGTGAACTGGTGAGTCATACGATGCACGTCTCGCCGCGGGGCCGGCACCGTAGAAAGTTTAAAGTTATTAAAATTTCACCGTAAGCAGAACGCCGGCCTCGACACGTACCGTTTTAGCTGATTTACAACTGCTACTTATTATTTGCCTTGTTGCTTTACTGTCTAGAAAAGAAGCAGCATGATTTTGTATTAAATCTTTGAATCGAATTACTATGTGGGTAGGTAAACCAAGACAGAAGCTAGAAAGCTATCTGGTCCAATGGTAGACTAGAAAATGAGCGTGATATTCACTATTTAGCTTACAGTATAGGTATTATTAGTTAGGAAGGTACGCCTACATTGATTCCTAACAACAATTTAATCTAATCTGATGAAAAGGTAACAAGTTAAGGTGGCCACCGGATGCGATGCGAAACATCCGATTGACTCATTGGATTTTGGAGATATGGCTGTAGTCATAATGTTTATTCTAATTACATACTGCCTATAATATTATTTATTATGTATTGGCTTTTACATAGGCCAGATAGGCAGGTCAAGTTATAAAAATAAAAATTGTCGTTTTGTACCACCTTGTGAAATGGACAATGTCTGTGTTAACCTAACACAAGTTTACACCGTTTTATTAGATTTATTATAGTGTTTGGTGTACCCTGCCTCCTCCTGCCTCATTTCCTTGTAAGAATTGACAAGTATACATATTAGTATACGTAAAAGTACACAAACGTGATTAAATTGACGGCGAAATTACTTCCCATCAGAAGTTTTAGATGCGCAGGAAAAAGGAAGTGCGGAGCCGTCGCCGTCGCTCGGTACCTATCTACATCCTTTTTCTACATCGACTAATTACAGACCTCCAAGCTTGCAAGTCGAGAATACTAATTAACTAACAATTAGACACAATTTAACATACCTACTTAGATTAGAAGTATTACTTATAGGTATTTCACCTATAAGTTTAGTAATATTTTTTACTTAAGTCTCACTCTGTTTAGTGCTTTTTTACTTTTTAAATACATTTTTTTAACGATTCTTTAAATGATTTTTTATAACAAAAATTATTCACTACGAAATTCCTGCCAAGAACAACAAATTCAATTCTGAAGTCCAAAAAACGAATCTGCAGCTTTAAAAAAAAGGCGTAGGCGAAAAGTAGTAGTAATTTTAATAGAAATAAGGATGGATGCTTTAAAAACGTTAACCTCCAATCTCCATATCATGATATAGGGCTCATCAATTACATAAACACATCCTAACATATTCTAAAGCCGCGAAATGACCTTGCCCAGACTATAAATACGTACTTAATATAAACGCGAGACATCTGTAGTCTAGCATCTAACCTTGTAACTAAGATATCCAAACATGGTGCTGCACTCTCCACGTACGGTCGCGACTATATATTATGAGAATCAGGACAAACGAATGCTGTGATACTGATTATAGACACAATGGACCTTCAATAGAGATGGAATTCGTTCGTATGTTTTGAAAAACACCAGATGACGCGCACATTCTTTATGAAAATAGATTTATTGCATTAGATGCGTAAATGTTTATTCCAAAATACTTGTTTTTGTTAAAGGCCATCATACGCTTTTCTAAAAATACATACGTCTTTTCCCCATTGGGGTAGGCAAAGAAGAGCACATCTTTCCGTTAAAATCTTGGCAAGTATCTTTCGGTTCTTCTACACGCTCATCATTTGCTCCTGACCTCTATCTGATACGCCTAGGTCGATCCTTAACCTACTCTCTTGCTTATTTTTACTCACCTCATATGTCTGCTTTGGCAACACCCACGCATTTATCCGTTCTATATGTCCAAAGAATCTAAGTATCCCTTCCCTATCTTGGCCATTCAATTTTATAGCACACCGCTATCGTGCTGCTCCTCACTTTATTATTAATCAAAGTCGTTCACCATTTATTGCCCTGCAGCTACTCAGCCTCCCAGCTTTTTTCTCGTATTCGTATACATCCCACATGCATTCTGTCAATATACTGCCATTCCATGTGTCGTCATATTGACCGAGATAAATAAATAAACGTCTTATTTACTCTCTGCTGTCTTCGAGTTTGTTTTGATCTCTGAGTAATACCCGGTCGCAGAGAAGCTAATAGTATCTACAATCTCTGAAGATCTGGCAAATGTCACTCGGTCGTTCTAACGATATGCAAACGTTCTTGGAACGTCGATATGGTTTATTTAATAAATTAATTACAGGTAAATCTGTGAAGTGACTGAAGTAAGATAGATAAACTTCTACTGAATAGAAACAATAACAAATATCCGACCAATGTTTCGGTTTCGGACAAAAATTACCGTTCTCACGTATCTATTAAAATTCTTTCGAAGTGGAATACATGGTCTAGACCTAGCATAACCTGGCCAGTGAACGATGGAAAGAAGCTTGAGAACAGATGCGGGGATTTTTGATCTAAAATGATGAAGTCTCCAAGTAGCAATGGTGGCTGTGACTGGCGGTGAAAATAGTGTACAATTTGCTCTGTGAGCATATTTCTACCTAATCTAATAAACTGATGTAGGTAATACAGTATCATTTACAATGATTCCGACGAAGTTACGTTTGGGCATGATGAGATAGGCAGAACGTTCCAAACGTAAAAAAATGGACCTCTTACTAACACATGAGGAAAATTTATTTTAAAACGATAAAATACTTGAACCTTCGCTGATATCCGAACTTATAACCATTTTGTAAACGTATGTATTATCTTTTTTTTTTCATTTATATCTATCCTTATCAATGCGAAAACACCAAAATAAGTAAGTATTATGTTGCCAACACGTATTATGGCGTGATTAAGTGAAATTCAAGATAACACGTCATAACTGAATAAAATAAACTGCACAAAACAAAGATATGAAAATATATTTGAGTCATTTAATAAATCAAACAATGCGGTGGGGTCGTGGACAAAGGCTCCAGGTTGAGGACTTATTGCAAAGTAAGCAATATCTAAAACTACCTCCATGACACAACTATTCCATGGATTAAGCTATTTCCCAAGAACCTAACAGACGACAGAAGATTAAATAGATGTCAAGTAGGTAAACATTAATTTAACTGGACCAAATGGTCCAGTTAAACTAATGTTTTGCCAAAATATCGAAAAATTTCCTTCCTTTTCTCCATTCTCATTCCCTCTACAGGTGACAATCCACCTATATTGAAGTGACACCAATATTGTAAGTGCTTATGGACTATCATAACCATATACTACCATGTTGGTGAGCTCGTTTTCTTTGAGGTAAGAAGAACCAGGATCCTGATTTCTGTCCGAATAAATAAAACCATTTCAAGAGTTAAGTAAATGTTCAGTAGTGCCTGCATGATAGTTGATATTATTTTGAGGTACGAAAACAACGTTATCGTCATTAACAAAGAGCTGTTGAAATTAATCGCGTAACACGATAATGTTGATTGATTCATTTCTATCAATTTCAACAGCGACACAAAGAAAGGCTGTAACTACTGTTATTTCTATAGGAATATTATGACTCAATCTGTTTTTAACTTTTCCAGGTATAGCCAGGACATGGGACTTCTTGTGTATCTTTAGTAATGGCAGTTTTGATAGAAGACATGCTAGACGTGATCGAAGGCCTTCTCCAAGTCTTGATAGTTTGTGACCAACAGTGAAGAGATGATGGTGAAAGCGGTATCAGTTTCGATAGAACGCAACGAGATCAAATGGTCAGATGGACCGTGTGCTTGTTAATTTTCGATGTATCAGGAGGAAGTCAGCTCAAATGATGCCATGAGCATCTAAATTGAGGAATATAACAAAATCTAGCTTTGGATGCAACGCTGTAAACAAAAATTCTAAATCCCGCTTCTCCGGAAATACCTTAACATATGCGTCATTTGGCACTGTTTTTGTGCAAATCAGAGGGTAAAGTGAACATTTTATAACCTAACTGAAGTCGTAAAACCCGGAATTGATGTAGCGCATTTCACGGCTACAACCCTTGCAGGGTAAAAGTTCAAAGGGTACCTAATTCAATGAACTGCAGCGTCGAATCAAACGTATTAAATGTGACGTTTAATTACGCGTAAAATACGTACACAGAAATGGCGTCTGGAATTGGCGCGAATTTAGTGTAGGTAGTCTGTTGACTAAGATCGATGCTCTCATATGCCTGCAAAAGTTCAGACGCTGTGGCTTGTATGCAGTTAATTTATTATGTAGGTAGTTAGTAATCTACGATCTGAAAATATGTTTTCTAAACCATCATCTGGATTCCAGGAAACTTCGAGTATTCAAAATACAAAAGTAGGTGTTTACTTAGGTAGATAGGATGCTTATACCTTCCCTTTTAGAGATCTTAAATATAATGGAGTCAAGAGTTACTAACAGACTCATGTATAGCATTAGAAACTCAAAATTTTCCATTTCATTCAGCCTTTTTAAAATCTATAAAATGTATCTTGAATCCCACAAGGTCAACATAATATTTGTGTGTACAGAGACGAATGTGCGAAAATAGTCGTATAGAGGCTAAAATGTATTAAGTATGTATACCTATTATTTCTCTCTGGAATCGGCAAAGTTCCAATTATATAGAAAGAAATGACTTTACTTCTTTTTTTTAATGTATCGATGGATGCTTGGATGGATGCTTTGATGGATCTATGAATGGCACTTTATCGCGCCAGAACGGTCAGCTGAATTAATCTGGATAAAATTGGCAATACTTCTGCTATTGAGTTAACGACATATCATGTCATATTTTGTTTGCCCAATGTGCAACCACTCCGATAGCGTTCTTAGAGGCACTCATGAGTACCTACCTCCGGTGTACACGTGCTTGGGCAATCAATTAGCACAGAGATAGATCATAGTCTGGAATAGCACATCTCTTTATTCCGAGATTCCCAGGAATAGGTAGGTAGCGGGTTCAATTTTCCACGCGGGCGGAGCCGCCGGCAACCACTATATTGCAAGAAATATGACTACTTAATATCAAAATATTTGCTAAAGTGAAATCAAATCATTTTATTAGCTTTGGTAACGGTGATTTTTCATTAGCAGTTTCAATAATTCGTCTCAATTTATTTGATATCGCGGAATGTAAATTGCAAATATTGGGTATTCAAACTCCTTCGATAACACTCAAATGCAAAAAAAAACACGATATCGCACTATTAAAGTTCATTGACCGTATATGTCTTCTTGTCTATCGCGAACTTTGGAAATAAGCTAAATTTTCTCGAATCCCTTCAATAAAAACAATTTAGCCATTCTCAAAATTATTTCTGAACTTTTCTTTTTATTTCTGAACGAATTAACATTCTTAACCCTCAGTTGCTCGTTGGGATAAGCCTGCTTGTTACTAGTTATATTGTACCATTTTTTCTTACCACAAGTTTCTAAACAGAAAATTGTAATCGTATGTTATGGAAGCAATAATATTAATGTTAGTTATTATACTATTGGATTAGTTGTCACATAATAAATTCTTTTGTTTCTAACAGCTGAATCATAACTTTTGAACCATTTCTATAATAAAATGTACATTGTACCACACTGTCTGTAGGTATATGTGTGTTAAGTACGCACGAATCATAATAAATCCCGCCAAGACTGTTGCTCTAAATTATATTTTATGCATCTGTATTCAGACAAACACAGATAAATAAATAGAATATTCTGATTGGTTGAAATTGTTAAAAATACTTATTTAGAGATGCTTTTGAACATTCAATCAAAAAGCGAACCAACTTATTGTTTCTTATGGCAACCAATATGTGACGTGATCTTTGTTTATTCAACTGAACATTAAAGTTCTTGATCATGAATATTATCAATAATACCTATTATTGCTTTGCTTTTCAATAATGCCAAACAATCTATGAGTTTGAATGTTTGTGTGGAATGATATCTAAGGCATTTCCACAGACAGTTGATATTTTGATTCATATCAATTTATTCGTCTGATTAGGTAACTAACAACATGTAAATAATAAATTATTATTCATGTTACTAAACTTTATAAGTATGATTAGTTTTCGAATGATAAAACATTCAACAACACAAAACACAAAAAAAAAACATTTCGTCGATTTATAAATAAACAATAAGTAAATATTGACATGAATTATTTATTTAATGAATCTTTTCTTTTTGGACGAAATGAATCACGAATTATGGGTATGTACCTATAATACAAATGACATTACTGATACTATAATACACATAGTAAAGGGATAGAGATGAAGGTATAATATATGGGTACACATTTCACAAACCGTTTTGACCTGCGTTAAAGGGAGCTTTTATTCACTTACTTAATTTCAAATGTCAGCAGTAACTGACATTACTTGATTGATAATATACATAGATATAGGTTTATGTAGGTAGATATTTTATACTGATAGCATATATAGCATTACGTCGAAGGAAAATATCCGTTAGTATCTAACCGATGAAGTTATAGCCTACGGCTTTGGCAAATCTTATAAACGGGATTAGGAGTAACGGGAGACTAAGAAATATTACTCTGTCATTGCCATTTGCCACATCACAAAATTCTGATACCGTTCAGCGCAACTGTACAAATTGAAACTTGCAATTCTGTCAAATCACGATTCATAATTTTTAACAGTTATTAATGACTAAAACAAGAATACTGGTGCATTATTATACAATAAGGAATTCCTGACTATAGTGATCTTACCATATTATGTAATTCAATTAAGTAACAAGCGTACTCTACTAAAACAATCGATATAAACCATTGTACCTACACATCGGCATTGTCGGTAGAAAAGTCGTGACTCGTGAGTCACTTCGTGGATCCTTTAACCAGTGACTACTTTCATTATACCTGTGTATATGCCAAGGTGGTCCACGTTTTGTTCAGATAATAAACAGAAACCAGTCTTGTGATAGTACTACACCTTACGCACAGGTCTTTAGAGCCACGAAATGTTACTAAATTACTACACCGGTTGAAATATCAAAGACGTTTATTTTTAGCTTTTGGCCTAGATGTTTGTCTCAAGGGTTATTTCCAGAAAAGGTTGACTTTTGCCATTTAGAATATGATGTTTGATTTTTCAAGAGGTTCCAATTTATTATTACATTATACATTGTACCAAGACAGTTAATACTTAGTAGAGGTTTCTCATTTATTGTAAAAGTCTACTTAGATCATGTAATTGCATTGCGATGATACGCAAGATTTTCTAATAAGAACATGATTATAAACACTTAACTAAGAAACTATACCTTTCTATATTTTAATAGTGCTATTATTGATATCATATTTATAATAAATGTCGTTAAATTTTAATGTGCGTTGTATAAAAATATAGAGTCGTAATTCACGATCATTGTCTCCCCTAGCTCCGGCTGGCACTCAGAGGGCAAGGGCGTCTAATGGCGCCCCCTCGTCCTCTCTATATGCCAAGGACAAAGTCACAGTATATTTGTCTACTGCATAACAACTATACCTATATTGGTATTCTCAGACACGAAATAAATGATAATAAAATAGTGAATTGTCATAATGTATTGCTACGAATGGATTGACAATGCAGATTTCTTTTATTTGAAAGCTTCAATTTCGAAAAAGCCAATTCATTCACATGTTTCAATTAACTTATCTTGTTCTCTATGGTATATCTTTTAAGTATGTGTCAGTGTCTGAATAAACAACGGACCGTTTCGGTTTATATCTGATCTAAATTGTATACGATCAAACTTGGCTAAAAAGTCATACAGTAAATTGCTTACTGAGAAGTACTGAGAACATGCATAAATACATTTAATTTGAAATGTACCTCTTGAATAAATAATAATATTTAATTGCTATTATGACTTGCTAATTAGTGCACATATATAAAATATACTAAAATTCAGATTGGTGTGAATTACTGAACTAGTGTCATCGACCTCATCTAAGCTAGAGTGTCCGTATATTTAAGATACGTCTGAAATTTTATGGAGCGTCAAGTCCAACAACAGGCATTGGCAATTAAGAGATTTTCAAGAGCTAGCATCGCACGGCTGGGTGAGGATTCAGAGCCATACAATGTTGATGCGCCACTTTTTTGAATCCGTTCTAAATCTTTCAGTATGCACGTCGCTAATTAAAAATTTCTTTTCGGTAAATCTAATTAGTAGACCAGCAAAAAACTGTAATAACCTTATCTAAGCTTAATAATCACTTTGCGAATAGAGACGCATAAAACACTTTTTAAGAACACCATTTTTTCGCTTAGTCTGCGTAAGAAACAGCGTTTATTTTATATTGGTCCTGTGGGTGGGCAATGCGGTAGACTTCATGTGCGGCTCCCCTCTTCACTTATTGATCTATAAACCAACATAGGATACCTAGGGTTTCACAATATACCTATATCGACTGCGAGGGGCAGCGTGCTCGCCACTCTTTTGACTATACACACATCTGAATTATATGTGAGCTGATATTCAGCTTCCTACTAATATGTATTATGAATGAAAGTGTATGAAGATTTTTGGAGGTTTATTATTCAATCAAGCTCTAACGGCTGAACGGATCTGGCTGAAATTTGGTACAGGGATAAATTATAATTGGCTAAAACACATACACTACTTTTTGTTCCTGGAATTAGTTTCCATGGTTTGCGCGAACAGGACCAGAAATACACGCGGGCATCAGCTAGTTGAGAATAAACCTTATTTTGTTCAATAAATATTTATTGGATTTATAAATATTATCACTATCAAAGACATCGGTTCCAGTGATAGAGAATCACAAACATCATATTGTTTTAACAGCCAATTCAAATTCCCTAGCACAATTGGTTGCTAATTCGGTAAAATCTCACAGACAACCCTAACAGTTAGAGGCACAACGCGTCGTTTGGTCTCCGGGCAATCGATTTACGTATTCGGGAAGTTACATCCCCTCTTTCTCGCAAATGTGTCTGAGTGTTCCCGTCCCTGTTGCACACAAGCCGGTGTCCTGTCTGGGTAGACTTCATTATAAACAAACTCAATAATCAATTACATAGTGGTACATGGTACTGAAATATGGATGATCAAGGAAACGTTTCTATATCGTTCTGCTACTGGCTACCACACCTATACGAGCAATGATTCATTACATTTCAGATAATTTAACTCGTCAACAGGAAAATTCATAACAAAGAATGGTAGTTGTAAACCAAATGGAGCATATTATACCGTTTATTTGTTTCGATTTTTAGGAATAGGAACTGCAATTCCCGGTATACGTAAACACATATTCACTAAAAAATATATAAAAGTGTTAATTGATGCGTAGGTGCTAATTACAGATTTCGCGTTGGATTACTACCTAACCAATAATACTCTTTGATGCGTGAAAGCGGCGAAAGTCCAACAACTAACACGAACCGGTTTAACTCTTCGCAATCAGTGAATATTTTATGAAATTGTCACTACCGAGGATTGATTTTGCTAAAAGTAGTTCGTTTTTCTGAAACTGGTAAGATATTTTATACAAGTGCATCAACTAGATAAAAACCGACTTCAAATAAGACTTCAAAACCGATTTATATTCGAGTTGTTTTTACCAGAGACGATTTATTATTCAAAACACCAACTGACAATATTGGGTATGTCAAGCATGTGTTGTGCATTAGTCAGATTTCTATTTATAGAAGTCCGCTGATACAAAACTTAGGGTTCATTAGCACCACATCAATGGATACAGTTATGCTTAAGGGCAACCACCATTAAAGATTTAAGTCTTCACGTCTGAGTGGCTTAACTATTTAGATGAGATAATAGATGCTATGTGTTATACTTTCCTACACTACACAAGTTAATCGTATACGTATGTACCCTATAGAACTTGCACCACATGCTTTGCTGTATTACCAACTGAAGAGTCACTTATTCATTAATAAAAAAACTCAATCTCGCTAACACATTTTGGATTAAAACTCTCAAAATATAAAGTTGAACGACACCACTTGGTTAGCGCAACCGGATAATTGTATTTATTAACATAATATATTGCATGGCGGCAAACGAACCGAAACAGAACGGTAAATTCTGTTTTTTCCCTATGTTCTTTTATTAAGAAAATATGCTTTACATAAGATTTTTTGCTATACGAATCATCAAAATTTCATATCGCAATAATATGATTTTTTATAAAGAATGTAATCCTGCAAGTTTGAATTCGGTATTTCCTTTTTTAAACTGAATTAATCAGCAAATTCACCGTCCAGAACATAAAGAAACTTTGTCAAATGGTACAACAGGATAATTCATGAACTAAAGTGTACTACCAAAATAGCTACAGTATTTTAGGGTTAAATAAATTTATTTTTTCACGGACCCAAAGGTTTTATCTACAGATATGTTTTTCTTGTAGTTGAAGTTTGCAACAAATAAGCAACAATATTAAAACATACAAAATTCTTATTAGAATATGGATAAAAACCCATTGAGGAGGTAGGAAGGAAAATAGGTCGCTTTACATGGAATATCCACATCCCGTTGGAGTAAAATTACGTAAAGTGTATAAAGGAATGCAGTATCAATATCATTACATGCTAAATGTAAACAGTAATCGAACAACTACGTAGCTATGCTTACAAACAGAATACACGAACACACGATTTAAAGTTAAAAACCATTCAGGCGTTCCCATTCTTCGGACAAACAATATTCCGTTAAAAAAATTCGATTTCCATTTATGTTCACATTATAATAACTTCTGTATACTGATCAATGAATTCGCGATTTGCTGTACGCTATACTATCCCCACAATACCCTAATGCCGGTTCCTGAGGGAGCAACAACGTAATTAACCGTTCGATAAACTCTAAATTCTCAACAAACTTGTATGAAACATGATATTCTGTTGACATAAAAAATAAACAATCCAATTTTGTGCTGAAATGAAAGAAAAAAACTTAAAATATGACTTACCAAAGTGTTTTTAGATGAGGGAAAAGAAAGGCGTAACCGTGCACTGTACTGCAACGATAAAATCCGACTGAGGCGAACTGGCGAACTAACGTCGAATGGACGGACAGAAGTTGTGTGCGGGCGGCCGTTCGACGGGGGTGGTGGCGGGTTCGCGCGGTGCCACAGTTTAAATAATATTTTTTTTTTTTATTGTACCGGTGCGCTGATGAATCATACACGGCCTGTATCGGTTCAAAAACAAAATAATGGAGGAAAATATGTGTGATTTGGTGACGTTATCATAATGTAAATAATATAATTAATTCTATATGTAGTAGCCAAATTAAAGGTGTGCAAGATAATTATACCTATCTATATTAAATTATGATGACGTGTATTTGCTAAGTATGGCACTTAAGTTTATATTGTTTTAATAAAAGGATTCTTTTAACACAATGGCGATTGTCTTTTTTGTAACTTATAGATCGTTGTCAGGCACCTAGGCACGAACATTGTTGAAGTTTTGCATAAACTTTCGGTACCTAGCTACGAACATGCATAGTTGAGGAGTTGGGTCTACGATCCAGAGGTCCGGAGTTCGAATTTACTTCCGACGACGTGAACCTTTCCTAACATAAGCAATTTAGCTTAACTGGTTTAGGGGAAATACTAGAAATTTCAAATGCCTATTCGGTAATATCATCACGCAGCACGCTATTATTAGGTGTGATAGGATAGGAGCAATACTCGTAGAACAAAATCGTTCTGAACTATTATTACAAGACAGATATATACGCAATTTTGGAAGAACTTCTGGACGAGGTCAAAATCCGGACCAAAGTGTAAGCGGTCCATATAACCCGATTCCTGCCTGCTTTCTAGTGGGTCGCATGGTGCATGACAAACTAGATCGAGGTAAGTATTTTTTCCACGGGCTTTCCTTTTGAAAATTTTGGCCCTTCGCCATTTCATTATTATAAATCATCACGCTATATCTGAAAGGAGACAAGCAGTTCCAAAGTCACATTTAATTTTTACTAAAATGAACACAAAGAAAATAAGTCATTGTTATTAAACAATAAACAAAGACAGACAGTTTCATTATACTTATTTATGTAGGTAATTGTTATTTCATACAATTAAAGGAACGATTTACAAAAGTCGCATATTTTTATATTAGCTTCATGAAGGCAAGAAGGACATTAGAAGGTTTCTTCAGGGTCGGCAGTACGACTGTAACGCCCCTGGTGTTGCATACGTACATAGGCCACGGTAACCACTTTCCATCATGTGGGCCGTGTGCTTGTCTGCCGCCACCTTCTTCATCTTCTTCCTCTTAGCGTTAATTCCCAGTCGCATCCGAAGCTTTCAGCTCGGAGTCTGGGGTCCGCTTAACCAGTCTTAACTACGGATTTGGCTAGACCTCGATATTTTCCGTGAAGCGACTGCCATCTGATCTCCACAACCCAGTGGTGACATTAGGCGATATCGAAGCATTGCAGCTTTTTTTTTTTTTTTTTTTTTTTTATCGTGCGAAAAATCCCCACGGATACCTCCCCCGCCGGAGCCGGAGGAAGAGGTTATGTCGGACTCGAACCGACTAAAACGCACGCCGTCTGTGGGCCGTCGGTTGCCGAAGGTGAGGTTGTCGTAGCCATATCCCTCGCACCCCGGCCGACCCAGGGCCAAATCTCTCGATCTGGCCCTCATCCCGTGTGGGGACCACAGAGTCCCCAACTCGCCCCGGGTATGGGGAGGCACGCAATGCGCGCCGCCGCCGCGGCCTGCTTCTGCTAGGGTGACAGGCGGCTCCACCCGTCACCCCCAGGCCCGCGCTCATGGGGAACGGAGGTCATTCTGCGACCTCCGACGCCCGAGTTGCCGCCGCTCGTTGCGGGCCGCGTGGTTAGCGATTCTCCTGCGCTCCTCGCGGGCGGCAAGGTCTGCGATTGTCCTTCGCTCCCGCTCCGCCGCCCACTTTACGAGCATGATTTGCGGCTATTACCCGTGGTCCCACCGGAACGTCCCACTGGTGGGTCCACGGGGAATTTTTTTTACCCGTAGTCCCACCGCACTGAAGAAAATTCAAATTTATTCAATCGGCGAATTCCAGTGGTACCACGGGTAATCGAATTCGGTAGACCCACTGAACTAGAGATGTGCCAAAAAGTGAAAGAAAAAATGAAATGAAATGAAATAATGTAATCATGTACCTAGGTCACCAATGACACTTATGATCGTTAAAATTATTTATTAAAATGAAATAAAACTGTAGGAAATAATATACACCAGTATTTAACAATATTGAACTTCGGTTTATTGCACGAGAGAAAGTATTACAATATTATATTGACAGCGACACATGAGGTCGACAGACAAAAGGAACTACCTACAGTTTTTTTAATAGACTAAAGGGCGTTGTTTATATTCTACCAATATCCTCTCTTAAACATAAGCCCATCTTGGATGAACAATAAGCCAGCTTGGAGTATGTCGTTGCTTTTGTGAGGGCATCTGCAACCATCATATCCGTCTGTACATAGCGAACTTCAATTGCCCCTCCAACTACTTTGTCACGAACAAAGTGGTGCCTCACGTCGATATGTTTCGTCCTGGAATGATAACCATCAGTACCTGAAAGTTTTATTGAACTTTGATTATCACTGTAAATGATCATAGATTTATTCTTCATCTGTGGCCAAATAAATTCTTGGAATTGCTTCAGCCATAAAGCTTCTTGTACACAAGATGATAATGACATGTACTCTGCTTCCGTTGTAGACAGGGCAACTGTAGGTTGTCGCCTTGAGTTCCAGCTGATCGTTCCTCCCTGAAAAATGAATGTGTAACCAGTGCAGGAACGTCGATCATCCTCTGAACTAGCCCAGTCTGCATCGCAATAGCCATGAGCCATAGTCTCTTCAGAGTTCTGCTTATAACTCAGCTTATAATCTTGAGTGCCTTTCAAGTAACGCATGACGCGCTTAAGAGCAATCCAGTGTTGCATTTTGGGCTTGCTATTATACTTGCTTAACATATTAACAACAAAACTAATGTCAGGCCTGGTTACTTGTGAAATGTATAATAAGCACCCAATTATCTCTTGATAAGGAAAATCTATGATACTTGTTTCCTCTGAATTTCCTTTTCCACTCAATTTTGTATTTGTATCCATTGGAGTTTTGACCGTCTTACAATTGGACATACCATATTTTTGTAATACCTCTAGTATGTACTTTCTTTGATCCAAGTATATTATTCCTCTCTTCTTGTCTCGTTCTACATGAATACCAATGCAGTAGTTCACATCTCCAAGATCTTTAATTTTAAACTTTTTATGTAGCTGTTCTTATAAATAACTTTTTGTTTCTTGATTGTTAGTAAACAATAACAAATCATCCACGTAGACAGCCAATAAAGTTATATTATTACTCTCATTCACAATTCTGAAGTAAATGCATGGATCTAATTTAGATTGCGATAGACCCATTTCTTTCAGTGTAAAATCAATCTTTTTGTTCCATTGCCTGCTGGCTTGTTTTAAACCATACAATGACTTTTTTAGTAAACATACATTATCCTTTTGACCATTCTCATACATGGGTGGCTGTTTCATGTAAATCTCTTCTTCTATGTCACCTTGTAGAAAAGCTGACACGGCATCCATTTGACATATGTCTAAGTCATGTTTTACAGCCAGAGCGAACAAGTATCTCAAAGATGCAAGTCTTACAACCGGTGAAAAAACTTCCGTGTAGTCAATTCCTGGTTTCTGAGAACAACCTTTTATAACAAGTCTTGCCTTGTATTTTACTATGTCTCCTTTTTCGTTTGTCTTCGTCTTGAAAACCCATTTGCTCGGTATGGAATGTTTATTGTCTGGCAGAGTAGTAATTTCCCAAGTATTATTGTCCAATAGAGATTTATACTCCTCATCCATTGCCTCCTTCCATTGTTCAGCTTTTGAACCTGATAATGCTTCTGTAGCAGTCAGTGGATCTGGAACCTGCGTAACACACATGAAATTATTACCTTGCTTGTTTTGTTTCTGATGTGACCTCAGTGTATATCTTCTTTGAATATCATCATCATCATCATCACTATAATCATCTGTATCAGGATAATATGTTTCATCATCAGTTTTCCTATTCATCACACAACTATCAAACGAGGTATCATTACTCGATGATGAGGAAGTGTTTTCTTGTGTATTTGGCGAGCCATCATCAACATTTGTTGTGTCTTCTGAACTATTATTGTCATCTGACAAATTCTGTGGGTCCGATCTATCATTATCTGTAGAAATAGGGATAGTAGCAAGTTGTGGCACTGATGTAGATATTTTCTGAGTGATATTTTCAATGTCATCACATTTTTCAATGAATGTCACATCTCTACTAATCACAACTTTCCTACAAACTGGATCAAAGAATCTATAACCCTTTGTGTTCTCACAGTAGCCTACGAACACCAGTTCACGTGATTTACGATCCCATTTTAAACGATTTTGCTTAGGAACATGTACCATGGCCTTGGAACCAAATATCTTTAAATGTGAAATGTTCGGTTTTTTACCAGTCCATTTTTCATATGGTGTTACCTCAGCCAGAACTCGTGATGGGGATCTGTTGATGATATAGGCTGCAGTAACGACTGCCTCAGCCCAAAAAGATTTTTGCAGTTTTGCTTCAAATAGCATGCACTTAGCACGCTCCACCAGCGTCCTGTTCTTTCTCTCCGCTAGCCCATTTTGCTCTGGTGTATACGGAGTGCTGGTCTGATGTTTGATGCCAGAAGCTGCTAGAAAATTAGTTAATTCTTTATTACAATATTCTTTTCCATTGTCGCTTCTTAGAATTTTAATTTTCTTTCCTAATTCATTCTCTACTTCAATCTTAAATTTCTCAAACACCGATTTTATATCCATTTTATTCTTTAGAATGTAAACATATACTTTGCGTGAGTAATCATCTATGAAGGTTATGAAATACTTTCCACCACCAGCGGACGGAGTCTCCATCGGACCACACAGATCTGTATGAATTATCTCAAGTAATGCATTTGCTCTAGAACCGGAATTTGGAAACGGTAATCGTGTTTGTTTTGCTTCACAACATGGTATACAAACAGTATTCATTTCTTTGTTACTTATAGAAATACCCTCAGCACACAATTCTAACCTCTTTACATCAGCCATATTTAAATGCCCCATTCTCTTATGCCATGTAGTTAAATCTGACTTACTTTCGCTTATCACAGCATATGCATTACCAGTAACAGTATTGAGTTTGTACATGTTATTGGTTAATCTCGCCGTTGCTACTAAATTCTTATTGACATTGTAAACATTACATCCAGTGTCAGTGAATTCTACTTTACAGCCACTCTTTGTTAACTGACTGACCGATAATAGGTTTGCACTCAATTCAGGAATAAATAAAACTTTTCTCACCTGGATTTGACATTCATGTCTATTTAACTTGGTCTGTATATTTACTTTACCCATACTTTGCACAGAGACTGCTTCACTGTTTGCCACCATTATTTTCTGAATCGGAGGTGATTGTTTATCATACATCCAGTCTGAACGTCTTGTCATGTGCATTGTAGCGCCTGAGTCAATATACCAGTCATCCTTGTTCAATGAGCTGTAAGCTGAAAAGATTGCTGAAAAGTTATTTTGATTAGTTTTCTTTTCCGTTTTCTCCAACGTGCACTGATTTTTAAAATGTCCATATTTGTTACAATTGTAACAACGGGGGCCCTTTCCTTTTGGCTTTGTATTATACTTAGAGGTGGTTTTGTGCTTAGTAAAGAACGCAGAAGTTTCAGATACTGTGACTTCCTGTAAAAGTTTTGTTTTTATGAAATCCGATGAAATTTTTATGCCGGAACTTTCCAGACCCATGATCATAGGTTTATAGTTGTCCCAGGGGCGTATTTAAAGATTTGGCGCCCCGGGCCACTTAGGTTTGCCGCCCCCTATGCAGGCGCAGTCCGAGGGAGGGGGGGTCACAGGGGACATGACCCCCCCCCCCAACCATGCACGTCATATTGAAAAGTCCCAGTACGAGGGGGGGGGGGGGGGGGTTAAATTTCTTAAGGAATTTCCGAAGTGTGTGTCCCCCCAAAACTTCAAGCTGCAACCGCGCCTGCCCCTATGTGACGTTCGCGTTTACCGTAAGCCTGCGCCCAAGGGGCTGACACAAAATAGGGGTCCGTTAGAAATTGCTAGACATTTTCAAGCCTGATTCTTGAGATCTCTATCTTATGGTGCGAGGGAAGTGACTTCCATCGATCTCTCCACTAACCCAGGCTCCCAACCAGAATCTCTTCAAGGGGAAATATTTGCATTCCATTCCATTAAAGCGCCCTACGTGAAAGATGATATCGCAACCAAAAATCACTTGAGTACAGCAATAGCTTGTGAAGAATGATGTTTTATGGCTCAAAGGCAACAGCAAAAGCATCGCTTTGGGACCTGGCAGCACTCCAGGCTCTAAAGGCACTCGGATCCCGTTTTGAAGGGCTCTATAACATATGCCTCAAGTAGAGACGGATTCCGAAAATTTGAAAGACAGGAAAACTGGTCCTCTTCTGCAAAGTTACCGTCCGCCTATCGGCTCATTGTATTGATGGACGAGGTGTGCAGTCATGCAGGTGTTTTAAACGAATTATTCCTCGTGATGTGCCACATCGAGCGCCTTACAGGAGTGAGACCGAATTTGGTAGACAATAAATTTGGTTATAGTCGGGAGCACCGTGGATACCAACACGCGCTTGAGGGCCCTGGTGGAAGAAGCAGTGGCACGGCGAGTTGATGCTGGCAGTGTCTATTGTTGCCTACGTCTTTAACACCTTGCCATGGAGCTGCATCAGAGCTGCACTCTTTCAGCACGGGGTGCCTCTCTATCCTCGCGTCATTGTCGGGGCTTACTTATCGGAGAAAGCCAGTATCTACCCATCGGCTAGGATTGGATGGTGACGGCACGAAATCAGAAGCAACCAAGTAAGCCACAGCTGGAGTTACCCAAGTCCTTGGACGTATTTGGTGACTGGATCTGAAGTGGGCATACCTGGTTCTCTTACTTACGAACCCTTTCTGGCCAATTGATGTGTGGGGAGCACAGAGGCTGCCCATACACCACCTGGCAGTCCTTAAATAGACTTCGGATGCAGGTCAGCCGAAGTAACGAAAACCGAATTAGATGGAGTTTCTCAGATAAGGTGGACCCAGGCACCACGGTGTGAATGCGGAACTACAGTGAGGTAGGCGCTAACGTGTGCTGCATGCCTAAGCACGTGTACACCGCAGGAACTCATGGGTGCCTCTGAGAACGCCATCAGGGTGGTTGCACACTGGGCAAACAAAATATGACATATTATGTCGTCAAATCGACAAAAGGAGAAGATTAGCTCGGATGAGGTGATGCTCGAAGGGGGTTCTCACACGTCTTCGCTGCCGATAACGCGATAGAGGTATCACAGTAGCTTCTCCTACCAGCTGACGCAATGCTGGCTGCTTCGGTGAGTTCCTGAGACATACAGATCAGGAGCCGACCCCTGCAATGCCACCTCTGCCTCGGCTCCTCCATGTATGCCACTTCACGCGTTGTATTCTTTAAGCAACCGTCAGAGCGGGAAACCTCTCGCCGCAGGTCCTGGTGCTAGTTATGGCCGTCTGCGAGGGGTGTTTATTCCTCGTGGAGTGCCACATGCGGTCTCGGTTTAAAACCGCACACCGTCTCAGTCCCGATAATTGAGACCCGACAGAGACGGCGTCTCTGTCGGGTCTCAATTATCGGGTGTAAAGTTACCCAATTAGATATTTCCCTCGCAACCCGGCTGACCTTTTAAGATAGCTCCTTCGAGTGTGGGTAGTCGGTGTCCCCATTGAACCCCGGAAAGGTACGGGTTTCACCGCCGCGTTACCGGTCTGAATATATTGGAGTAACAGGCGACCGCACCTGTCGCCCCCAGGTCTCGGGGAACCAGCCGCCCCTTAGCTGCTGCTCTTATCTGTGCTCTCTGCTAGTCATAAGGATACGTGGAAACCCGTGAAAAAAAAAAACGTAATATTTACTCTAATAGGCGCCTTTTAGAGTCAAGATTAAGGCGCCCAGAGACATAGACATTCGGGGCGGCATGTTGCAAGGGGCGGTGGTACCGCCCCGAGCTTCTATCTCTGGGCGCCTTTTAGAGCAAGATTAAGGCGCCCAGAGATAGACGTTCGGGGCGGCATTTTGCGAGGGGTGGCGGAACCGCCCCGAGCGTCTATCTCTGGGCGCCTTTTAGAGTCAAGATTAAGGCACCCAGAGATAGACGTTCGGAGCGGCACGTTGCGAGGGGCGGCAGAGCCGGCCCGAGCGTCTATCTCCGGGAGCCTTTTAGAGCAAGATTAAGGTGCCCAGAGATAGACGTACGGGGCGGCAGGTTGCGAGGGGCGGCAGAGCCGCCCCGAGCGTCTATCTCTGGGCGCCTTTTAGAGCAAGATTAAGGTGCCCAGAGATAGACGTACGGGGCGGCAGGTTGTGACGGGCGGCGGAACCGTCCCGAGCGTCTATCTCTAGGCGCCTTTTAGAGTCAAGATTAAGGCGCCCAGAGATAGACGTTCGGGGCGGCACGTTGCGAGGGGCGGTGGAGCCGCCCCGAGCGTCTATCTCCGGGCGCTTTTTAGAGCAAGATTAAGGCGCCCAGAGATAGACGTTCGGGGCGGCACGTTGCGAGGGAGCCGCCCCGAGCGTCTATCTCCGGGCGCCTTTTAGAGCAAGATTAAGGCGCCCTGAGATAGACGTTCGGGGCGGCAGGTTGCTCGGGGCGGCGAAACCGCCCCGAGCGTCTATCTCTGGACGCCTTTTAGAGTCAAGATTAAAGCGCCTAGATCAGATCTTCAGGGTCGGCAGCACGAGTGTGACGCCCCTGGTGTTGCATATGTCCATAGGCCACGGTAACCACTTTCCATCAGGTGGGCCGCACCGTGTGCTTGTCTGCAACCTAAGTGGTATAAAAAAAAATTAGACGCTCGGGGCGGCTCCGCCGCCCCTCGCAACCTGCCGCCCCGGGCCATGGCCCCCTTGGCCCTAGGGTAAATACGCCCCTGAGTTGTCCGGTAAACCTGCCAACATGAGTGTTCCAAGCCATTCATCTCCAACTTCGAAGCCGATGTTCCGCAATTTATGCGCTGTACTCATGATTTTATTCACATATTCTTCTATACTAGGACAGGTATCCAATGAAGTATTGATTAAATCCTTTAGTAAGCCGACTTTTCTAGACAGCCCGGAGTCTTCGAACGCATTTTGAAGGTTTTGCCAAACTTGTTTCGATGACGTAGCATTTTCTAGATGCACGTAATTTATCGGTTCGACCAACAAAATTATCTTCGACTTTGCTTTTATATCTTTCTTCGGATCGACATCGGTACCAGGATCAATACATTCCCATAAGTCATCTAATTCCAAATATGACTTGACTGCGAATTTCCACGTTGAGTAATTTACCCGGCCGGCTAATTTTTCAATTTGTAGGTTAGCGGTAGCCATTGCTCACGGAGTGATTCGAATTCGCTATTTATTGTACTGTACTTTAAACTTTGCAATAAATATTCAATTACTGATCTAATAAAGGTATATGAGATGGCCCATAACCTGTAGGAAATAATATACACCAGTATTTAACAATATTGAACTTCGGTTTATTGCACGAGAGAAAGTATTACAATATTATATTGACAGCGACACATGAGGTCGACAGACAAAAGGAACTACAGTTTTTTTAATAGACTAAAGGGCGTTGTTTATATTCTACCAATAAAAACAACAAACAAAAAATTACGTCTCAAGTAGAAACCTAAATTCTTTTAACTTCAATGAAACTTCTAATCCTGTGGATTTGTGATTAAATCATCTTAACTTTTCTAATACTAAGCCAACCGTAGCACCTCCCGCCACTAACTCCATTTGTATTTGTCTTATCCAATCATCATTTTCTACTGCAACTCTTGACCTTGTTTTGATTCTTGTATTATTTTTAAAATTTGTCAATATCTTTATTTCATTTAATAATCGTATTATGTTACTATTTTTTTTATTCAATTTCTTATTTATTTTGCTGTGCCAAGATTCACATACATTATTTGTGCGATGTCTTTTTCCGAAAACACTAAGAAATTTACATACACCCCTTGATAGCCATTGTTTCTTAACATAACGTAAAAATTTAATAATTTTATCACCATTTGTGCTACTATATTCTTTCTGTATATATTCCCAGCCGCATATAAGATATTCATGGGGTAGCAAAGGTAGTGCCGAACACAATCCAATCAATCTGTTTTCAGATTTTGCTTTTCTGACTCCAAATATACTTTTGCCATTTCTCCACATTGCACGGGACCAGTGGTAATAACAACCAATGACATCTATATCAGCAAACACATCTAAAATGGCATTCAACGCAGCAAGCTCATAATCACAATGGTAAATTTGCGGTTTCCAATCCGGAAATTGACTTTTTATTAACCTAAACAATATATTGTAAGTTTCATTGGTTTTATTACTGAGTAAAGCATACAGTAACGGCTTTACATGTGTGGTACTATTTGTACTACCAAAATCACCATGCATGATAAACACCTGAGCAAATGGATATGGAGTGCATTTAAAAGTCGAGTCACCAAAAACTTCCTTAATATCATTAATGAAGGCTCTGTCTTCTTCCATACAAAAAACTAGAATTTTGGTATGCCCATCATAGTAATCTGCTACTACATATTGCGAGTGCTGCATTGGTACCTGAACTTCGTCGAAATTTTTAAAATTAAGTTTAGTTACTCCTACAGCTTTGTTGCGCGAGTCGTATAAACTATGCTTTGCATCTTCAAATTTTGGTAAAGGTGTAACTAAGTTGTATCCTTTCTGTTGCCAGTTATTTAAAGCCTCATCATATAATTGCGGTATTGGAACGTCCGTTCTTTGTGCATCATTTCTCAGTTCATTCATGACAATACTCATTTCATTTTGAAGCAACTTTTCAACACACGTGTGAGTACGTTGTGTTACTATCTGCATTTTCTGTAAAAAGAATTTAAAGTGTAGTCAATAAGTGCCGATGGTAAAAATATTGATTGCTAAAAATATGGAAAAAATATCAATAAAAATAAAGCGAATAGGCGACCCCAAGAAGTGAGAACTTTAGCATTATCTATATAAATATCTAATAAAAAAAAAAGACGTGTGGCACTCGGGGACTGCCGCGATAAAGCTATTGCATAGCATTTTTTATGAACTTATGCAATTATAATAAATAATAATTTGAATTTGAATTTCGGATTTCGGATTTCGGATTTCGGATTTCGGATTTCGGATTTAGGATTTCGGATTTCGGATTTAGGATTTCGGATTTCGGACTTCGGACATCGGACTTCGGACTTCTGACTTCGAGTCCGAGTCCGAGTCTGAATTTGAATTTGAATTTGAAAACTAACAACTTATGCAATTATAATTACTTACGTTAAGCGAAGCTACTTCGGAGCAGCTCGGCTCTTTTCGTGCGAGCTCGGAGGTGTTACCATTTTTCGTTACGGAATTTCTGGATTCGGTCTCCACGCTCAAGGCCCGCGATAAAAGCTATGCAATAGCTTAAAATCAATTTATGTCATAAATAGATAACTTACATCATTTATAGTAATTGAACCGCTACATTTCTCACTGCGTTTCTTACTGCATGTCCAAATAGATGTAGGTGTTTTTTTATATTCTTTGTGTTTATAATATTGTTTACCATTATAAAGCATTACGAAACCATTTTTTCTTTTAATGATATTAATTTCGTCACCCATATTATTTCTTTTAAAATATCTACACCAAATTAAATGATGAAAACATAATTAGAAATGAACCTACGAGTCAAAGTGACACAGAGGAAAATAACAACAGGAAAATGCAAAGAGGTAAGTATGTTAATATTAAACTCTTTGCGGCACATCTCTACAGCAGTGGGACTATGGGTAATTATTTTTCCCCATAGTACCACCACAAGGCAGTGGGACTACGGGTAAAAAAAATTCCCCGTGGACCCACCAGTGGGACGTTCCGGTGGGACCACGGGTAATAGGGGATGATTTGCTCGCAGAAGGAGGCGCCCGCGGCCCACGCATCCGCGCAGCAAACCATCGCTGCGAGCAGAGTGGCGAGCGTGAGAGCTCTCACTCCCAGGGTCGCCACCAGCTCCCGTCTCGGCGCCTCCCACGCCGAAGCATTGCAGCTAGACCGTTGTTGTTGGACTTTTTACAGCTCCAATTACCCTAACGACTACCATAGATGTTCGTATGGCAACCGGGATCGACGGCTTAACATGCTCTCCGAGGCACGACCAGACCAATGTAAATACCCATATTCAAAATATGTGGATGTGTGCCGCCACCTTAGTGGTATATAGGTAAATAAAATAATAATAACTAAGTCATCATCATTAGCACTAATCTCGGCTGCCATTAAAACGTTAGAGCACAGTATTAGTGCTTCGTTCCCATACTTCTCCGGCTTCCTACATACATATACTCACGTCTGTAAATCCCCGAGAGGGTAGGCAGAGGTGTATTAACACCCACATTTCGCCAACTGTGATTTTCGGTCCCGCTTTTTGCCATCAAGCGGACACTGAGTCATGGGCTGTATGTTTACTGTCGAATTCCAGCTTCCTATATTTGGCTTGTCTTGGCTTTTATGGGAGCGACTGACGTCTGACCTAACTCCGAGAAGAAAGCCTGAAGAGGCTCGTCCATCGAACAACAGGTGTACCTGCTAGCAGGTGAAGTTGACTTGTGTACACGCATTTTAAGTGTCTAGCCATGTACAGTTAGACAGGTGTTCAAAAAACATTTGTTAATATTTTAAGAAATCATCTAATGCAGGTGCAAAAAGTGTCTTATAGTTAAAACTATTCTCAACCATGAACCATTGTAAATACGTCGGTAACTTATTGGTTAGGTATTGCTCGGGACATTATTATCTTGGACCTAAGTGCACTATACGTGCAGAACACGTTTTTTGGGGTGTCTTTTGAGGATAGTACGGGGTACGGCGTGATACTATGGTGGACGAGCTCAAATGCACCAAGCATAAATTATTACAAAACAATCCGCGCAAGGTATACCACTGGTTTGTTCGCTTTAGGTAAATTTTCCTTTTTGATACTTAGGTACACTTTTCGAAAATCCCCGCTTTTGTTCCCTTTAGATACACTTTTTTGAAACTCATATACCTAATCGTTCCTTTTAAATACACTTAGTGTGAGAGACCACGAGAAGGGAAACGGAAGGTAGGACGCACCCTAACCAGGTGGACTGACGACCTAAAAAAGGTAGCAGGGACAAACTGGGTGCGGAAGGCGGAGGATTGGGAGCAATGGCGAATATTCAGGCCTATGTCCTGCTGTCTGCATTAGGCTGGTTGATATAGTCTTGTGGGGCTTGTGAAGATAATATTACCATAAAAATTGCTGCTCATAGAATAATTGAAAAAGTGGACCAATTTTAAATATGCCAGAATGCCAGATGTTCAATGTTCGCAATTGGATATGAAAGCCTTTTATTTAAGTGATTTTATATTCATTTGATGGCTACCCGCCGAGTTTATGTTGTAAATTTTAATTGGAAAAGTTAACATTTAGGACAGGATCTGAAGTTTCTACTTTATAATGCCTTTTGATTTACTTTGTCCAAAATAATGTAAACGGAATGAATGCGTGTAGAGTGTAGGTAGATACCTAATGCTCACCGTAATCAGAATCATTTCTAGTTATTTTTTTATCGGTCACGTTAATGTATCTTCACCTCGTCTGATGGTAAGCTGAAGGCAATCTCGGAAAAGTGGGTCACTATAATATTATAGACACGTACCATATTACAATGCTGGCACTCAGCTTGACGGCCTCATCAGATGCTTTTCACGACCAGCTTAAAGGATCCGGGAATTTGAGAAACACGTGTAGGTACCTACTGGTAAGGAATTCCATGCAGGTCTTAATTTTGCAGAGAAGAAGAAGTCGCCGAACCGCTTGGTGATGACATCGAACATCGAAGTCCTGCACGTGTTGTGCTTATATAGGAAAGGAGAGGGTAGGAGTAAATGGAAGAGCTCATCAGAACATTCACCATGGTAGAGACGTAATACTCCCAAGGACGCAGCGTCTCTACGCAACTGCTAAGACTCGAGGGTGTGTAAGAGTCAGCACAATCTGCACAATTCGGCAATTTAATATTGACTGCCGACTGTTGATACACTTACCTACAGCAAAGTGCATACCAGGAAAAATTACATTATTCTTATAATGTAATGTATTTATTAGGCACTACACTACCATAGACCGCAAATTCTTGGGTTTTAACTAGTGCATGCTAACAGCATAACCCGGATTGACTCTGTTTAGGTTGAGTAGCAGGTTAGGTATGTTGGTAAGTTCGGTATTTACTATTGATGTTTATTCAGATGGTGACATGAAACAAGTGAATTCACTTTAAGGGAACAACTCATGATTCGTACTTGCCTGCCTAGGTACTTATATTTTCATCATCATCACGTCGCGCGTCGTCCCGTTCCCTAGGGTCTGCTAACTCTTCCTTTTAGGTCGAATTGTACGACTTTTATGAAAGCGCCTACCGGCTGACTTCTCAACCAGAGCTTCATCCGTCAATCAGTAGGTGTATCGGTATTTTTTTATACCTCTTAGGTGGCAGACAAGCACACGGCCCACCTGATGGGAAGTGGTCACCGTGGCCTATGGACGTATGCAACATCAGGGGCGTCACACTCGTGCTGCCGACCATTAAGAAACCTAATGCCCTTCTTGAAGAACCCCATGTTTTAGTCGCTTGTTTGGTTTGGTTTTGGTGAGGTTGCGCGAGTGTGACGCCCCTGCCCCCTGGTGTTGCATACGGCCATAGGCCACGGTAACCACTTCCCATCAGGTGGGCCGTGTGCTTGTCTGCCACCTAAGTGGTATAAAAAATACCATTTTTTTAAATAGGTACACATCTCCAATTTACCTACAGTATGTATATATCTATCTATAATATTTTTGCTACCTAATTGACCCTTCCCTAGACAAGTCAGTTCTTTCAGTTGTATTTGTAAGCAAAGTCCTATATCCACTGCTGCATCTAGGTATACACAATATTTTTAAATAATAAAGTAGCACACGTGAAGGTTACATTCACGCTAAGCGCCAATTTCGCAATGCAAATCGGCAGAATCCACGTAGGTACAACCTGCAGACAATATACATTCATGTAGGTAAGTACTACGTGCGATATCAATCGCCTAAAATTACTCAATTACTCCCTACTTAGGTCCTTACAATGCGGCATTATTTTATTTACCTAACTATATTTTTATCAGATTGGAATTTTGGATGTTCAAAGCCGTACCAACACTTTCAAGGCGCAAGTTAACTCATCTGGAAGTCGATGCCTACTAAACAACAGACATTCCAATCTTATCTGCAGGGTTTGACTGCGACCGGGATTGGTCTCGCCATAGGCAGGGAATCCATCCTCACACGTCGCGACTGAATATACTCTAAACTGGAAACAGTAGGTACAGTCAGGAATGAAAGGAACTCCACTCCATCCTCCACACGCTTAAACCGTGGAACGAACTCCCGACCGTAGATTTTCGAAGCGACTACAATATGGGGTTCTTCAAGAAAGGCATTAGAAGGTTCTTACGGGGTCAGCAGCGCGAGTGTAACGCTCCTGGGTGTTGCACACACGTCCATAGGCCACGGTAACTACTTTCCAGCAGGAGGAGCGTAGGTATACTTGTCTCCTAGTGGCAAAACATTTTGTGCTTCCGCGATTAGTTACCACTAAAGAGTGGGTTATTGGTGAAGTGAACAGTCTATCTTGGATAACGACATTTCATTTTTAAAGTATGGCACTTTCAGCTCCTTGCATTTTCGCTTGGATGAAGCCGAAGCCGGCCTTCTCTACTACAACTACTTGTTTTGTGCGTGTAGGTATATTCGTGAGTGGTATGACAATGGCTGCTAATCTAGTGATTACAAGAGTATTCAGCGCTACACACACCTGTGTAATTGTATGGTTGCGTTCCGTGATAGTGGTCACATAATGTCGTAAGCAGATGACCGATAAGGCTTCTTCGTATATTTCTATATCGCATGCTTTTATCAATTAGGTACCTGATTACTTAATGAAATTGAAACAAAACCACTAACGGATAAACGGATTTCTTCGCAATTGAATTGCTCTTAACCCGACATATCGGCTACTTTTCTCAGCAGCCCTTTAATACCGTGTCTTTAGGTTCTGTTTCAATGTGTGACATAGGTACCACGCAGAACTTCCGACAAAACAGTCAAAACACTGACGGATTTCTTCTTCGCTATTTGCACGTAGCCCGACATTTCGGTTACTTTTCAGCAGACCTTAAGGTATTTTTCATTCATTCGCGTGACTTCAGACTATTTTTTTATTTTAATAACCATACAGAACTTCTATAGGCCACGGTAATCACTCTCTTTCCATCACGTAGGTGTCCCTTCGCCCAGCATACTCACCATGGAATCTTGATATTTCATGAATGCCAAAAAATAGTTCTGAAATAGTTTTAAATAGTTGCGAAAGGAAAAAAATAGTTCTCTTATACTTACGAAATTACAGCCATAGTTCTATGAGTATGCTGGGCGAAGGTTTCGTCCAGCATACTCACCTCCGTTTGGGGAATCTGCGTACGCTTCAAACATAATTCATACTTCAAAAAATAGTTCATAAATAGTTCATAACGGTGTCCAAAAAGAAAAAATAGTGCTCTAATAACCCCGGAGTTATAGGCTTTGTTCACTGAGTATGCTGGGCGTAGGTTCTACGCACAGCATACTCACCTCACTGCGCAAATACCGAACGAGCTATAGATACAATTTATGTCTCAAAAAATAGTTCTTGAAATAGTTGTTAATATCAGTCTAATTTTCGCTTCACTTTTGACCTAGAAAACCATTAAATTTGGTTGTAAACTTCTACATACTAACGTTAAATGAGGTACAGTCGTTCACACAATGTTTTTATACTATAAAAATATTAAACATTCTAATGATGGGCGTTGTGATTGGGAATAATATTGTGGTATTATCTCACATTCAAAAACAGTCGAAAAAAATATATTAGCATTTAGCTAGTAAGTATATATTTTTTAATAATAATAAAATAAATGAAACTGTAAGCGTAAATAAATCCTATTGCTTCATTGCTTGTAGAGTGAACTATTTGCCAAAAAAATTGTCTGGACACTAAAGCACAGATTACCTAATAGTTGGAACAGATAACTCACTGCCTGGAAAATCAACGATCCAACTCAGTTAAGTGCCTAAGGGCCGGCGCCCATTGCCGGCATGGCACGGCATGGCATGGCAAAGGATTTTATTACTAATCAAGTTATTTTGAATCTTATTTCAGTGACTTTAGAATTCATTTTACTTTATTTCGTCAAACGATGCCGCGGCAGGCCGCGCGACGTGCCACATTCCGTTTGACTGCCACTTTGTCGGTAGTGAAGGCGGCCGCTAAGCAGGAGGCGCGGGTTCGATTCCTGCTCAGTGCAAATATTTGTATGCATGAATATGAATATTTGCATTGATCTGGTTTCTATCCTACTAATATTATAAACGTGAAAGTTTGTAAGTATGTGAGGATGTTTGTTACTCTTTCACGTAAAAACTACTGAATGGATATTGATGAAACTTTACGATAATATAGCTTGTACCCGGTGAGAGAAATTGTATCAAGCATGTTTATAGGCTTTCTAGAACCCATAACACAGGCTAGTTAAGCTATACTTACTTTGGGTCTGGATAGCGTTGTGTAGATTGTCGTATAATATTTATTTATTATTTTATTACATATAATTTATTTATTTTATTATCATTCTTCATCCTAGCGTTAATTCCCAGTCGCATCCGAAGCTTTTCAGCTCGGAGTCTGGGGTCCGCTTTACCAGTCTTAACTACAGGTTATTTTACGTATTATTATTATTAATACTAAATCCCAGTCAACCATAACGACACAATCACACAACCAACTTCGAATCCACGAAGAGCAAAAATGATGCAAGCACAGATATCCGAGATGCAAGAGTAGCAGCTGGGCTTTTAGCAGGTTGCCACGGGCATGCCTCGGCATGCCACAGCGTGCCGCAGCATGCCGCGGGATGCCATGCCATGCCGTGCCGGCAGTGAGCGCCGGCCCTAAGAGACGACCGAGGGCATTAGCTTTGTGGTAGGCTTTAGGGCCGGCGCCCACTACCGGCATGGCACGGCATGGAATTTATCACTAATCAAGTTATTTTGAACCTTATCGTATATGCTTTATAATTCATTTTACTTTACGTAAAAACGATGCCGCGGCATGCCACAGCCTGCCGCGGCATCGTTTGATGAAAAAAGTCAATCTTGCCTAAACTTTCGTAAGATGTAGGAGAAGCCAGCCGGAGAAGCGCCATCTATATGAACATAAACGAACCTACTCGTTTAAGCCGCGCCGCGCATCGCCCGGTGCCTACCGTACGTGCACACACTATATTGAACTTTACCCCATTGGAAATAAAGGTCAATTCCGTAATCATAATATATACATACGTGGTTAAACAACTGAACCAATTTTCATCAAACATAGCTAAGAACACTCTCGACTAATTCGCCTTTCAAACCAAAAAAAACAAAATCGGTTCGGGAGCTACGATATACACAGACATACACACAGACACGTCAAACTTCCTTCCGTTTTTGCATCGGGGGTTAAAAAATTGTTATACCTAGTACAAAATGTACCTAAGTTATTATAAAGTTTTGTACCCGACTGTACCAAAATCGAATGTATGTAGAAGTTTACAACCAAATTTAATGGTTTTCTAGGTCAAAAGTCAAGCGAAAATTAGACTGATATTAACAACTATTTCAAGAACTATTTTTTGAGACATAAATTGTATCTATAGCTCGTTCGGTATTTGCGCAGTGAGGTGAGTATGCTGGGCGTAGAACCTACGCCCAGCATACTCAGTGAACAAAGCCTATAACTCCGGAGTTATTAGAGCACTATTTTTTCTTTTTGGACACCGTTATGAACTATTTATGAACTATTTTTTGAAGTATGAATTATGTTTGAAGCGTACGCAGATTCCCCAAACGGAGGTGAGTATGCTGGACGAAACCTTCGCCCAGCATACTCATAGAACTATGGCTGTAATTTCGTAAGTATAAGAGAACTATTTTTTTCCTTTCGCAACTATTTAAAACTATTTCAGAACTATTTTTTGGCATTCATGAAATATCAAGATTCCATGGTGAGTATGCTGGGCGAAGGGACACTCACGTAGGGCCCTGTGTGCTTGTCAGTACAAACATACACACATAATATGCTTGCAACAAACACTTATCTTGCTGACAGTACTTTTTAAGGTGAGATGAATTTTCGCACATGAAATTTCATTTTAAATGGACTGAGACGAGTTTACTACTATTTTCAACTGAGACGAATTTACAACAACCCTTTCTAAGAATCCCTTCGCGATTTATTTACAACGTAGCCCGACATTTCGTCAACTTTTCAGCTGCCTGTTGGTTTTAGTTTCAATGAGTTATATTAGCGTAACTTCCTTCTGACCTTATCCCAAGTTTATTTTAAATCGGCGCATCTTCTGCCTGTATCATACTTACCTAATGAAAGTTGAAATCTCTTATTATATGCAGGACTGGTTTTAGTGGATGGAGCATTGGAGCAAGACCTCTCAAGGGCCCCAAGTCAATCTTAACTGTAAATTGATACACCTTCTGATTGATGGAAAAGACTTTGGACATAGGCTTTCCTCGGAGGTTGGTAGGTCAAACAGTCGTCCCCATTAGACACTTTTTCTGTCGAACCAATCAACTATGCCCATGGCCTGACATAGTACCAAATAGCGTCGTATTTTAGAATGCATTCACTAAAACGGGTGCAATGCAATCGTTAACCACCACATTTAGCCAGCTGGCAAAGACTCCTTTAGGTACTCGTTTGTGAGTAGTCGTAGTAGTTGTGTGTATACTCTGTGAGTGATCAGTTCTACACCCAAAGAGACGCACTGACTGCATATCTCCCCTAGTAACTAAAAGTGGAAAAAAAAATCCTGTCTTCCCTACCAGCAGAGATAGATCTGTAGGGATATGTTGAACAGGGGCGGTCCGTTGTCACATATTCATTCTATTTTTAGCTATTCTTAAGGTTGATGCTATAAGTAGGTATTCTATCAACAGCAGTGACATATGGAATCACAGGACCATCCATGAGCTCAACGTAAACCTCAACCTTTAAAACGGACGAGGCTTTAGTGCAGGTTTTTCTCCAGGGTTGGGAGGTCAGCGGCAGTATAATGAAAAACTAGGAGACCTTGGACTCCGAAGTGCATACTTCGTACGCTATGGGGATGATGAATGCGTCGGCCTTTAGTGCCAAAGTTCTCAAATATTATTTGTAAATTCAGTCAAATAGTCACTCAATAAAAGTTACCGTTCAAAAAGAGTGGTGAGGAACCATCTTTGAGTGACTATTTTTCTAAGCCGTTTAGGCTGCTTTAAATACAGGATGTTAAGGAAACGCTCCTGAAGCTGAAGGCTTATTCACCAAGGTACTCCGTGTACACGTGTAAAAATTATATAAAAAAATACGATATCGTATTTTTTTATGCCGATATGCAGTGTACCCGGAGTACTTCCAGATGCCTTCGGGATCTAAGCAGTACTACTATTAGAATATAGCTGTCTTAGCTAAGTTGTTTAGGGATTTTATAAAATAAAAGTCAATATTCCTGAAAAGAAAATATTTATTATTAATATCTTTTTTCTTGTGTTAGATCGAGTAATCTTTTTCGATATCGTTCGTTTCTTTTTTATTCTTTTTTTTTAAATTCAGTATAATAATACATTAACATAGAGATAACCTATACCGTTATAAAACTTAGTGCTAACTTAAATTGAAGATAAATTCTCTTAATAAAAACAAGAAAAACAATATGATAGATCCTTTGTCCGGTAGGTAAGATGGTGGGTTAGATACTAAGTAGAATGACTGCAAAGCAGCGATATAGTTCGTAATTAATTAATGCCTTCGCCGTCTTATGCGTGTCACGTATGCGGGCGCACGTCGCGCAAATCAATGGCTTCCTTTTGCACGATTTTGTGCGAAATATCTCAGTATTATTTGCACGAAACAGCCGCCCGCTTGCGTGCACTCGCACAATGCAGCGCAGGCCCTAATACAGAGTGCCGAAAGCGAGTTTTTGACCTATTTGATCACGAAACGAAAACTAAAACCTTTTATAAACTTAGTGATAGATACTGGTCGGGCATTATTCTGCTTGACAATCGAGTTTTAAGCACAATCGTAACGTAAGATACTGTGATCGATAGCACTTGGTCCTCAACGTAAACCTTTGAGAATGCCGTGAGGCGAAATCGTTCAGGTTGAATAAAATGAAAAAGTACAAAGTGTCTTGCAAAGTGGCTAATACGAACGCGCTTAGTAACGTTATGGTTGGTCAACCTAAATATTTAATTGGGTCCTTATCCTTACCGTATGATTGTATAACGCGATCAAATACATGAAATACTCGCCCTCGGCGCTCTCCTCCCGTAAATAATAAATTAAATCGTTTTTTATCACCCCTTATTATATTTTAAGACCGCTAGCACAGATGTGAGGGACATAAAATGCTGCATCGTTAGTGTAAAGCACAAGCACGCAATGAAAATCGCTCATTTGTGAGAAAGTGTCATAATATAAAACAAATATAAAGTGTTACTAGTGTAGGAAAAGTGTCATTTTCCTTTTTAACACAACTACAGTAGGAAAGATTTAAAAAAACCCCGTAATCATGTTGTATTTCTTTGGCGTGAATAAAACAAAATCACGCATTTTTTTAATTATTTAGTAGACAGTGAATTTGTTTATTGTATTTTTTAACTTTGATAGAAATAATTAACACTTGACATAACAATACGAATAACGAATTTGACATAAGAACACGCCCAACATCACACAAAAAAAAAAATACATTGTTTTTTTTTTGTTTTGTTTTAATACTCTGTGATTCGAAGTTTAGCAACTAGAATTCAGCCAGTACCAATACTAGCAATGCCAAGAATTCTACAAAAAAAAATTTAATTGTCAAATTTCAAATTTTGGAACACTCGATTTTCTACCGCGTTTCTTACGCGCCAAAAGAAATATAATTCAAAAAATCCTTTTTTTTTAAAGTCATTGAACTTTAGCGCAAATGAGCGAAGTTAGTTCCTCATTTTTCTTGTTCTAATCGTTCGTAGAGCAAGTAGAAATGAATAAACATTTTAATATGAGATATAAATGTTTATATTTTCCCGTTCCATGATCTATTTACAGTATATTCACGAAAATTAACACAACCGTAGTATGTATTATATATTCAGCAACAAAGTAGCTGAACACTGATATTACACAAAAATCTTAAGACATTGTAAAATAAATATTTTTTCTTCAATACTTCATAACATAACGGTTACGGTATGTTATAAATAATTGATTATGTCTTGTTATACTATCTTGTGTGTGTTGCTATTGAAGGAGTTAAAATTATATTATGACGTTGGGTATCATTTAGCAAATATTGTGTACCTACGTCGAACTCTGAAGGCTGCTTTTTTGTTTAGTTACAGTTTTTAAGGTAATTAAAATCTAAATATTACAATAAGACGAGGTTTGTAGTCCCTAAAAATAAATAAAGAGAAAGAAATATGTATTTGATTGTTGTTTCCTAGAAATGTTTTAATTAAAGCTAACATAGAACATATTTAACTACTTGTTATAAATTGTAAAAAACGAAATCAAGCTCAGGAAATTATAACAATTTGTTTAGTTTAGCATACTAAATGCTTTAAATTATTTCAATATTAAACTACTTTTTATGCTGACGGTACATACATACTTTAACAGAATCGCGTTAATGCCCGTAAACATATTTCTTGTGATTGATAGTTTTATATATTTATAGTGAACAGTCATACTCAACTTTTATTCAAGTGTCATAGGAATTACTTAGAAAGATCAATCAACCGTCATAATATTTACAATGAAATGGCGAATGAAATGACTATGACTATGGGCTATGTCCTTTGACCTCACACTTCAACCTCTTATAAAGGGGTTTTAAAACGAGGTTGTACGGGTGTTTTAGCGACAGGGTCTATACTAGGCGGTCGTTAAGATACATAAGCTTTTGAGTGTGGCTGCTCTTAATTAAGTTTAGTGTTTTAGATCAAACTGACCGTGAATTCCGGCCAGAAGTCCGTAATATCCGATTGTGGTTCGAAACGTATTGGCTAAGCCGCTAAGGCATGCGTGTGGTGGCAATCGCGGGGTTGCACATTCGAACCCCAGTGAGAATATTATCGACGTGTTTCTAAAACAAGCGATTAAGCTTGGTCAGATTTTATAGAGAATACCTACTAGCATACATTGTTAGCTTGCTAGTATCTTTTTATTTTTGAAATGTAGTTGGTAGAACTTAGAATAACTGATATACAGCCCCACTAAACAAGTGGTAATTCAGCCAGCGTATTGTAGATTAAGATGACAAATGTATGAGATTTGACGTATATGACAGTTTTGAACCTATGTCATAAACGTCAAATCTCATACATTCGTCATTTTATTCTACAATACGTTGGCCAATGAATTGCCACTTGTCTAGGCGGGCAGATATTCTCGATAGGATGACTGAACTTGGACAGCATAGGGCCGGCGCAGACTGGCGGCACGGCATGGCAAAGGATTTGAAATGAGAAATGAATGAATGAATGAACGGTAATGATCATTGATATTTCAACTTTATATCGATGATGATAAGGTTAACTCTTATAAAATTCCTTTGCAGTGCCGTCAGCCAGCGTCGGCCCAAATTTCTTCCGCCAATATCAAGTGTTCTGATAAACACCGTGGTTAAATTGATCGAAGGCCCGATTAACTCGGTTTTACTAAACCCTAATCATATGATAGTAGGTACAAAATGATATATAACATCTTTCAAATCGTGTATAACCCAAGTGATAGGTTTAAAACGAAGATTATGGTTTAGATTTATTATTTATATCAATATACATCTCGGGATATCAAGTATACGCTAAATATAAACTCAAATCGTGTGATACATTTATGCTATATGTACATTAATTACAGTTTTTATATTGACAATCTATCCTAGTTAAAAAAAAAGACGTTTCTAAATGGGCCAGCCCCCCTAGACAAGTGTCAATTCGTTGTCAAAATATTATATCCTATTTCTATTTTTGTTATGGCAATCTTTGCCGATGTGGGTATCAACAATTCTGCCAAAGTCAAACGTACGAAGGAGACTTGTGTGGTGTCCGAATGGGGGGAAAGTTTGAGAATATTGGACTGTGGAATGAAATTTTGAAGCATTTATTATGCTGATTGTTCAAAATATTGAACTGATTGTGAATCTTCTTTCTTGGGGTTAGTAAGCACACTTGGACCAGTTAGGATGTATACAAATAACACGGGAAAGTCACAGATTTGTTACAATAATCACCAAAACACTCAAACTTTCAAGGGCATTATGTGTTATCCACACACACGCCAACTTGACAGTCCGCAAAATATTATAGAATAGAATGACATATGTATGGGATTTGACGTTTATGACATACTTTGACAACTGTCATATACGTCAAATCCCATACATTTGTCATTATATTCTACAATTTGCCAACTAATTGTCACTTGTCTAGGGGATAGGTTGTTGTACACTATCTAAATAAATCAAGAAAATTATATGGAATTCTTTACAATTATATCATCCTCAAAACGGTAGGCAGAAGTCTATTATAAACCCACATTTCACCAGTCTTTATTTAGATTCCAACTCAGATTTAGCAAATCTATTGCCATCAAAAGGATTGTAATAGTAATTCAAATTAAAATTTATTTTCAATAAAATTCACACATTTTGCTACTCTGTGCTTAAAAAAAATTGACAGTGCAGCATAAATGTCAACTGTCAGCTGTCATTAGTGTCACATCAACATTTGTTTGTTTCATTCAACTTTTTTTGAATAGATATGTCATATCCTGTCGGATACAGGACATAGGCGTCTCGCCATTAGTAATAATTTTATAACAATGTATATATTACTTGACATTAGCGAAGTTGCAGCGATTCTGCTGCAGAAGCCGTTCATAAAAAGAAGAAAATGTCAAACGTCAAGAGTTGATTAGAATGACATCTGTCATTAATCTCACAGTTGATTGTAGTGTCTCAGACTCAGCCTCAGGTGCATGACTCGAGTCAATAATAGTGCCCGAAATAAGGCAATAGGCTCACCCCCTATTACGTGGGATCGAATACAATGGTGTAATGTGGGTTTTAATTTACCTTTGCCTAATCCTCCGGTGATTATGTATGATTGTAGTGTTCGTCTACCACTTTTTCTATTGATAACAGATCAGAAGGATACTATATTAGTCCTCTCAAAGTTTTTTTATAATCACTCTGTTGGTATCAAAATTAGTCTTTCATAATATTTTTCCATATTTATTAAGTTAGTGTACGAAACCTGACCCCGCACATATAAAACCATCTCTAGTTTAGTGAAAAGAGAGGTTTCTTTCTTCAGTGAAAAGAGAGGTTTCTTTCTTCAAACCTCGTTTATATTTTAAATATCTCCATTTTCTCCCACTACTTCACAGGCCTAAGCTATGATATTCCTAACCGTGCGCAAATCTTATGCCTATTAATTGAAAAAAAAAAAAGGCGAATGGCCCTGTTTTACGCCAGTCATGTCAATGTTTAACAGCTAAGGCCCGTTCTACAACGATACTCAGTCATGAATCTCGACTTGAGACTAGTACAGATTGTATTCTAGAACTAAACTTGAGTGAAGATTATTATCATGAGGCATCATGAGGATACATGCTCCCCCTCCCAATCAAGGCGAGAAATATGCCTATTAAGGCCACCTTACTTTGCAAGCACTTGAAAATGCGAGACGTAGTGCGGTCCTAGTCGGTTGGAGTTCAAAATAACCACCCCTGTCGGGCAGCGGGTATCCGAGAGGATTTGCGCACAAAAAAAGGTACAATGAGGTCACTTCGAGTTTTCGATCCGACTTCGGGTTCCATGGAACGGGTTGCCCGAAACTTCAAACCGAAACTGCAGATTTTGCGTGGTAGACCTACACTGTACTTACTTGTTTCAAATCAAAGTTCATGCATGACTGAGTATCGTTTTAGAATACGAGCCTAAAATCCCTAAATACTACTTATAAATACATATTATAAAAGAAAAAGAAAATTATTTTTGTCTAAATTTCCGATATATAAGTTATTTGGTACATATAACATTTGCATTGTTCAACGCCAAAGAGTTCTAAAGCTAACTTTTTAATATAGTTTAATATATTATATCTTCTGTCGGTGGTCTACGTGTCTACTATTTACAAAACGAAATTCACCAGAGTTTTAGGCTGCCTTTCTACTGGAGATGTGATGTGCTACGTTGCGTTGCATGCGTTTGATATCCACCAATCATATTCATTGGTTCACATAGCATAGTACTGGTGGAAAGGGGTTCAGCTAAGATATTTTTTGTACAGAAAGATGCGTGCTATGGATGGAGAATAGATTTTTTGAATATTTGTAGGAAGTTTCATAGCATATCTTAATCGCTACGCTACATAGCATAGCACAGTGGAAACGGTCATAGCTTAGCTTTTACATCTTCGTAGCATAGCTGCATAGCACATCTCCGCTGAAAAGGCAGTCTTAGGGTCACTTCAGATTAGGCGGAAAACGCCCAAGTATATATAAGGGGTGATGTAATATCAACTTTATACTATTATGAAAAAGCTTGAAATAGTAAGCCACAACGTGCTACATTCTATCTTATCATATAAGATCTAATGCTATTTTCAACCTTGTCTAAATGGAATAAGCTTGATATTTGATTAACACTTAAAGCATTTTTCCGCTCGGTCTGAATTGACCATTAGTTGTTTAATTAACTCGAATTGCAATTAAACCATCGTTTATACAAAAGAAAATGTGTTTCACAGAGACAGTTACAGCGTAAGGAAGTTCTTTTAAAGATTAACTACATATTTACACTAGCTGACCCGGAAAACGTTGTTTAGTCGATATTAAAAATGGGGATTGGTAGTGGAAGAATGAAAATTTAGGAAATCAAAATATGTATAATAAAATTATTGCCCACAAAATTCAAAGAAAAATATATTTTGGGGTGGACCTGATATAACTTAGGGGTTTAAAAAATATAATTAATTAAAAAATTACGATACAAATTGGGGTAGGCACCCACGCACAAAAATTTTCGGTACAAGATGTTTTTACGAGATTTCTTTTAACTGCAAGAAAATGAGAATTTAAAAAATGTATGTGTACCTTTGTCTATATGTTTTTTGTTGTGAAATCTTGTTTTCTCTAAGCTTAAAAGGCTGTAACTGTCCCGTGAAGACATTATCATAATCCTACTTACATTACAGATACCTAATCTAGTTTATCACAAAATTGCCCGGCACAAATTGTAATTAATAATATTGCAAGCAACTAAAGTAAACTAAGTTTAACGCGACCGACAGACTGGTTTAATTGACTACAGTTAGAATGTGGAGTGAATGAAACGTACAGGCAAAGGAGATAAGTATACACATTTACGTGTACTAGAAGTGTATACTTATTTTCTTTGCTGTGTGTACAAACAGATCCCACTAAGCAAATAGTTTTCTGATAGACAAATAGTTCTTAGTTCGGTTTTGATATTTGATATCTTTATAGAGCAGTTAATACCGGTTTTCTCCTCATAATTATTATATGTGAAATTTATGAAGGTGTTCAGATTTCAATTACAGTGAAATGGCCGAATGCATTTTTTTGAAATTTAGTAAAGGATAGATTAGTCTGGATTAATATATGAGTTCTTTCCAGTGGTGAGGAGCTCTTTTAACCCGATTCCTACCGGCTTCCTTTTGCAGAGATGGTACAGATGTTTGATTTGCCAAATGAATGGAATTTGATCTGATGATATTTGATCTTTTTTCCACTGATCTTCTATCCTTGGAATAGTTTAAAATAAAAAATAAATGCCAAATCTAATTCTACAGGACGAAATCACGGGCTCATCTAGTTTTTCATAGCTTGCGTTGCTCTAATAACGACCTAATTCCAATCTTTATGCCTAGAAGGCTAATTATAATCAGAGTACTATTTATATATTTTTCTTTTCTTTCTTTCTTTAATTGATTGCTTAGAAATGTAATGAAATTTAGTTTGCTAACTTGAAAAGTTTGATAAATAAAATGGAAAAAGTGAAAAGCTAGGCTTGCCCCAAGGCGGTAAGTATAGGAGAATTTGGAACGCTTCAGGCGGGTGTAGCTCAATGCTCAGAGCCTTCCCCCTGTAAGGGACTGAATGCGGGTTCGAGGCCTGGGTGATTTTGATTTTTACCGTTATTAATCGATATGCGTAGAAGTTATTCGCTTAGTGGGACCGTTTATACGAAATTATTCGATAATATACTTACCCGTTTAGTTATAAAATGTAATGTAGAGGTGTTCTTGTAAATATAAGTTACATAGTAGAACTACACTGATTTCTCACGTTAGGCGATGAAATTCAATGCAGTGTAGTTCAACTATGATTGCGGTTACTGTCAATTGTCAAATTAAACAGTCAATATATATCGCGATATTCACGATACTATCAATATATATTGATGTGCACGGTCGGTATACAAGATCAAGATAATGGATCGCGATATTTATTGACTTGAGTAATCGCCAAGTTTTTTTAGGTATCACGCATCGCGCAAGTTAGTTATTTATTTTAGTTTGATTATTTTATTGTGATAATAATAATAGGTAATACAAGTATAGAAACTGACAAAAATTTGTATTATTTGCTCAACTATGCTATTCAAACAAAACATTGTAATTAGGTAAAGTAAATTAAAAAAAAAAAACAAGCACACGGCCCTCCTGATGGTAAGAGGTTACCGTGGCCTATGGGCGAGAGAGAAAGATTCTGTGCCGTCCGCGCAAAAGATAAGTAGGACAAAGCCTATGGTTTTCACACTGACAGCACATAATCTCTCCAGTGAGCTCTGGCTACCCTACTCACCGTCGGAAACACACAATACACAGAACACACGGAAAGATACAATTATGTATGTATGATTTTAGAATGACAATATATAAAGAAACAAGATTGAAAATTAAATAAACATGGTAAATATCCCGGTGATTGTTATCCCTACTAATATTATAAATGCGAAAGTAACTCTGTCTGTCTGTCTGTCTGTCTCACTTTTACGACTAAACCGCTGAACCGATTTTGATGAAATTTGGTATAGAGGTAGGTTAGACCTTGAGAAAGGACATAGGCTATGTTTGGTCGCGATAACCGACATCCACGCGGGCGGAGCCGCGGGCAAAAGCTAGTAATATTATAAATTTTAGCTCGAAGATGAAAATCACAGTTGGCGAAATGTGGGTGTTAATACACCTCTGCCTACCCCTTAGGGGATTTACAGGCGTTAATATATGTATGTAGATATTGGCTTCTATACTCGTAGTATCTATTATTGTTATTGTTGAATAAGGCCGCGTACGTAATATTTTACTTATAATAAATCTTGTGAAGTGTATCTATCTAGAGTTGTCGATTTATGATACAGTACCCGGTTTTTTATGTGACACGTCTAGAAAAAGAGATGTTGGCTAAAATCGGATTATTTCGGTATTGTAGAGCGTTTTCTCTGTCGCACAGCGTACTTCTATATCTTTATAGAGTAATTAAAACCGAATTTATCCTTCTAATATTATAAATGGGAAAATTTGGTAGGATATTTGTTATTCAATCTTGGCTTAACAGATTCGGCTGGAATTTGATATAGGGATAGATTGCAGTCTGGAATAACAGATAGTTTTTTTTATTCCCATGAGTTGCGGAAGCGTGCGAAGGCGCGGACAACAGCTAGGAGTTTTAAAATATTATAAACAAACGGTTTTAACTACTCTATATAGGTATCAAACTGTCATTTTAATGTACGACAAAGAGAACGCTATACAAAACCGAAGCATACTTTACTTACTTACTTTTACTTTAGACTTAAGCCGAAAAGTTTCTTTTTCACGACGTGTCTCAAAAAAAGTCGTGTCTTTTGATTTTAGAAGAAAATAATTGTTATAGATCTTTAAAAAATCATATGATGGGAGGCTCTGTACAACGATATATCATACAACTGTAAGATTTTTTATCTATATTTTTCAATATTTCCTCCCTAATCAATCGAAAAATCACTTTTTTGACAACCCTAACTATATTCTTTTTAAATTACATAACGATAGCCCTCAAAACGTTACTAACTTTGCAGTTACACACGGGACACCTTTTAACCGTAGCCCAGACTTTAACAGCACACTTATAACAACAACATATATGTGCTATCCGTCCGTGGACAAAAGCCCCAGACTTAGGTTCGGCTACGCATATCACACACAAGTCTTTTGGCTCCAATTTCTCAATTAAAGTATTAGCTATAACTTTTTTCGTGATTTTAACATCTAAATCCTCTATAGTGATTGCTGGATCACTAACTGTTTTAATCAAAGGACGTATTATTTCCGTATTTTGGGAATTATCGGAGGAATCGGAACTGGAATCTGTTCGGGAAAGCCGTTTACGTTTTGCATTCCGTTCCGGGAAATCTGCGCGGCGTTTCTTACACCTACTTACGGGTCTCTCGTCTGCCGAGGAGGGCTCTCCCGGGCATTCCTGGACTTCCTGGCTGTTGAGGGAGTCGACGCCGGAGTCCTGGGACATCGTGCGCGGTATTTCGTCCGTTTCCGTTATTAAGTCCGTTAATTTCGGCTCAATTTTTTTCCTTTTCGGCCTTGGCGAAGACAGGGTGTTGCTTTCCTGTAACACATGTATAGAAAGTTATTAAATGTATATGTATGTTTCTTCTGTAGAGTCTTTCACCATTAAAGTGGGTTGTAGGGTTGGTTAGGGTGGGTAGGGTTGGGTGCTATCGTCTGAAACTCCACTGCTAAAATAGGTTGTAGGGTTGGGTAGGGTGGGGTTGGGTGCTATCGCCTGACTCTTCACCACTAAAGTGGGTAGGGTAGGGTTGGGTGCTATCGCCTGACTCTTCACCACTAAAGTGGGTTGTAGGGTTGGGTAGGGTAGGGTTGGGTACTTTCGTCTACTGGTTTCAGAGCTTTCAGACGATAGCACCCAACCCTACCCTACCCTACAACCCACTTAAGTGGTGAAGTGTCAGACGATAGCACCCAACCCTACCCTACCCAACCCTACAACCCACTTTAGTGGTGAAGTGTCAGGCGATAGCACCCAACCCTACCCTACCCAACCCTACCCAACCCTACAACCCACTTTAGTGGTGAAGAGTCAGGCGATAGCACCCAACCCTACCCTGAAAGACTTCTACAGGAGAAACTGAAATTCCACCTTGATCTTCCAGTCTTGCGTCTGAAAAAGTATACACTAGTATGTACTTACAGGTGTTTCCACTCTAGAGTTGGAAGTGCCCTCTCCAGGGTCTTCGTGTGTCTCCTGACTGTTCACCGAGTCCACTCCGGAGTCTTGAGACATCGTGCGCGGGATCTCATCGTCTTTCGTCTTTAATTCCGTTGATAATTTCGACTCTCTGTTCCTTTTCGGTCTCGGTCTCGGCGGGAAGAAGCTTTTGCGTACCTGTAATATGTTTAGTAATTTGTTAAGTCTTAATTAGATTATAAACGAACTAGCTTTTGCCCGCGGCTCCGCCCGCGTGGATGTCGGTTATCGCGACCAAATATAGCCTATGTCCTTTCTCAAGGTCTAATCTACCCCTATACCAAATTTCATCAAAATCGGTTCAGTGGTTTGGGCGTGAAAGCGAGACAGACAGACAGACAGAGTTACTTTCACATTTATAATATTAGTAGGGATGTTACACTGTCTGTCTGTCTGATACTTTGGAAGAGCACGTTATGCCGTTGGTCCTGGTTGTCATACGGACAACCAGGACCAACGGCACACGGACATCTATGGTAGTCGTAGCTCTAAAAACTGCCCATCTAGACAAGTGGCAAAAGAATAGACTTACGAATGTATAGGATTTGACGTTTATGACATGCGTTGATGACTGTCATATACGTCAAAGCCGATACATTCTTCATTCTATTCTGCAATACGCCGGTAAACGAGTTGCCACTTGTCTAGGAAGGCTGATCTAACTACAGAACTTCGATATTGCTAATGGATTGTGATCAGCTGATCAGTGATGGCAGTAATTTCTCAGATAAATTCGAAGTTTTCCGACAAGTTGGCTCTGAAAAAGCGGACCCCGGACTCCGATATGCGACCGGAACTAACGCAAAGACGATGCAAGGAAACTACTGTCGAATGTACCTGGAAGCACTTCTGGCAGTACCGGTACAGCGGGTTGTTGTTCTTGGCGCGGCACTGCGCGCAATGCCAGTAGTCGTACAAGTCCATCTCACTGTCGCTCTCGTACGTCTCTGTCTCTTCTGAATCCGCGAACTGAAGCTCGCCGTCGTCACCCACGGATACTTCTAGCACCTTCGTTGAGATTATATTGTTCTGGAAGTCAATGTTACTGCTTGAAATAGCTGAAAATAGCTTCATACATGTCAGAGTTGGATGGACTATAGGCCGTCTGCGACGCTATACCGTACCCATGGTACGCGCGACGTGGCGAGCTACAGGGTAAAATCAGAGAAAGAAAGAGCATTAGCTGGGAGCGAGCGAGATAACTCGGGGCACGTATCTTAGACAACGAGGCACTGGCGTTTGCAGATTGTTTTATAATAATCTATGCTTGGTGAATTTGAGCTCGTTCACCGCAGTAGCACCTCGTGCTATCCTCAAAAGACACTCAAGAAACGTGTACTGCGCGTATAGATAGAGCACATTTTAGGTCCAAGACAATATGTCTCGAGTAATATCTCGCTTGCTCTCGTCTCATGCTCTTTCTATCTCTTTTCTTACCTCGTCCCCCGCCACACTACGCTTACCATGTAGACGGTATAGCGCTCGCGGTCGGTCTATAACGAAAAGTTAGAGATGAATAAATACTGACAGAATAAATCTAGTAGTGCCCAAGAGGTTGACAAAAAAAGGGCTCTGCACACGTCGTGCCATTCGCACAACGTCCCGCGTTAGCAGTTGATCTCATTAGCACTTTGTCCTATTCGCATTTAGTCCTATTCACAATTCGTCCCATGTGTATAGTTTGTAAGGGAAGAGGTAGGTTTAAGAACCAAAGAAGGTTGGATTTAGATAAAATGAACAAATATTGTAATTTTTTTTTTTTTTATAAATACTGAAACAACCACTTATAGTACATAAACCCACCTCTTTTCTTACAAACTAATTGCGTGGGATGAACTGTGAATGGGACCAAGTGTTAATGGGACAAAGTGCTAATTAGACAACTGTGAATGCGGAACGCAGTACGAATAACGAGAAGTGAGCATAACCCGTTTCTGAATAGCCTCACGTATACTTTAGTGAATAATGTGATTATACAAATTCGATATCAAACTTCACACAGACGAAAGGTTTCACTTCGAATATGTTCGGGAAACCTGCTACTGGCAGTGGCAAAAAAAATCTGAAATGCAATTCTGTAAGTGCACAACGACAAGCACAACGTTTCGACAGCCTTGATATAGATTATTATTGGTCGGGCTGGGTGACGTCACTGGAGATCGACCAATGACAATCTATATCAAGGCTGTCACAACGTTGTGTTCGTCGTTGTGCGCTTACAGAATTGCATTTCAGATTTTTTTTGCCACTGCCAGTAGCAGGTTTCCCGAACGTATCCGAAGTGAGGTCCCTCGTCTCCGTGAGACTCGACCTTGAATTGTAAGACTCACATCGCTCTGCGCAGACGAGTCCCCGTCCGCGTCTAAGTCTACGGCGGCTCCGTCCTCATCGTCGGACTCTGTGACGGGCTCGTACTCCACGTCGCTGTCGCTCGCCGCCGCCAGTGCGTCCGTGTCGCTCGTGTCGCGTGCATAATCTACAACACATACACTATTACCACAATGTTCTGGAACCACCCTCGGACCGTTGTCAAACGTCTTCACACGTCGAGGTGCAACACTGAACTGAAAATTTCTACTCAAAACTACTGGACACGTTTGTTCTTTTTTCAAATGTTATTCGTTTTTTTTTGTGTATGATTTCTTCGAATTTAATTTTGGAATCGGTTCAGTTTCTTTTCTTTTCACTTTTTTTTTTTTAATTCAACAGCTTTAGTTCACCAATGATTTTTTTGCATTCACTCAATTTAATCTTTTTTAATCTTGTGTTGCCATTTCAAAATATTTTTTCTTGCGTTTTCCATTTTTGTGCTGTTCTTTTTTTTTTTTTTTGCTTGTTTTTTTTTCAGTAAAATTTTCCTTACATGTACCTATAGCTTAATCTAAATACATACATACACAATCTACTCTATCATAGATATGGCTGTTATAAATTGTCCGAAATATGATTACGGCAATGTGACATACGTGACATGGCTCATACAAAGAAACAAAATAAATGTCCTTTAGCTTTTGAGATAGCTCAGTACAAAATCCTAGATATCACTTTGAAGTTTCTATTAAGTCTACCATAGTCCATAACGTGCTATAAGCGCGCTTGTTCTGGGCGAAACAGGGATGGAGCTATACACTTTATGTAACTCCAACCATCATTGCACAATTGGTTGCAGTAAACAGTAATATCCATTGTTCATCCATCATTTTCATGTCACAACATGACGACGTTTCGAACTCGATTGTTCTAAGAATAGCATTCTACTATCAGTCCTAATGAGTCACAGACCTTTATCTTAGGCAACTGTTGAGGGACAAACCTCTGTTTTGAGATTATTGGTATCTTTCCTCTTGGGATTGGGATGTCAGAGGGCAATCGCGGCCGGAATATTCAACATCACAAACTTTGGAAACAACTGGAAAAATGCTATGGGGATAATGTATCCTTGAAGGCACTGAATTAATTTCGCTATATCTTTTCTATATGTACTAATATTACATAGAGGAAAGATTTGTATTTTTGTATGTAACGAATAAACTCCAAAACTACTGGGCCGATTTAAAAAAATCTTTCGCCGTTAGAATTAAAGCTACATTATGATATGACGCTACTATCTGAATGGGATCAGAATTCCATGCGGACGGAGCCGCGAGCAACAGCTAATCAATAATAAAAACAAACAGGACTTGGATTGCAAAAGACATGACTCCTGACGGCACGGAGGCATTGTCATACAAGTACAAAGAAATCTTTCTACATGATGTATGTGAGAATTCACATAGCATAGTTCATGTTCATTCATATGAGCCACGCACGACTTACAAGTAGGGCTGCCACTCACTGAATGTCACAGTCAGTTTGCACATAAAAAAGTATCTGAAATAAACCTACCGCGTTTTAAAAAAGTAAAAAATTTAATTTTGCTATTTAATACCAAAAAATTACTGGTAGATAACAAGATAACTCATTCTGAGTCAAATTCATCTTAGTGTTCAAAAAAGTAAACAAAAATTCTGTTTTTTTTGTCCAAATAAAATGAGTATTTGCTTTGTCGTAGAATAAATTTTATACTGGTTTTATACACTAGTTATTTTTTTTATATTTACACCTTGTTTTCTATTGAGATTAAAAAAATTGTCCCAATTCGTTTATTTTCAAAAACATTAAGTTTTTGAATGCCAAGAATGTGTGACAGCCCTACTCGTTATGTTATACGTAGGTACGTAGTATGTGAAGTTCAACAAGCACATTGGTTAAAACTCGATCACGACTAATTTACAACAGCCAATCCACAAATAAAACACAAAAAATCAACTAAATCTAAATACAGTCAATTAAAAAAACATATTTCAAATTAGGGTTGTCAGTTTATGGTGCAAAAACGTGCAATCATAATGTAATATTGTATGAGAAACATATCATGCTTTTAATTATGTCAATGGGGAGCATCGATTAGTCAGTCATATAGAATACCTGTGACCATGTGAGGGGAGGGAGGAATCTACTACCGTCTAACACAGGGTTTCAAACTTTTGGCTCCAGGGGTTCCTGGAGCCAAAAGTTGAAAGTGTTAAGTTTCTAGATGACAGTGAACCCCTTAACGAATTAACCCCCTCTCCCCCCAACACCCTCGCTGTCAATAAGATTCCTGTAGCAAATGGTACAAGAAAATTTCCCACTTTGCGTGGGAGTTGGAGCGTCTACATGCCAAAAATCGAGCCACCATTACGTGAATCTTGACGCAAACTTCTACCTTCGAATGGCAAACCCCAGGAGGTTTGCGAAACCCACTTTGAGCAACCCTGGTCAAACATAATTAGACTATGTCATCGTATTTCATATATACCAATGTCCAACATTATTTATATTATAATATGAAGACAGTTGAGATGACGAATGACGGTGGGCCATTTCTTTATTGTTAGCGCTCCTTTATTGGTTCATAAACACTTGCTGTCATAAAAGCAGGTGCGAAATGGCATTTTACTGATTCATATTCAAGTAACCTATGTATGCACGAACGCAAAAGTTGTTTCTGTTCGTCTTCGGTCTGTCTGTTATCTTCAGTGTATAAAGTTTATTCGATTTATTAAGATGTGGCATCGAGATATCTCTGTTTAATACGGGGGACAGTGATTTTTCACGACAAATGGTTCACTAAAAGAAACCTGGTGAGCGTAGTCATAGCTTGATAAGTAAAAGCGCACTCCTTCACCTTTGAAAGCTAATTAGAACAGCATGTGTATCAGTGCCTAAGCTATGTTGTGAATGATAGAATAAGGTAAAGATAAATGGAAGCAGGTGGTTATGACAATATTATTGACAATATCTGTGAACCCTAATTTGTAATATGTCATATTTTAATCTAATCTAACATTTACTATCTAAGAATAAAACTACGAGATCAATGGAATATGATAAGAAATACACAAGCATTATAAATAGGTAGAGAGGTTTCATAAGAATGGAAAACACACACATTGAAACAAATCCACTTACGAGAATTTCAGGTCATTTCGGAAGACTCGCCAGTTGCGGGCGTCCGGATTTTAACTATATTTATACCGAGTTGTGAGTGCGTTTTCGATTGTCGTATGAAGCTTTCTGTACTTATTTATATAAGAAAGGTCCAGTCTACACAGACAGACACTTAATTCTAACTGTGTTCGAAAGACGAAAATCAGAGAATCAGACGGTAGTCCAACGAATCAACAATCGGTGAATATTCGAATGTCATTTTCGTTAATTCCAAAACAAAAAAAATGTGGCGAAGCAAAAGCGTATATGAATCAAAATTGCACAAAAGAATAAGCGGAAATGAAATTCTTATATCCAGTGATTTCAACGTGCGGCTCAATGGTCATCAACTCTTAATAACTTCTCTTGGACACAACACAATACATGACATGCGTGTACACGACAACGCAGACGCGCCGTGACCGCACTGCGTTCGTGCCGCAGTATTGTGTAGTTGACAACGCGTTCGCACCGCAACCGCGTCGCACCCCGCTTCTGTATTTGTTCTGTGTGCAATTCTCTAAGCACGCAGCGTCGAGCACAGCAGGCACATGCTGTAAAGACATTTCGAACGTTCGAACGAACTCGACAGCTGAATCCGCGGTGATATTTCCATTCTGCATGCTGTAAATTTGGTGTCGTCACGTTGCCGAGCATCTGTGTGATGATGTTTATTTGCTGGACAACGTGACATCAACAAAACACCATGCGATACTGAAATATCACCGCGGATTCAGCTTTCGAGTTCGTTCGATCGTTTGAAATGTTCTTACAGCATGTGCCTACAGCACTGTGACAGCCTTGATAGAGATTGTCATTGGTCGATCTCCAGTACAGCGCTGTGCTCGACGCTGCGTGCTTAGAGAATTGCATAGCTGATTATAGCCACGTACATCTTGGTTAGCACGGTATCACAAAAAGGTACAGCTTTATGAAAAAATCAATGATGGCGGTGCGATAGCCATGCGTTGAAGTTAGGCGCGGTTGTGGTGCTGTCTACACATCATTACGGTACGTCTGCGGTGCTGTCGCAACGCGCTTTCGATGTCGTGTATATGCGTGCTCAGCATGGCTGGAAAGACTTGTCTCTCGAGACTTATTAAGATTTCTCAAAGAGACTCGAGACACGTGTCTAAAGTGCCGGGTGATGATGTATTAAAGATAAGTTTTCATACATATACACTTATTTAACAGTATACGGAGACAAACATTCATTTCTTTCTTTCATACATGTGTACATATTTCTGAAAAACTTAATCTACAGTGAAAATTTCGATCATGAGGATCATCGACTTCTTCGGGTCTTGGTTCCTGACAGACAACCTTGGCTCCTGGGTAGACCATCAGGGGTACCGGTTCGTACGGATCTGACAATCACCAGTAACAAAATATTAATAATGTTTGTTTTACTTTCGGCGAATTGAGAAATGAAACACTTCTTTCACCAAAATAGGATTTTAAACAGATTGAATCCAGTTTTCGTCAATTTAAAAAGTGCACCTTCTGCAATTACATCATCAATGTCTTTGTGTATATACTCACGCCTGGGTGCTGATGGGGCAGGCAGTAAGATTTCGTAAATTCGTAAACTGTATACTACTGGGAATTTCTTTACAGAAAAACCCAATAATATGACTGTTTAATCCGGGAATCAAACCCAGGTGACTCGTGACACTTGACGATGACGTTAACAAGAGCAAACTTATTTCACTGGATCAACGAGGCAAGAGAACTAAAGGATAAAAAAGTTAAAAAAAACTTGTGAAGCACACAAACTATAGCCATAGCTCCATCGCGGGGTGATTTCTCCCTTGGAGGGGATAAGGGGATGTCGTTAGTGGACCATAGTGCCATGTGGATACCGAACCCACAACTACCTCAAAGTAGTTGGCAAGGAGACCACTTCATTCACAACACCATCGCGGCAATCATACATCTAGAATTAGTATCATTTGACGATACCATATTAAACTGATGGGTAAGATTCCAGAAGACTCATTAGGCTCATGTGCAGAGAAAAATGCTATACGGGTTTCGAACCCTATACCTTAGCGGTATCCGTTGCAATAAAACTCGAAAGAGACACTCAGGCGAAGAATTCTTGGTATCGTGTTACTTGCAATTGAGTCGACAAAAGGATTCTTCGAGAATAATCTCGATTTTTTTTTATATGACAGAGGTTTCTTAAACTTATTTCACGTACCCCTTTAAGAATTTCTGGACGAAGGAAAACCCATATTAAATTAGGCTATAGCCCTTCTAGACAAGTGGCAATTCGTCGGCCGGCGTTTCGTAGAATAGAATGCCAAATGTATGGGATTTGACGTATATGACAGTCGTCAACTTAAGCACAAAAACATCTTCCATTCCACAATACGTCGGCCAACGAATTACCACTTATCTAGGACGGAATACGTATCGCAAATGGAATCCATTCCTCGAGAGCAATGTGCTCAATTTCAATCATAATTCAACATTTGGTATTCAGTTTTTATGTTTGTGTAGGCGATTCGCAACAAAATTGACGTATTTGTACTTTTGTAGCAACCCTAGTGTCAATATTGTCGCGAAACACATTATTATCAACTGGTGTATTCGTTAACCCATCCAAATAATAACTAAAGTAATTACATTTATATCAAGAATGCAGCGACACTTATTTTTTTTATTTGTGTCGAAACCAGTTAATAAGCGCGAATGTGTGAATACTCAGCAAAAACTGTGCAAGCTGACAGTTTTTTGGTTACAATGACATTAAACGCTTCTATCGTCGCCTGTGATCTGTCCTAAGCTGTCAGGATGACCACACGAGGACCTGACGTAATGCAGCCCACATACTTGACGCATGAGTCATGATTCATGTATGATCTTGAATTTATGTCATCGTAACTTCGTAACATCGTGTGCAAAATTGAAAAATATTGAATTTTTTGGAATTTCCTTTTTGTTAGGAATTATTAAATTAAAATACAATTTGCCAATTTGGAGTTTGATTGGTCATACATATTGTGATTTTTTTTTTTTTTATATAAGGCCCATGAATTGACTACACCAGATTGACAAGACTAGAATTAAAATGAATTGTATTCGTTGAGTATGGATGGATTTATTGTTACATTGTCCAAATTTTTTAAGTACATAATTAGTATGCTAACTATTCATGTATGTATTCCAAAGTTCAGCCACTCTACTCTCATAGATTAATAATAATTAAGCAAAACAATTATTTAGTAAATTAATGACTTCATCATGGTTTTGGTCTGTCATTAAAAACGTGCCATGTAATTTTTCATTACAAACAAACAGCGTCGTTATTAAGATTACAATATCATCAATTCAATTGCCTCCGACTGTACAAGCAGACTTTCAAAATTCACGTTCTTACACGAATGCAGTTTCTAAATTTGGACATGTCCAAAAAAAATCTAATGTCTTTGAACTCAGATTACTTCATAGACGCAAGTTCAGACATGTTTCAGTCTAACGGAGCGTGGTGCCGTCTGGCGGGTGGCGGATTTTGAAAAGGTCTTTGTTCGTAGCTTTCGACGGATATTTACGAAAGGGGAAGTCCCTGAATAGGGCTGATTACTAGAATGTAACAGGAAATGAATCAGCGGATGAAATTATTACGCAATCGACATTTTAGGAAAGGAAATAATTGTTTGTTTAGTAAATATTAAGTAAGATTTCGTTTATAATTTCTTGACATTAATTTTATGTTTTAGGCAGTTTTAGTTCCCATTTGACATGGAAAAAAGAATTAAAAATGCGATAACTTCCGTCATGAATGACGCATTTGGTAATGAGTAACATCTTTAAAATTATTTATGACTTGTCAGGAACGTGTCAACCCTATTAATTTTTTCTAATTACTAATTCAGACAAGTACCTACCTGTTTGAATTATTAATTTTAATTTTATGTTTGTTATAGTTGAAGAATTTGAATATTGGAATCAGCGTGTACCCTATTGCTGTGAAGAAGAAAAAAAATGTAGGTAGTTTTTATATATATGATAATAGCAAACCACATTAAAAAAAAAAACAAACATTATTTTCTTTACAGGTCCTACTCTATTCACTCTATCGCCGTTCCAGATCTTTCATTTTTCTTATTCACTTTTCAGTGTCACTAAAGATTGTCCGAGTAAAGTCGCGTACCAGTACTAGTATTAATAAGCTCTTCAAATGATGTTAATAGGACCTCATTAACATATGATTGATAACAAACAAATTACATTGATATGCTGCTATCAGGCTAAGAACTTGATTTATTCAATAAATAATACTGAATGACTCGGACATGTTGCAACAGGTCCGTGTGAAACGCGAACTCATTGCGTGACGAGTAGGTAGATATAAAAAAAAAACAATGGTTAGTTACCGGAAATAATTTGGTTTTGAGGTAAATTACGAACTGTGTGTGAGAAAAGCGCGCGTTTTGTTAGGAATATTATATACTTTTTTATATATATTAACGACTATACATTAATTATTACCGAAGGGGGTTAGCAGAGATTTATTAACATATCAAAACTCATATTTTAGTATTTTTAGTCGTATGTAATAAGGTTTACGTTCTTCTATCGCTATCGCCAGTAGGAAAGTTTTCACGCTGGTAATAAGATAAATAAGATTATTTTAGGGTTGGCACTACAACGGAAGAAATATTTTTTTGTGATGATCAGCTTTTGTGTGATTTTGATAGCACAGATTTTTTTTTATAGTCTTTTCAAGTATAGTTCAATAACTAATTATTTTTTACACAATATAACAATTACAGGTTCCAAAAATATGTTAAAAAAACAAAGAAGAAAATTTTCCAATGACTTGAAAATTTCCATTTTTATAATTTTAGTACCAATCTATCTGAATATAACTTATTGCTAATGATTTCGGTAGTAATACTAGTAAAATATCTAAAAAAGGATGAAAAAATATTTGAAAAAAATTGGGAAGCATTTTTTTTTGACATTTGTAAGTATGTATTATGTTGTAGAAAGCATCAAAATTTCATAAGGGTATTTGTACAGTCACAATTAAATTGATTAATTTGGTGATGAATTGCATGAAAAGTTGAATGACAGTAACTGAAGTTCATGAGGTAAGAACAAAAGTGCATAGTAGACTGTCTCTGCCTAACCTGGAGGGTAGAAATTTGAAGTGTATGTAAACTATGAATTTTGAATAAATTGTATAATTGTACTTATCCTCTATAGTCAAACATTTTCAAATATCCATGCTAATATAATAAATGTGAAAATAACTCTGTGTCTGTCAGTCTCTCTGTCTGTTATGCTTTCACACCTAAACCACTGAAGCGATTTTGATGAAATTTGGTATAGGGTTAAATCAGACCTTTGAAAGGACATAGGCTAGGTTAGGAGTGATAACCGACATCCACTCGGGCAGAGCGGCGGGCAACAGCTAGTACATGTATAAAACAAGTAATTATGTTTCAACTAGTATTCTACAAGTCTTTACATGTAATTGTTTCAACTAGTCTTCTACAATTCTTTACAAGTAATTATGTTTCAACTAGTATTCTACAAGTCTTTACAAGTAATTATGTTTCAACTAATATTCTATAAGTCTTTATTAGTAATTATGTTTCAACTAATATTCTATAAGTCTTTATTAGTAATTATGTTTCAACTAGTATTCTACAAGTCTTTACAAGTAATTATGTTTCAACTAGTATTCTACAAGTCTTTACAAGTAATTATGTTTCAACTAGTCTTCTACAAGTCTTTATTAGTAATTATGTTTCAACTAGTCTTCTACAAGTCTTTACAAGTAATTATGTTTCAACTAGTCTTCTACAAGTCTTCTACAAGTTTAGTGTCAAACAAGTTTACAATTGTTTCTTGGTGAAAACGAGGGTTTAGTTATATTTTTTTAATTGATATAAAGTGTATACCCTAACCCCAGTTTTCTCAAGTTGTTTATCACCCTATTACTAAGTTAAATTCAACATTACTGTAATGCGATATATATGTATAGCGAAAATAGGACACAAAGTATAAAATTATGAGATGGCTTTGGGAGCAGAGGTAGGCCCAAGAAATGCTAGATGGATTGTATGAAAGAGAATATGCCAAAAAAGAGAGACTGAGGCAATGTATGGAGGAGAATGATATGTTTGTATTGAATTCTAATCATTGAGACAATGGACAGACAGATGATGACGAGAGTTCTCTTTAAATTGAACAGTGAACAGACAGACAATTGAGCTATTTTCTCAATAAAATAGTTGTAAACTGAACAGGATATCCACAAAATCCTCTCAAAATACTTTTACAGCTCATATAGACAAAAAAAAATTTTTCATAATGCTTTTACGGAAAGTGAGTAACCAATTTTACAAATAAATAAATTGTATATAATCAAAAACATGCACACACCCAACAAAATAACTTCAAACACACACACACTTGATGTAAATGTTAATTATTTTAACACTTACCGGTTTCCTTGCCCTGAATACTGAACACAGTCTCTGTAGAACATCTTCGACTCCATGAATGATCTGTAATATACATTTTTTTATTAGATGTTTCCATACAACATCATACCTTGCTTTCTAAGTTATACATACATTGAACTAAACATTATAACTTAAAATACATTGTTGGCTTGTCTCATTGTTTACATTACAAAAATGTATTCTTATAACAATAGTATAAACTATCAATGTAGCCTGTAGATATTTGGTTATGACCAATGAAGGAATATTATTGCAAATTATTTTTAGTAACACTGCCAATTATTTATACAAAACTCACTAAAATACCAAGTTCAGTATAAAAACTAATAAACTATGTATGCAAACTAATGGTTAATATTCAATTTTGTATATTTTTATCCAAAACAAGAAAACAATAACAAATCTCGAAATTTCGCGCCATCACTCCATCACTATTTTTTTAGTATATTGGCACCACATTTCACTTTTTACACTATTTATTGAAGTTTATCATTTTTTAATTAACTGTTAACATAATCAAATCACCTTGAATCGATAACAACATCTCAATATGCAGAATTATAATCCAACAAAAGTTACTATAACCTCCAATGCTAATTAACTGACAACAAGACGTCTGTCCTGTTACGCCTCATGCTGGGGAATGTTAGATTATGAATGGAGGTTGAACGCCATTTACAATACAATGTAGTCCTCCGGATATCAATTCAACAAGCTTACAAGTAGATGCTAGATGCATATCATGTGAATTTATCTATTCTGTAGACAATAATTAGTCACAATTTGTACTAGACGTACTCAATGAGCTTTATTTTTTACATTCCATGCTCACCTGAAGAGTATGTTGCTGTTGTGTTCATAATAGTAAAACTGCAACGTTCCGTCGCTTAGGTCGCGATTAGTTTATATTTCCTAATCTATAGCGTTTAAGATAACATAACAAAACTATAAGCCAGATAATCTGGCGTCTATTTTATCAAATCTACAAATTATTTAGTACTTCGTTTTCGTTACGCGCTGGCCAGCGCTTGTAATGTTGCCATATCTTGCATGCAAATGTGACATCATTTATTTCATGTGAATTTTCCCCTAAAATTAATATTATACATTTCAATATTTCTACTGAATCCTGTATAAGTTCAAAAAATTGAATTTTAAAGAATTGGTAAGCTAGGAAATGAGTATGCTATGGAAAAATATCCGTCCTAGAAGTTATGCCGATCTAAATTCAAATGCATGTCAGTCAAATGCAGAGTCATATCTCTGTACGTTGGATTTTGGATATATTTAAAAAAAGCTTATGTTATGTTGGATTAACATTTCTGAACTTAACGTTCTGGATTTCTTGTCTGTATGTTTTTTGTTCGTGATGGACGCAAAAACTACGGCACGTATTTTGGATGTGGTTTTCTTTAATAAAGAGGTCTTGGTTAAGGTAAAACTAAATGCTTAAGTAATTGGTCGCGGCTCCTCCTGCTGTACATAATGCCTATAAATGTATTGATTAACGTTTCCGCGGCCCATATGAACCTATTTTCGGTATTAAATGGGATTTTATTCCAGACGATAATCTATCCCTGTACCAAATTACATTCTGTACTATTCGGCTGTTCTTATGTGAACAAACACCCATCGAAACTTTAAACTTTAAAAGTCTGCCACCTAAGTGGTATAAAAAAAAAAAAAAATGAATATCACATTTTAAAATCCCGAAATACAAGGAAAAATTACGTATATGGCAACATTGATCAGTTGCAACTTGTATTTTGTTGCCAACCTGCCAGAACCATTGCCAACTTTGATTGAATTCCACAGACTATAGTAAATAAATTAAGATAAGAGCAGAATACAGATAGAATAGAATAGAATACAGACAAAGTTTAGTAAAAACGGAAGGTTGAGAAAATTTTGATATTCTAATAATGACACCCTGCGCAAGGATGACACGCAAAATCGTGAGTCACATTGGGTTCACCTGTAATGACATCATTGTATGTATGAAATGATAAATAAATAAAAATGTTGGGTTTGATTGTATGACACTCGTATCTAGAAAAAGCTTAAAAGCTTACCTTTGAAACTATTTGCTATAAAAATAATTTACTTTAGCATTTCATTACATTGTCGATTTTCGAGAGTAAAAAAAAATAGTCAACATACCTATTGTATATAAAGGATAATAAGGGACTTCATTCACGCTTCATACATTTTTGATCCAATATTGAAAGCGCCGGCCAAAGAAAAAAATACCGTATTCCATTAGAGCTTGTTCTCGCATTTTTTATTATGCCGTCAAAGTTGAGGGAACATTTCCCTCGGTTTTATTTGAGTTCTAAAATCTTGGAAACGACGTACATTTTTAATGAAACGAATAATTCGTCTCGGTATCGGTGGTTTGGTGGTCAAAGCATTCTCCCTGTAAGGTTAATGTTAGTTGATAAACAGACAGTTAAGAGCAGTCTTCAGGAGTTAGGATCATTTAGGCTGGCTTTTACCTCGCTGCCCGCGCCTTGCCACGGTAGAAGAAGAAACAGTTGTTCACGATGATGTGTTTATTTTATTAATAAAAAATACTTCATTATGAAAAAATATTCTTTAGATATTCAATATTTTTCCAATTACTTAAGTAATACTTACTTAAGTAAGTAATATACTTATACTTTTTACTTACTTATGACTAATAAAGTTTTTGACAAAACTGCAAATTCCATAGAGAACATACGGCGTGCCATAATGCCGCATTTTTAGTGGCAACACTTTCTCAATTTAAGTTTCCTTTTCCATGTGGCATGGTGTCGGCGTAAGGTGAGTTTGTCAATCTTGTGAAATAAATTACATTTAACTGCGCAATTGTTGATTATATTGTTATCAAAACGTTCGTACCTGTTACTATTATTGATCGTTATCAAAAATCTTTCATAATTTACTACGGGAACCGAAAATAAGTTGTTTAAAATCAAATAACACGTGCATAGTGACTCAAGTGGTGACTTGGTGAAGTTTTTGGAGTCCTGCTGCTATTACGAGCTTGAAATCGTCAACAAGAGCTCGTTTATTGGATATTTCCTCATTCCACATACCATTTAAAGAGTGCAAACATTTAGTGTTCGTGGTCGCAGAGGTTAGTTTTTTGTCTATTTGATTCTGAAACTTTTGTTGTAGTTGCCGAATAAGCAACCACAATGCCGCAGAACGAATATATTGAACGTCACCAAAAGCTTTACGGTAGGAGGCTCGATTATGAGGAGAGGAAACGTAAGCGAGAGGCCCGTGAGCCCCATAAGCGTGCGGAGAAGGCGCGCAAATTACGTGGTATCAAAGCAAAGATCTACAATAAGGAACGCCGTAATGAAAAGATTCAAATGAAAAAGAAGATCAAAGCTCATGAAGAGAAGAATGTCAAAGAAAAGACCGAAAAGGTTGCTGAAGGTGCGCTGCCTGTGTATCTTCTCGACAGAGATGTACAGTCCCGTGCTAAAGTGTTATCGAACATGATAAAACAGAAACGGAAAGAAAAAGCTGGCAAATGGGACGTACCGATACCAAAAGTAAGAGCACAAGCTGACGCTGAAGTCTTTAAAGTATTGAAGAGTGGAAAGACCAAACGTAAAGCATGGAAACGAATGGTCACAAAAGTTACATTTGTTGGAGAAAATTTCACCCGTAAACCTCCTAAATTTGAGAGATTTATCAGACCGATGGCTCTACGTTTCAAGAAAGCTCATGTCACACATCCTGAGTTGAAAGCTACATTCTGTTTACCAATTATTGGTGTGAAGAAGAATCCCAGTTCACAAATGTACACGAGTTTGGGTGTGATAACGAAGGGTACGGTGTTGGAAGTGAACATTTCAGAACTTGGTCTCGTTACGCAGGCAGGGAAAGTAGTGTGGGGCAAGTACGCCCAGGTCACCAACAATCCTGAAAACGATGGGTGTATAAACGCTGTACTTCTAGTTTGATCAGTTTAATTGAAGAGAAACTCTGACACTAATTTCAATTTGATAATGACTTCTCAATTAATATTGTTGTATTTTGGTCGCAATAAACATGAGTGATATATATATTTTTTTATTTTATATTTAACCATATATATATTTAACCATTGCCACTGAAGCCCTGAAGCTACTGCCAGTTTTGATACTTATCTGGATTAATCTGAAATATTCATTTTGAAATTTATGCTTCATAGCAGATTTCACAAATAGTAGCAATCAACTGATCGCACATCTTACTTAATTTCATTGATTAAATCATGAGAACCCAGTTTTGTTGAACTTTTTGGTTATTTTTAATTAGTGAAAAATCACTTCATTCTTTGTAGGCTGTTTTTTTTTTTTAATATAATGTCCAGTGATGATTCTTTCACATTGTTGTGGATTTGGGATAAACTTATTTGCAGGTTTAAGTCCTGCTTGTAGCAAATTTAGATTTTTACTGAAGTTTTTATGTGGGGAAAGGGTAAATGGTAGGCAGATATAAGTAAGGCTCAGAATAGAACCTAGGTTCACTAAGATGTGTCAGTTACTTTTGTATGACTGTTTTTTTTTTTAAATATTATATGTATTCCTATTTCCTTTGCCCAGGTAAGTCAAGATGCAGATTTTCGTCAAAACCCTAACGGGTAAGACCATCACTCTTGAGGTCGAGCCCTCTGATACCATCGAGAATGTGAAAGCCAAAATCCAAGATAAGGAGGGAATCCCCCCAGACCAGCAGAGGTAAGTCCAAAACTTTTGTAATTTTTCAAAATTTATTGTTGACTTGGCAACATTAGCTGTCTTGATATTACCATTGTAGGTACTACACTACTGGGCCTAGTTCTATAACTGAATTTTTTTACTTCTAAGGTAGCAAACGGTAGCAAAAAGGTGAGAGCAAGCCACTTGATGGTAAGCTGTTTCAACGCTTGCAACATAAGTAGCTTGAGCGCTTCATTTGCAATCTATAGAGGTGAATGAGGCAAACAAGGTTCCATATATCATTACAATGATTTATTTTGGAGCCTGAGGTCTGTTTGGTTTTGGTTTATCGACATTTACGGGAGCGACTGCTGTCAGGATCCCCGAGGTTCCGTAAATGATGAGAGGAAAGCTTGTGTCAGGCCCTCGTCCAATGTGATGGACCCAGGACCCTGTGTGAATGTGATACACCCAACATCAGTCCATGTTACTACATAGTACCAAGTCTCATTAAAAAAATACCTGCTTGAGGCTCATAAATAAATAAGCCAAACAAAGAATGATAAAAAATATGGCAAAAAGGTCTTAAAAGCACTGCCTTTCATTAAGTTTCTCATTCACGTTTCTTTTAAAAGTGTGAAAATATTAGTTATGCAAACAGCTCCCTTTGTCTGAAGTGCTAAACCAGTTTACCTGTAGGCATTGTGTATCATGCATATACGAGGTGCAATGTTCGAGTCCATTGGAATGCACTCACGACACTACACACGCTGATGTTCAAATACCTAAACTCCATTCAGATGTTATTGTTATACCCTGAGGTATCTGTCCCACTGTTGGATAAAGAGCGATTAAATATTGACGGGTTTTTCGCTTAAAAACAAACATAATGTAGGTTTTTGTCAGTAAAATAGATACCAGTGGCAATGATCCCTACTAATATTATAAATGTGAAAGTAACTCTGTCTGTCTGTGCTTTCACGCCCAAACCACTGAACCGATTTTGATGAAATTTGGTATAGGGGTAGATTAGACCTCGAGAAAGGACATAGGCTATGTTTGGTCGCGATAACCGACATCCACGCGGGCGGAGCCGCGGGCAAAAGCTAGTTCCCTATAATTTGATTCCTACCGGCTTGTCCTGCAAAGAGAAGCTGTAGTAGAATCTCATACAAAATTTCTATGGTTGTGCTATAGGAGTAAGATTTTTCCCACCTGCTTCCCTTTTCAAAGTTTTCACCCTTCACCATTGGATACATCTTGTTAACATGTAACAAGAGCTACAAAAGACAATGATGGTTTACGTTAACTCGGCGTTTAGAACTCGCTGTGGATTCAATTCATTTATTTGCATTAAATATGATTTGAACTAAAAACTGCCGCTACAAGCAAGTGGTGCACTCACTCGATAGCCCAGCCATAAAAATATACAAACTAAACCTTTGCTTCCATCTGATCGCTACTCGCTTCTCGCTAATCGCGTGCGGTGGGACAGGTGCCTTATAACTTTGAACCTTTTCAAGGGCAATTTTACGATAATGTGTATGAGTATGTCTTTGAGTATGAATATATTTTCGATTAGTCATTATAAACCTGTTTGTCATACCTGTAACCTGTTATATCAAGCCTTACGACTGTATAACCTCCAAGGTGTAGTGTGATGTACGGCGGCGGAGTTGAAATCCACCAAGTATAGATTAAATCAATCCAATCTATAACACCGGACATGTATCTTGGCTCTAAATCGCAAGACAAACGGGGCTCTGGCGCTCGCAGATTGCAGATGCTTGGTGAATTTGAGTTCGTCCACCGCAGTAGCACCCCGTGCTATCCTTAAAAGACACCCAAGATATTGTACTGCGCGTATAGGGCACATTTTGAGTACATTTTAGGTCCAAGACACGTTCCGAGTTGTACGCGCTCCAGGCTTCGTTTCTCTCGCGACTTGGGACCAGGATATATGGCGGGAGGTGTACTTCGCCAGCTTTATTTCGTAGTCTCTCGTAGCAGGAGAGCCCTGCCACCTACCAGAATTTCCTAATGTCACGTCGTTCCTATCCTAGTGATGGTACTATAATCGTCTTCACCCCTCAGGTTGATCTTCGCCGGTAAACAACTGGAAGATGGCCGCACCCTTTCAGACTACAACATCCAGAAGGAATCCACGTTGCACTTGGTGCTCCGCCTGCGCGGTGGCGCCAAGAAGCGCAAGAAGAAGAATTACTCCACACCCAAGAAGATTAAGCACAAGAAGAAGAAGGTCAAGCTAGCCGTGCTTAGGTTCTACAAGGTCAGTTAGAAATCACTTTTTTCTTCTTCATCCTAGCGTTAATTCCCAGTCGCATCCGAAGCTTTCACCTCGGAGTCTGGGGTCCGCTTTACATACCAGTCTTAACTGCGTTTTGGCTGGACCTCGATCTTTTCCGTGAAGCGACTGTTATCAGACCTCCACAACCCAATGGTGACATTAGGCTATATCTCCGGCTTCGGCTTCAACTTACTCGTAACGACTGCCATAGATGTTCGTATGGCAACCGGGATCGACGACTTAACGTGCTCTCTGAGGCACGACCAGACCAATGCAAATACTCATATTCATGCATACAAATATTCGCACTGTGCGGAGATCGAACCCGCGCGCGTCTCCTGCGCAGCGGCCGCGTTCACTACCTCTACGCCACAGAGGCAAGTGGTCCGCCAATCTATAATGCCGCCCGCTGCATTTGAAAATTTGTCTGAAGAGCAAATTTCAAAATAGTATCGATTTCAAACATAAAGAGTCATCAAAGATACCTTGAATGGGACCCGGACACTTTTAGACTTTTTTCTACTGTCATGTCATAATCTAAAGGGATATTACATATTTGGTATTGGCAACCCTAATTGGCTCTTTTATATTTCCTAATCCGGGCCATTATCCTCCATTCAAAAAAGCTCGATAGCCGTCAAGAAACTCGTTCAAACCAGTTCGTATCTTGAGGAAAATCACAGTAGGTACTTAACCGACCCTAAATAAAGGAGCTCCTTTCAAAGAACTCCCACGGGCAAAAGATAAAAAGCTTTCAAACGTTCGGACAAGTCGCGACTTGCGCGTGCGCTGGAATGCGGAGACCTATATAAACATGTGCAGCGAACCGTCTGTGTAATGAAAACATGAGTCAGGGGGTAGGCAGAACACGTTTGTACTTGTAAACGTGAATCATTGTGGATGTTAGAATTATATTGGCCTAACAATGCATTTTGCTGTCTATAAATATTTGATTAGTACCTACATTGTTAGATAAGACGACTAGTTAACTACGACTGCATACATTTTGTTAGATTTTTTTTTGCCGGCATAGTATACTAGAAGTTTAGCAGTTGAATGGGCATAGTTAAAGGGGTTACTTACTTCTAACTGGTGACGCCGTTGGCCGGACGGGTGGTCGCCCTTTAGTGCGGACCACTTCACCCAATAGTTGGACTGTAGCTGGCTATAGCTGGAGGGGAACAGGAATATTAGTAATTTCGGTTACTAGTACTCTTAAAATCCCGGTCCTGGTTGTCATACGAACGGGTAGTTAGATCCCACAAAAGTCTGACTAGTCTAACTGCAGAACGTCGATATCGCTAATTGCTTGTAGAGGTTCCAATTATTCATTACAAGGCCTCCCGCTAGGTCCGGCTTCCGACGTGACCAAGGCCCCCTCCGGGTGATGGTTGTGGAGGTCAGTTGGCTGTCCTTCACGGAAAATATCGAAATCAGCCGCGTCACAGTTAGGACAGGAAAGCCGACCAACTAGGCTTGAAAATATACTCTTAAAATCAAATTAAACGTTATTTTAGGCCCATATTCTAGAATGCCACTCAGCTAAATCTCGATTTACCTGAGGCAAGATTGTATGCGCAGATTCCACAGATTTGACAGGCTGTCAGACAGATTGTCTATAGTTCTATACAATCTGTCCTCAGGTAAATCGAGTTTAAGTTGAGCGTCATTCTAGAATACGGGCCTTAAGTTTTAATGAGAAAGTAATTTCAACTAACCTTCTATCCACAGGTTGACGAAAATGGAAAGATCCACCGCTTAAGACGCGAGTGCACGGGCGAGCAGTGCGGAGCTGGAGTCTTCATGGCCGTCATGGAGGACCGCCATTACTGCGGCAAGTGCCACAGCACCATGGTCTTCAAAGACGACGACAAATAAACATAAGTTCTAGCCCTAAGACCAACGTCTCAGACTGCTGTGTATGATGGATTTTTGAATAAATCTTGACACAGTGTCAGAGTAATAATTTGGTGTTATTTTTGAGGGTAGTTTTGATTTTAAGTGTGGTCCCGTCCTTAGGTCTTGGGGATTTTCATGTCTAGTCTTAAGACTCGTTTAGATGTGGAGTTTCTCGCCTGCATAGGATTATCGTAAGGACAGAAAAAAGTTGCTTCGTCATAAACATTCGCAGAAATAATAGCTGCTCGCTCGTCTACGCCTGGCGAGACTTTTCAACAGAATTTTCAAGCAATAATCGCATTTTGACATAGGTGAATTATGTCACTTGCGAATCTCGTATGCGTATGATATAGGCGAGGCGAGAATGTAGTGTTTGCCTTTGATACGATAATTGGCCTATAGCGATTTTGCTAGTGATGATCGCGTACGATTTCTCGAACCGAAACCTGCGAGAAGCTCCCCGTCTAAACAGGGCCTTAGGCGATTTTTTAAATTGTTAAGCGTCGCCGGTCAGCGGGAGTATTAGTAATTTTCAATTATTAATATTCTGTTGAAAAATCTTTCTCTAGATTTTTTTATGTTTGTTAGTAGTAGACGTTTAAGAATAGATGTGAAGAACCCTCGGGCCGTTTCCATGTCCCTATTATTATAAGAAGTGAAAAAAGATATGAAATATTTATTATGATGTCACGTATTTACGTCATAACATGTGTTAATTGATTTTCATTGTGCAGATGGATCACCAACCGATCTGTTTGTTTACTCAAGTGGTAAGTATAGCTACACGAAGACAAATACTTCACAATATTTCGTCTGTTGTGGCTAAAATAATATACTCCTCTTACTGACAATGGACCGGTTCTATTGGTACAAAAATAGGTAAGCGAATTGGAAACTGTGTGCCTACATCTCTGTCTTACCTTTGGTAGATAAGAGATAGGAATATGGTAAGAGATCGTTCCTGTCGAAGCAATCTACGTCCGCCAAACAAGTGCATTCGAATAAAATTATACGGTAAGTCATTTTATGAAAATAAAGTTACATAAATTATCAATTTGCATTTTCATTACACATATACCTACCCCAAATATTTAGGTTCAATGCACTCCTCTCCTCTTCCCCTTCCTCAGAATCTGGACAGGACGAGTGCGCGACTCCCCCTGGTGTTGCACTCGTCCATAGGCCACGGAAACCACTTTCCATCAGGTGAGCCGTGTGCTTGTATGAGACCTAAGTGGTTTAAAAACAAAATTCTGGCAACACACCTAGCAGCGTTGTTGCACAAACAAATGATTAAGTGTCTGTAAGAACATTGTTACAAAAACGTTTCCGTCGATTTTTCCCCTCTGGTACTGAAGTACAACTATCTAGTTCAACTAGTTGTACAAACGATACACTGCTGTAGCGTTTGTACAACCTCAAAATATACATGCGTATACACTCGGTGTCACTTATTATATTAGTTTAAGTATGGTTGTACAAAAAATTCACCACAAAAGCGTTTGTACAATTTAAAAACGCGTTTTCTTGATTAGGTATCAAGCCTTTCAGCTGACAATGTCGTGTGTGTTCGCGCAGCGGAATGTTGTTGAATTTAAAGATTTTAATTATGCAGATATTTAGCACATGACGTCGTGTAAATGCTTATGGTAAAAAAAAATTTGTGCATGCAGCCATTGTGGAGAAATTCGCTAAAAACAGATTCCGCTGGGCGTACGTTGTCCTGGCGGCACTTTTTTTGAATTCATGGACTTAGAAGAAAAAAAATGTGTCCAAAAATTAGCGTGTATTTGCGTGTAATTGTGTATGTATGAATAAAATTAATGAATGCATAAACTTCGGAGAAATTCAAGTTTCCGCCACGCGAACGTTTGGCCATTAGCTAGTTTTCATATAAAGCGCTTATATAGAGAGCTGTAGATTTTTACATACGTTGTTTTGAATTTGCTTATATTTGTTTAATAAAAAGATTTAGAAAAAATCGAAGGGTTTAACAGATAAAAATATAAACGTAAAATACGCTTATTAGGTCTTAGTTCGTAAAGTATGCACTTTGGGGTCTAGATTTTTACGTTTATACAAACCTTGTAAGTGTCTGCAACATGTTGCCAAGTATCAATGATGTTCCGCTAGTAATTAAAGAGCAATAGGACAATTTACCATGTATAGACCACTGTTTACAAAGCAGTCAAATATCACGACGTTCTAAAGGAATTGCATAGTAAAATATATTCCAATAATTAGCTTACTGATTCAACTATTCACATGCAAAATTTCATCTCATTATATTCAGTAATTAAAGATAAACAATGAAAATACTGACAAAGCATCGAAACCCTACATAACACACACCATTGTCGTGTGTGTTCGCGCAGCGGAATGTTGTTGAATTTAAAGATTTTAATTATGCAGATATTTAGCACATGACGTCGTGTAAATGCTTATGGTAAAAAAAAATTTGTGCATGCAGCCATTGTGGAGAAATTCGCTAAAAACAGATTCCGCTGGGCGTACGTTGTCCTGGCGGCACTTTTTTTGAATTCATGGACTTAGAAGAAAAAAAATGTGTCCAAAAATTAGCGTGTATTTGCGTGTAATTGTGTATGTATGAATAAAATTAATGAATGCATAAACTTCGGAGAAATTCAAGTTTCCGCCACGCGAACGTTTGGCCATTAGCTAGTTTTCATATAAAGCGCTTATATAGAGAGCTGTAGATTTTTACATACGTTGTTTTGAATTTGCTTATATTTGTTTAATAAAAAGATTTAGAAAAAATCGAAGGGTTTAACAGATAAAAATATAAACGTAAAATACGCTTATTAGGTCTTAGTTCGTAAAGTATGCACTTTGGGGTCTAGATTTTTACGTTTATACAAACCTTGTAAGTGTCTGCAACATGTTGCCAAGTATCAATGATGTTCCGCTAGTAATTAAAGAGCAATAGGACAATTTACCATGTATAGACCACTGTTTACAAAGCAGTCAAATATCACGACGTTCTAAAGGAATTGCATAGTAAAATATATTCCAATAATTAGCTTACTGATTCAACTATTCACATGCAAAATTTCATCTCATTATATTCAGTAATTAAAGATAAACAATGAAAATACTGACAAAGCATCGAAACCCTACATAACCCGACCAAGTTCGGATGGCTACAAAAAAGCGGCCGTGCAATATATTTAGGTAACATTCTAAAATTTACAGTATAATACCGGTATTGAATTGGTACAGGTGATAACACAATTGTTATTTCGATTTAATTTATAGATCATTTATTTTTTCTACACCTACTTTTTTAATTGTATTTGACTAAGATTAGTAAGTACTATTTACGTAGGCGGTAGGTACTTTATTTAAGTAAGCGCTTGAGACTTGCGTCAGTCTCAGTATATGATGTTAGCGTTGTACCTACTGGTACGGCAGTGACTTATGTATGTGAGCGTGTTCCCGTGCACCCCACCAAAATATGCAGAATTATTTTGTTCGAAGCGGTACGCTTAAGGCTAGACCTTTGGTTAAATAGTCTAAGTATAGTAGATATGAATTGATCAAAAATATTAAGCTAGAGAGAAAAAATAGATAATTTGCCAATTTTTGGGTTTCTACGTTTCTACGTTTCTACGTTTCCACATTTTGCCAATTTTTGGGTTTCTACGTAACAGGTGGCGAGAAATAAATTGTAGACGGATATTTCATTAGAGAAGTACCCACCTACTTGTTAATTGAAGATTTATTTTTATCGTAGATAGTGGCGTTATTAATAAAAAAATATTTTTCATTCAAGAAATGCAATTTATTGTTTTATTTTTCCTAACGCTTGTGTACGCAACTGTACCATATTAATGAATACTATACTGGAAGGTTAAGAACGTTACTTAGATATATGGTACGGCCGCTTTTTTGTAGCCATCCGAACTTGGTGGGGTTATGTAGGGTTTCGATGCTTTGTCAGTATTTTCATTGTTTATCTTTAATTACTGAATATAATGAGATGAAATTTTGCATGTGAATAGTTGAATCAGTAAGCTAATTATTGGAATATATTTTACTATGCAATTCCTTTAGAACGTCGTGATATTTGACTGCTTTGTAAACAGTGGTCTATACATGGTAAATTGTCCTATTGCTCTTTAATTACTAGCGGAACATCATTGATACTTGGCAACATGTTGCAGACACTTACAAGGTTTGTATAAACGTAAAAATCTAGACCCCAAAGTGCATACTTTACGAACTAAGACCTAATAAGCGTATTTTACGTTTATATTTTTATCTGTTAAACCCTTCGATTTTTTCTAAATCTTTTTATTAAACAAATATAAGCAAATTCAAAACAACGTATGTAAAAATCTACAGCTCTCTTTAAAAGCGCTTTATATGAAAACTAGCTAATGGCCAAACGTTCGCGTGGCGGAAACTTGAATTTCTCCGAAGTTTATGCATTCATTAATTTTATTCATACATACACAATTACACGCAAATACACGCTAATTTTTGGACACATTTTTTTTCTTCTAAGTCCATGAATTCAAAAAAAGTGCCGCCAGGACAACGTACGCCCAGCGGAATCTGTTTTTAGCGAATTTCTCCACAATGGCTGCATGCACAAATTTTTTTTTACCATAAGCATTTACACGACGTCATGTGCTAAATATCTGCATAATTAAAATCTTTAAATTCAACAACATTCCGCTGCGCGAACACACACCCAAATTTCGTATAGTCTCCGAAATGTCTGGTTCCCAAAATGTCCACTCCCCCTGAATGTAAACATGATTTTGAATATGATTTTTTTAATTTATTTGGCATAAGTGCGTAAATTACCGGAACCACATTATTTTTGACTGAACTACTACCTAAATCACAAAATATTACATACAGTTGCTTAAATGGTCTAGGGCTCTAGGGCATCTCTTAAAAGTTCCATCAGCTATAAATGTTTTACCGACTTTTAGAAGTTCTCGTGCTTCATGAGACGCAAAAATAAGTATGCGATTGTTTTTTTTATTATCATTGTAATCTCCGAGGAGAAAATCGTTGAATGCTGGGGGTATTTCAACCTTTTTCAAATCTGTATACACTAAAGAAGATAATTTCGTAATTTTTTTCCGTCTATTGTTAGCAATACTACGGTAATTATCGTATGCCGGCAATTTTTCAACTAGATCCAGACCCTTATCCATCATGGATACGACTGTTTTTTTATAAATTGAAAATACAGTTTCTTCTATATTTGATGCTGCCGTTTCTATACTTGAGCATATTATCGAAGAAACAATGTTTTTATTTTCATTAGGAAAACACACTGAAGAATGTGAAGTCCTTTTAAGTACTTTTGACTGATTCTGAAAAAAAGGATGTAAGCAGATAAAAAAACAAATGACCATCGGGAAAACAAATGAGAAACAGAAGATATGCGTTTAATTCAATTAAATGATCCTCACCTCTGCAACAGTTATACTCCCACTACATTTTTTTAATCTGTAATCTTTGCACCTCCAAATAGTAGCAAGATTTTTATATGTTTTTATTAAATAATACTGATAACCATTATTAAGTAACACTTTCCCACGACCGCGTTTTACAATTTCTATTTCACCGAAACAATTAGCCGAAGATGAATCTACCATTTTTAAATATTATTTATTAAATAAACCACCAAATAGCTTTATCAACAATCAAACTGCTGGGCAGGTACTTAATAGGTACGTAGGGAGTGCTCCGTACGCGAACCCCCTACCATCACCCCTTCGTTGAGGCATCTGTTAGGTGACAGTGTCATTTATTAACATTTATAATCACTAAGGACTCTAAGGAGGTAAGTATGTACTTACTTCATTATTTTCAAGTGGCCAGTATAAATTAGCATGGTTGTACAAATAACCCTTCAACAAGGTTGCCTGATGACTAGTACAACTGGTTGTACAAACGCTACAGCAGTGTATCATTTGTACAACTAGTTGAACTACATAGTTGTACTTCAGTACCAGAGGGGATTTTTCTGCGACAGAGTGGTGTGCGATGATTGAAACAGGCGCAGAGCCATTGTTATCACTGAACCGAATGTTTTTTTGGAGCGTTAGAGCTAGACTTTGTGCCGAGTCTGGAGGTCAGATGGCAGTCACTTGTGTCCCTTCGCCCAGCATACTCACCATGGAATCTTGATATTTCATGAATGCCAAAAAATAGTTCTGAAATAGTTTTAAATAGTTGCGAAAGGAAAAAAATAGTTCTCTTATACCTACGAAATTACAGCCATAGTTCTATGAGTATGCTGGGCGAAGGTTTCGTCCAGCATACTCACCTCCGTTTGGGGAATCTGTGTACGCTTCAAACATAATTCATACTTCAAAAAATAGTTCATAATGGTGTCCAAAAAGAAAAAATAGTGGTCTATAACTCCGGAGTTATAGGCTTTTTTCACTGAGTATGCTGGGCGTAGGTTCTACGCCCAGCATACTCACCTCACTGCGCAAATACCGAACGAGCTATAGGTACAATTTATGTCTCAAAAAATAGTTCTTGAAATAGTTGTCAATATCAGTCTAGTTTTCGCGTGACTTTTGACCTAGAAAACCATTAAATTTGGTTGTAAACTTCTACATACTAACGTTGAATGAGGTACAGTCGTCCACACATGTTTTTATAATATAAAAATATTAAACATTCTAATGGTGGACGTTGTGATTGGGAATAATATTGTGGTATTATCTCACATTCAAAAACAGTCGAAAAAAAAAATTAGCATTTAGCTAGTAAGTATAAGTATATTTTTTAATAATAATAAAATAAATGAAACTGTAAGCGTAAATAAATCCTATTAAGTACTTCATTGCTTGTAGGGTGAACTATTTGCCAAAAAAATTGTCTGGACACTAAAGTATATTGCAGCCTGCCGAGAAGGCGACGGCCTAAGAATACATTGTCGCCTCCCCTTACATGCTTGAGGGGGTCGGTCGTAAGGGCCGGCGCCCACTGCCGGCATGGCGCGGCATGGCAAAGGATTTTATTACTAATCAAGTTATTTTGAATCTTATTTTAGTGACTTTAGAATTCATTTTACTTTATTTCGTCAAACGATGCCGCGGCAGGCCGCGACGTGCCACATTCCGTTTGACTGCCTCTTTGTCGGTAGTGAAGGCGGCCGCTAAGCTGGAGGCGCGGGTTCGATTCCTGCTCAGTGCAAATATTTGTATGCATGAATATGAATATTTGCATTGGTCTGGTTTCTATCCTACTAATATTATAAACGTGAAAGTTTGTAAGTATGTGAGGATGTTTGTTACTCTTTCACGTAAAAACTACTGAATGGATGTTGATGAAACTTTACGATAATATAGCTTGTACATCAGAATAACGTATTGACTTAAGCGATGAATGGGATCAGAATTTCACGCGGGTGGAGCCGCGGGCAACAGCCGCTGTATAATTGTATATATTTACAAAAAAAAAAGTGTATCAAGTATGTTTATAGGCTTTCTAGAACCCATAACACAAGCTAGTTAAGCTATACTTACTTTCGGTCTGGATAGCGTTGTGTAGATTGTCGTATAATATACGCCGTGGTTAAACAACTGAACCAATTTTCATCAAACATAGCTAAGAACACTCCCAAGTAATTCACCTTTCAAACAAGAAAAACAAAATCGGTTCGGGAGCTACGATGTACACAGACATACACACAGACACGTCAAACTGCCGTCCGTTTTTGCATCGGGGGTTAAAAAATTGTTATAGTACAAAATGTACCTAAGTTATTAGAAAGTTTTGTATCCGACTGTACTAAAATCGAATGTATGTAAGTTTACAACCAAATTTAATGGTTTTCTAGGTCAAAATTCAAGCGAAAATTAGACTGATATTAACAACTATTTCAAGAACTATTTTTTGAGACATAAATTGTACCTATAGCTCGTTCGGTATTTGCGCAGTGAGGTGAGTATGCTGGGCGTAGAACCTACGCCCAGCATACTCAGTGAACAAAGCCTATAACTCCGGAGTTATTAGAGCACTATTTTTTCTTTTTGGACACCATTATGAACTATTTATGAACTATTTTTTGAAGTATAAATTATGTTTGAAGCGTACGCAGATTCCCCAAACGGAGGTGAGTATGCTGGACGAAACCTTCGCCCAGCATACTCATAGAACTATGGCTGTAATTTCGTAAGTATAAGAGAACTATTTTTTTCCTTTCGCAACTATTTAAAACTATTTCAGAACTATTTTTTGGCATTCATGAAATATCAAGATTCCATGGTGAGTATGCTGGGCGAAGGGACACAGTCACTTCATGGAAAATATCGAAGTCCAGCCAAATAACTAGTGCTACACTAACGCGAACCCCATACTCCAAGGGCAAAGCTTCGGATGCGGTGCGACCGAGACGCTAGGTTGAAGAAGCCGTGTGTGCCGAAGTAAAGGAGCTGAAAAGACAAAATCTTCATTCTCTGTCTCCATGGTCACGAGTGGCGCCACCTATGAGTACGTCGTTATACACACGCCAATCCATCGCTGCGGTTTTGTTCGTCCTTCACCGTACCTACTGACGCACTTAGTGCCTTTGCACATTGTAAGAAAATTTCTGGTGCTTGACAAGAAATTTCTTATAAGAAATGCAGTCGCCTTTGTTGTTATATGAGACCGTGCACATTGTAAGAAATTTTTTCTTGTGTCTGATAAGACACACGCATTTTGGCGGATCTAGACCAGAAATTTCTTACGTACGTGGGACACTCAATTACATCAAGTTTTATTTTGAGAAATTATAAAATTAACTTCGATGTATAAAATATTTTTATTAAATCCACCAGGCCGTTTCCTCGTGGTCATACTAGTTTGTCATACCACCAGCCTCTACACAAAGTTTCATGCGTCTGAACCAATTTTCGCACAATCATCGTACGAAAATGTTCTCGATGCAGATCCATTTTTAAATGAGACACAATGGCTCTCAAAAATTGTGGAGAGATATTCAAAATTGGAACATTGCTATTTTTACTTTTAAATATAAGCAAAGTTTTCAAAATAATTACAAGTAGGTAACAAGTACCTTACACAAAAACTCGCAAGACGTTGTTGAACGGCCCACTCGGTACCTATTCATTCTGCGGCGGCGGCGGCGCGGCTGCCGCGGCGGCGGCGCCCATAGACTTAGATACTGCGGCGCCTTTGTGCCCCTCCCCCGACATACCGCACCTCACTCTACACGTGCCGCTAGCGCCTGTCGGCGCGGCGGCGGTGCGGCTTTTGATTTTTACCCGACTACGGTGAAGCCAAAGGAGGGTTATGATTCTATGCCAAATGACTTTCAGTTTGCTAGTACATTTTTAAATGCAGTTTCGGTTGTGAGTTGTAACTGGTGACGTCTCGATGAACTAAATAGGTAGGTATTAAAATCCTTAGGTACCTACCTGAGAGTTACAGCTAGCATTCCACGTGGGGATATAGCTTCTATAAATTGCGTATTTTGACGATGTAATGAAATCTTCAAGTAAGTACCTATTTTAACAACTCGTCAAAAGTTGTTTGGGACATATAGGTAGGTATGTACGTACGTAGGTCATTAAAAACTTTCTTTCGTTTCGCATTAATTCTGGTACCTACAAGCTTTGTATTATGTCCCATCGCTGATTCTCGAGTCTCGTCATATTATTATTATTATACTAGCTGTTGCCCGCGGCTCCACCCGCGTGGAATTCGGATTCCGTGCCAACTTTAGCCTACCTAAGTTACTTCTTATTACATAAGCTATCTGCCAGAGAAAGTCACGTCCAAATGGTTCAGCCGTTCCAGAGATTAGCCGGAACAAACAGACAGACAGACAAAAATTTAAAAAATATATATTTTGGTACCTATGTGTACCGTATACAATACATTCATATGCATGTAGTAGAAACCGGTTATTTTAATATTACAAACAGACACTCCAATCCAATTTTATTTGTATAGATTTAAAGTTCCCGTCTATGATATAGATAGGTATGCAATCAAAAAAAGACGCTGTCGTCTGTCTATTTTGTACCTACCTAGGTAAGTATATGATTGTGAGGATTGTGTATCCTCCGTCAAATTATGGTTAGGTACATACTAATGAATGAAGTAAAGAAATAAGAAATTACCTAAGTAGGTACTTCGTTCTGTACCTACATTACGAGGTTAAGTTATACCTATTGGCTAGGAGCAATATTGGCTGAGAGAAAGTAAAAATCAATTTTCTTTCTTTCTTTCTAAGCAATATTGGCTGGGTCAGGTTTTGGATGGGTGACCGTTCTTTGCATTACGACGTTAAGCAACATTGGGTAAGTGCCCGCTTGACGGCAATAGGCTCGCTCCTATTACGTGGTACCGAAAATAATTTGATGGAATGTGCTGTTAATACACCTCTGCTTACCCCTTCGGGAATTTACAGCACTCCTGTAAAACCCCTAAGTATAATAATATGTATGTATGTATAATATATTTTTTGTTACAAACATGTTTTATCATTCTATACAGAATGATAAACAAAACATGTTTGCAACAAACAGAAATGTTTGTAACAAACATAAATGTTTGTGGCTACGTAAGAAATTTCTGGTGTACGTAAGAAATTTCTTGTCGCTAATTTCTTACAGTGTGCAAGCTGTTCTCTTCATTAGACACGAAATATTTCTTGTCTGGCGTACGTATCTTATAATGTGCAAAAGGCCTTAGCCAAAAGAGCTTGCAAGCAGTTCCAATAGAGGGCGACACCTGTTGAAATTTTTTAGACATTAGTTTGGACCAAAGCGCGAAGCCTAAACTTCGGCCAGCCGCCCTTACTGTCTTCGTCTCAAAGAATCATCATCATCATCATTTCAGCCATAGGAAGTCCACTGCTGGACATAGGCCTCCCCTATAGATCTCCAATAGGACCGGTTGGAAGCGGCTCGCATCCAGCGCGTTCCCGCGGCCTTAATGAGGTCGTCTGTCCACCTTGTGGGTGGACGTCCTACGCTGCGCTTGCCGATACGTGGCCTCCACTCGAGGACTTTTCGACCCCATCGGTCATCAGTCCTCCGTGCTATGTGCCCTGCCCACTGCCATTTCAACTTGCTAATCCGCTGGGCTATGTCGGAAACCTTGGTTCTTCTACGGATCTCCTCATTTCTGATTCGATCTCGCAGAGAGACTCCGAGCATAGCCCTCTCCATAGCTCGTTGGGCTACTTTGAGCTTACTCATAAGGCCCATAGTGAGGGACCACGTTTCAGTGCCATAAGTCATCACTGGTAACACACACTGGTCGAAAACCTTCGACTTGAGACACTGAGGTATGTCGGACGAGAAGACATTGCGCAATTTTCCGAACGCTGCCCAGCCGAGTTGGATTCGGCGATTGACCTCTTTCTTGAAGTCGGACCTACCTAACTGGACTACTTGTCCCAGGTAGACGTACGAGTCAACAACTTCAAGAACCGAGCTCTCAACAGATATTGGGGTAGGTACAACATGGGCATTGCACATCACCTTTGTCTTGTCCATGTTCATTTTAAGACCCACCTGTTGAGAAACTCGGTTGAGGCCTTCGAGCATCGTGTTGAGATCTTCCATCGATTCTGCCATGACTACAATATCGTCGGCAAACCGGAGGTGAGTGATGTATTCGCCATTAATATTGATGCCGAATCCTTTCCAGTCCAGGAGCTTGAAGGCATTCTCCAAAGTGGCCGTAAACAGTTTCGGAGATATCACGTCTCCCTGTCTTACGCCTCTTTTCAAAGGGATCGCCCTCGAACTCTGTTCCTGTACTCGAACCGACATGGTGGCGTTATTATACAAACACTTCAACACTTCGATGTACCGATAGTCAATACGGCACCGCTGGAGAGACTCAAGCACAGCCCATGTCTCGACCGAATCAAAGGCTTTCTCATAGTCCACAAACGCTAAGCAAAGTGGCAAATTATACTCTTCGGTCTTTTGTATAACTTGCCGCAGCGTATGGATGTGGTCTATGGTACTGTAGCCTCTTCGGAAACCGGCTTGTTCGGAAGGCTGGAAGTCATCAAGCCTGCGCTCGAGACGGTTCGTAATGACCCTTGAAAACAGCTTGTAAACATGGCTCAGAAGCGAGATGGGTCTGTAATTCTTCAGTAAGGTATTGTCACCTTTCTTAAAGAACAGCACCACCACGCCTCTGTTCCACGCTTCTGGCGTTATGCCCTCGAGGACGAGGGTGTTAAAAAGCCTCTGAAGGACTTTAAGTACCGGTGTTCCACCCGCTTTCAGAAGCTCTGAAGTGATTCCGTCGTCACCCGGTGCCTTGTTGTTCTTAAGCTGATTCAGGGCCATTCTAATCTCGTACAGGCTGATGTCCGGGATATCCTCGGTGAAGTGTCGGGTCAACTTGGCTCTTGGGTCGGTCGCCATGTTGCCAGCAGGATTAGCGACCGAAGCGTATAGCTGTCCATAGAACCTTTCGATCTCCTCCAAAACCTCAGCCTTGGTCGACGCTATACTGCCATCTTCTCTCTTCAGCTTAGTCAACTGGCTTTGCCCAACAGACAGGTTTCTTGCGAACACTTTGGAGCCTTTGTTCCGCTCGATTGTCTCTTTAATATGTTCAGTATTAAAGAGACGTATGTCGTGTCGCAGAGATTTGGAAATCTGTCTGTTGAGCTGCCTATATGACTCTGCATCATCGGAAGACTGCAGTCGAAGTGAGCGTCGTTTAGCCATGAGTTTTTGGGTGTGATCGGAGAGTTTCTGAGGAAAGAAAGAATACATTCTGTATATTGATAGGATCACGAATAATATTTCACGGTCTTTTATTAGGTGTATTCGTGTAGTGAGGTATAACAAAATAGCCGTGGAGCATGCGCATTCCAGGGGGGGGGGGGGGGGTTTACAAGGGACCCGACTCCTCTCAAAATCAAGCACGTCAAATTGATGTCTTCTAATAAGGCAAAGGCCCCCTAAGCCTGAAGCTGGTTACGTACGCCCATGCACGGTAGGCCTTCTGTTCAATACAAAACGTAGTATAGACGTAAATTCTTTCTTTAATTTGTCTGTTTTTCAGATCATTCTAATTACAAAGGTTATGAATGAAACGCCGTGAGTTTCCGGGAGCCACCCCATGCGGTCTCGTACAAGGCGACTAAGGGTATAGGTATAGGTAAAAAATAAAAAAGTCCTGAAAAAGTTCTATGTTAGTTTGTAGATCGTGGAAACTGTAAAGAACTTTTAAAATTCAGAAGTTCACAATACATAATTCCATCACAAATGTTTAGGTAGGTATTTTTGTTGATAGGATATCACACATTCAAACCGGCAACCGCACATTTCTATGAAGATGGAGTAGTCTTATACTGTGGCAATAGGCTCGCTCACCTCCTATTACGTGGGACCGAATGTAAGCGTTAATTCACCTCTGCTTAACCCTCCGGGGATAAAGGCGTAATTGTATGTATGTAGGAATGAAACCATTATTAATACAATTGTGATTCTTACTGTTAAATAATTATATTTATTGTATACGAAACGCAAACTTTTGTTTGCTAGGGAATCCTGCTTTTTATAAATTAAAAAAGTCCAAGATTCCCTCTCATGATTTTTCCATTAAATAAATTTTTAATTGACATTTCAATACATAAAATATAAGAGTGGTTTTACATGGGGCAAGATTATGCAGTCATTACATTTTACGTTGCACACCTCTACGAAGGCAATACAAAATCGGTATTCCTTTTTTTATTTGTTACGATTACCCGCAATGGCCGCAATAAAAATAACTTGACATCTGTCAAACGTGACAATGACAACTTAGGGTGACCACGAGGTATAAAAACCTAGTCACTTTTCTCAAATGGGAGTCACTAGTAGTATCGCTAAGATTCGATTTTGAATTTTTTGAATATAAACAAGCAACTGTTGGACAGCACTAAATGTTTTAGCTGGGTCTACAGAGAGAGAGAGCAGCCTCGCCTTGGTCTATGTAGATGGGAAAACCGCGAGTCGCCGTGTGCTAGCGAAAATACTGAACCTGCATTCTGCGTTTGTCGTTCAGCGACAGTTTCCTGCTCGTTCTGTGTGAACCTGGCTATTGAATTTTTGACAGAAAATTACCAGCAATTTATTAGACTACAAATATGCCTGGAACAGTTAAATATAAATAACTTGCGTTAATATTTCGAATGAAACCTCATTTTTGTATAGAAAAATGTGTGCGTAGCATTTGACATTATTGACAGCACATGTCACGTCACTGTCACCATTCATTTATAATTTCACTACTGTCAGTGTCACGAGTAATGTCACTGCATTATATTCCCCGACGTAAAACCAACTTAAGTAACGAAAGCATTACATTTTTAATAAAACCTAAGAGCACCGAAACATAATTTACTAAACGTAGTTTTTATATATTTTTACAATAAAGAGATCATCGCCACAACTGAAAATATTACAAGTACCATAATTATATTGTAACATTAAAGTTCTTATATATAACACTCTGAAGTATACTAAACAACACCACGATAAATTTCTTTTATATCATTTAAAATAAATCTATATTAGATTCGTTTTTTTAAATATAATTCAACTATTATATCTAGGAAGTGAACCAAATGTATCGACTGCATGGATGATTGATATAGTCAAGGCATACTATAAGCAAGATTAAGATTATATTGTGCTAAAACGACTAATTTGGAATGAGCAATTAACTAATTACAGTGAAATGCATCCTAACCTCTAAATTCTGCGTGCAAAACATAAAATCGATACACTTGTGTTCATTATGCCACAAAATAAATAGATACAGAAAGTTAGTTTTAAACAAAGAGCTTAACGCACACTTCTATTTACGAATATCAAATATACTTCAATACTGCTGAAAATCATTATAAACTCTACTCGATAATTGGAAACTTATTATTTTATGCATAACTTTAACAAAGTATAACAAATAAAAATACGTTATAAATTATCTCACCAAAATGCATGAATATGGTGACACTAAATTGTTGCCAGTAACTCATATTCACTGACATGCGACGTCATTGCGATTTTGATCCCATGACGCCATATGTTTTTTATGTTTTGGAGGGTTCTTTTATTAATTAAGTCTATTTATAAATGTCTGTCTGTGAGTGAAGTGCGTTCTCTTTCCTTGTATGAAGCGGGCCTTCTGCGTCTATTTATCTCGTGTCTTAGCGCTATGCCGCACACAGCGGTATTTGGCGGTTGTCATCTTAAATCAAATTATAATTCTAACATTCTTCACGAAAAATGCATAACATTGGAACCTTATACCAAACTAGGTTAACAATTTTTTGGTAGAGCTGTTATTAATTTTGTTGTACATATTTTTATGTACAGTACACGGCTTTTGATTTGGCATGGGGAAGCAGAGGGAGATACCATTTAGGTGACAGGCAAGTACATCTGATAGGAAGTCAAGCCATGCCACTGACACTGCAAGAACTTTCTATTTAATTTTAGCCTTTAAAGCGAGGCAGTTAAAGTTTAAAATTAAATGGCTTTTTGTAAAGCGAATGAGAGAGTGTAATGAAACTCTTTTCATTTAATTTTGGACTTTGACTGTATAGAAATAAAGTTTAAAATTGTGGAATGGCAATGTTTTTGTAGAATTGACAAGGGCGTCACACTCGTGCTGCCGACCTTGCCCCATTTTGAAGAACTCCATATGAGAGTGTAGATGACACAAGCATCTCAGTTAATAATAAGAATATCGAATTAGACTAGGTATGGATACCCGTCACACTACCGACTAAGATCGGATTGCTCCAGTATTGTAGAACCTTCTTTTTATAGCACAGCCTATATTCACAGTTTAATATTTTTTCAGAGTAGTTAAAACCTGAGTTATATCATTAATATTATATAAGCACAAACGGGTCTAACAACTCTATAAATGTATCAAACTGTCAGTCTGATGTACGATTAAGAGAACGCTCTACAAAAACCGAAGTAAACCGATCTTACCCGAACTCTCACTCTTCTTCACAATGTGTCAAGTCAAAAGTTCGGCACTGTATGTATAGTCTGCAAAGGAGATAAATATACTTTTCATATGAAGGTGTATACTTATTCCCTTTGTTGACGGTACTTTACCGAAACAGTATCAACTCCGCAAGATTAAATTTTACCAATAATTTAAGTAAATACGAAATTTTAAAATTATGTGACCACAAAAATGCGTTTTGTTGGACACTACCACTTGTGCATTTATTGACAATTAATTCTCAACATTATTTTAGACATGTTTTTAGGGTTTCTTAGGATAAACACGGAACCATTTTACTAAGACTCCACTATCCGTCCGTCTGTCTGTCTTTCACAAGCCTGTGTAAGAGCTCGCAACAGACTAATAAGTTATAGAATAACACCTACTGACGATTGGGACTATCTTTAATACACCCCTGTCTACCCTTCCTAGATTTCCTAGATATACAGGCGTGAAAATTTAACAATTAAAGTGTGGTAAGATCCAACACCTCATCTCGTGGTAAAATTTCATTGATAATATTTCGCAGGCGCCATACACTTCTTCACTTCTATTCTTTTTCATACAGCAAATTTTTCAGCTAATACATTCATATCACAAGCGCCTAAATAATCTAAAATACATTTATACAATACAATAGTGCATTAACTCTGATACAAATACATACTTACTGTACAGTTCTAAAAATGGCTGACGGTACAAAATATAAAATTAAGATGAAATGTCACAACTATAAAAAAATAGTAGGTAATCAAAATTACTAGTATCCCTTACCATAGGGTAACTTAAGCTAAGTTCTTGCTCTTGTGTAAGGCGTCCATCATCATACCGTCACACGGTAGGTTTTGCTGTCAGTTTAACCACAGTCACGGCAGTATAACCATCATTCAAACGTAATCCATGACTGATGGCATGAGCGTGTAATGGACGCCTTAGGAAAGGGTTCTTGTCGGTAGTGTAATGACCAGGATTCAATCTCAGATCCTCCTGAAAGTATGGCCTGTTCTTTAATAACCGTTCAACGTGCTCTCCGAGGCACGGAGGGGTTTCAATGTGTTAAGAGTGGTCACCCATCCTAAGACTGACAACTTAGCCACGAGTATCACAAAATAAAAAAAAGTATATCATAAAAAAATGTAATTCCACGAAATGAAACTGTCTTGTGACGTGATTGATTTATATTAGTCTGGCAACCCTAAGTTACATGTAAAAAAGTTTTAAAGACATTCCATCTTGATTTTATATTCCGTGGCCGCCTACCAATTAATTTTAAATATAAAAAAACACATACGGTGCAAATTCTTAATTTAGTTACATGAATTTAAATCAATTGCCATAAGTACTTATTACGTTCAAAGACTTATCTTAAGCCTCTTTCACACTGTACTAGATTCCGAACATGCAATAGGAATATGTATTTAGGAAGTAGTAATGATATCTAATATTAAACTCTGGTCCATACAATATAGAGGCTATACAATTTATGTGGAAATTGAAGCACGCTGTATACAAAGTGAAATTAAATTTTAGAAAAAAAATAAATAAACAAATTCAAGTTCACCCTGTATATCAACATTAAAAAGCTTCGAATAAATGTAATAGTGTAGCGCATATGAGTGAAGATAACCGCTTGCCACCAAGCGTTTCAGCTGCCGATAATATTGTTACGCTCTACACAGATAATTTACAAATTAATTAAGAATTAATTCAACATTACATTACAATTAATTTATCTAACACACAAACATTACATTACAATCATTTTAGCAAGGGAATCTGGAAGTACAACGCTACGCGCTTACGTCACGAAGGGTATATAGTATTTACTAGAGGAATAAAATTATTTGTATCTACTTTATCACAGTGGGGATCTGTGAGGTTTTCCATTTTAATGTCGCTAGTTTAAAGGAATGGACAAATTTTAGCTCAACCACAAAAACACCATTAGGTTAAGTACTGTACAGTGTACAATATAAATAAGTAAAGCTTTGTATGTTTGTAATATAAGGGCGCGTTCAAAGATGTTACTTATTTGAAACATTACAGTGTAATTAATGTAACAAAAAATATTCAAGGTTCTATTCTTACATATTTCACGAGCTTCCTCTCCTAGCGTTAATCCTTTCATGCAAGCCAGTTTAGCGTTCTCCGTTATATTAATAAATCAAATAAATTAAATATGTCTTCAATAAATATTTGTGATATGATGTTTTTGTGGCTGAACTAATATTAATAAATATGAATTAATTGTTACTAAAAGTCTTTTGTATGGTGAGGTACTCTTTTAGGAATAATTTAAATTTTGTAACAATTTCTTTCTTTATAAAAATAAGTGATACTGATTGCATTTTTGGTATATAACTGTCTTGTGGCGAAACTTTGTTTATCACGGCCGATACTGACTACGTCAAGACAAATAATTTTTATCGAGCAAATTAAAATAGACCGTAAATCAATGTCAATAAAATTGAAATTCAAATGATAATTGTATCGCCGTTACTCTGCTTTGTGGCTAAGGTTATAGAAATTTCAATTTTATGCCGATGATCATAAGGTCTGTTTTTATTCGACTAATAAATATTTTTTAGTGCCGTCAGTCAGCTTCAACCATTATCTGTCTCGCTCTATTTGTTTCTACGTAGTCTTGTGTCGTTGGCAGTGACATATATGTTAACGACCGTACTATAGGATGTTATGTCCTGCACCAAACAAAAGATTTACCGTACATTTAATTTATAAATATAATCTTTTACTCGTATATCATTGCTCAACTGTTACAAGTTTTACGCCCTTATAGATAATATTATCTAAATAAATAAATTTTAATAACTGATTGCATGATTTACTAGTAAAAGGAAAGTCCATAACTTTTGATGTTACACGTAGGAAAGAAGAGCAAGACTTCGGCTAAGATCGGTATGCTTCGGTTTTGTATAGTGTTCTCTCTATCGCACACTAAACTGACAGTTGTGTAACTATATAGAGTTGTTAAAACAGTTTGTATTTATAAAATATTTAACTATAGTTTTAACTACTCTAGGTAGATATGTGATAAAGAGAACGCTCTTTAAAGCAAATCTATCTTTGCCTGACTTTTTCTTCTTCCCAAGGTGTTAAATCAAAAGCTTGGTACAGTAAATATATTTAAAAGGGGGAACAAACTTATGAGAAAACCTCTAGCAGACATTTAGGATAAAATATCTTTCACCTAGCCATGCACTCGTATAGTATATAGTACTAAGTATTTAGCTGCTAATATCCTACTTATATTATAAACGCGAAAGTTTGTAAGTATGGAAGTCTCAGTAAAAACTACTGAATGGATTTTAATGAAGCTTTACAATAATATAGCTTATACATCAGAATAACATATAGGCTACGTTTGGTCGTGATAACCGACATCCACGCGGGCGGAGCCGCGGGCAACAGCTAGTAATAAAATAAATCTACTTGAGCTGAATTTTTATAGCTTTTTTGGGTAAAATATGTTGTATTGAGCGTTGTAATTCGATAAAAAAATTCATTCAATGACAATTCTGAGTGACATCTGTTCCAAATGTAGTCGTGACGTGACGTGAGAAGACGGCGGATTACAAATGGTTAATATAGAAGAGAGAACTGGCGTGAAATTAGACCATTTGAAATGTGTCGGATTTTACCAATTTCCACAGAATAAAATATGGCGGTACAAAGTTCGCCGCTACAAAGTTTAAAATATATATTTTTTTCATTTACAAATGATATATTATAAAATAAATATTAATGTTGTATTCAAAATTGTAGAGAGCAAAGTCTACCATACTTTTCATTTCATGATCACACCGAAATTAGTTAAAAAAACTAGGTAATATTCTGTTTGTTACCTAACTCCTAAACGAACGAACCGATTTCAATGAAATTTAGCATTTCAATAGGTTCCAAAATGATTTGAAAACTCAATTGGGCCCGGTGGCGTTACTGTTGGCCCTTCTCGGGTACAGTACGGTGCCTGTCGTGCCCACTAGTATACATCTAATAATTTCTAGTACAAGATACTATACGGATGCATGTGTACCGCGGGGACCGCTCAGAGTTCATCCTTGGGCCCTTCCCGCTCCTTATCCAGCGAAGGCTTTATCGTCTCCAACAACTTTGTGAGGGCTTGCTCCGTCTGTGGAAGGAACGGTCTTTAAAAGTTTTGGAAGTACAGATACCGGCAGATATTTTGAAAAAAAAATGTGTACTAATATGCGAATCAAAAATCAATGAAAGGATCGATCATACCAATGACTGAACTAGAGTCTGGCCAGCGAAAGATAGTTCTAGAAAACGGCGGCTAATTAAAAAAAATAACATGTTGCAATGCTGATTATACAGCGACAAAACGGATCTATGGCAGTCGTTACGGGTAGTTGGAGCCCTAAAAAGTCCAAAAACAACGGTCTAGCTGCAAAACTTCGATATCTCCTAATGTTACCATTGGGTCGTGGAGGTCAGATGGCAATCGCTTCACGGAAAATATCGAGGTCTAGCCAAATCTGTAGTTAAGACTGGTAAAGCGGACCCCAGACTCCGAGCTTCGGATTCGACTGGGAATTAACGCTAGGATGAAGATGGAGAAGAAAACGATTTGATTTGTTTTTCATTCTTCGTATTAGGTACGCATAAAAGTAAACCTATATGGTGCTAATGACACGTGTTGACGCTAGCAGACTTGTGAGACCGAAAAAATAGATGTGTTTGTATTTTCAAAATACAAACAATCTCATGGTAATAAATCGTCATATCAACCTATGGCTGGGGGGTACACTACACAACGAAACGATTTATTCCGAAAGTCACAATCCCGAATTATAAAATTTCTAATTTCATAATTCCGAAAGTCAGAAATCCGACATAATATTATAATTCCTATTTATTGAAAACCCAAATTTTAAAATTACTCGACTTTCGGATAAATAACTATCGTGTTTTTGAGTACCTACATGAAGTTTTGCTTCTTAAGGTGCGTACAAATTATATAGCATAACATGTTATAAAACAATGTTATATAACATGTTTCAGTAATGTAGACACTGAAGTTAGTACAATGTTGCAAAGTTATAAAACAATGTTACATAATGTGGACGTGTTATATAACACAAGTTATACAACATGTTACATAATTTGTACGCATTTTTAGGAATTATAATATTCGGAATTTTGAAATTCGGAATAAAATGTTTGGGAATTTTTGGGTGTTCCCGTGGGTGCTAGATGACCGACCTGTGCTAGGTGTGCCCTCGTGTGGTCGAGCGCGTCCCGCCACGCCCTTAGTTGAGCGCGCTGTCTTGAAGAATGTTGCTCCAGCAGCCGCGACCAGTCCGCCATCGCCGACCCACTTACACTGCTCATCCTGTACACAATAGCGAACAGTCAAACATCGGTTATCATAGCATCGTAATCATGGGGGTACCCAGAAGGGGCAAGTGGTGTGCTCAGATGAACTGTTCGATATGATGCCTAAAGGTTCAACCCCACCAAACGGACGGCATCGGAACGGATTTTACAATCTTTAAACAAAATAAATCTTATATCACAGCATTTAAAGTTTATATTACCAAGTCACGCATGACAGCTTGACGTGCGTCATGCCGCCGCACGTCGCTGTCAAGCTGTTGTGCGTGACTTGGTAATATAAACTTCAAACATTGTGATAATAAGATTTAATTTTGTTTAAAGATTGTAAAATCCGGGCCGATGCCGTCCGTTTGGTGGGGTTGGACCTTAAAGCTACAGCTACATTCTATCTCACACGATCCATTTTATTCGCCATGTTTCTTAGAGAGATTATTGATCCTTATGATTGTGACTATCGATAGATGTCATAACATACAGGATGTTATTTTTTAGGATTTTAATCGGTTCGATTACCGAGTGTGGCAAGCGAGTTTTCGGAAATCTCTAAATGCAGTTTTGTTTCTTTTTAAAAATAAAGGAATGTCTCTTTTAAGTAAAATGAGCCAACTTAAGGAGAACTTTCCCTCCAGGGCCCTACTTATTTTTCCACCCTGTATAAACACGCCTCTTTTTTATCGCTTTTGATGATCTTTTCCGCGAAATATTAACCAAAAAATTTACATATAACACTTAACCCAACCGAAAATTTAACCTGAAACCTCAAGTACAGCTATCGACTTCGCTACCAATAAACTATAACCTTTTGACAGTATAAGACAAAAACATGCAAATACCCAGTGGACAACACATACATATCTAACCTGTTCTGCAGATCCTCCAGGTCGAAACCAGGCCGTTCTGCGTGGTACAGCTTCCAGTACAGCACTCCGTTGAGGAGTAGCAGCAGTCCCAGGAGTGCCAAAAGCCATAGTGGTGGCCATCCACCTCCTCGGACTGCCACTCTTGGACCTGGCACTACTAGTGGCGGCCGTGGGGGTACCAGGCTTACTGGTGGGAGAGGTGGTATTGCTGATTCTGGTGGGGATGCTGTTAATAACATATTGTATATATTAGACTTATTTAGATTCTAATGGTGGTTATATGGTAGTCGAGTAAAGTGATAGAGAGATCAGTTTTAGGATGGGTGAGCATTATTAATACATTGAGATTCTTCCGTGCTTTAGAGAATACGTTACGCCAGTTCCAGTTGCCGTACGAACATCTATGGCAGTTATTACTGGGACTTGACTATCGACAATAGGCAGTTCAGCCGTCATTTTGACTCAAAGCCAACCTCAATACACTTGATAAAAAACTTGAAGGATTTATTTTTTATTTTTATATAGGACACGTCAATTTGACTTCGCCTCGCCTGATGGTAAGCTGAAGGCAAAGTCTCTGAAAAGAGGGCCACCATTACCTATATCTCGTCGCTTTGGAGGTGAAGAGATGACCCCATATTTACCAAGTTTCGGGATAAAGAACATTTAAGTGTCGAGGTTTAACAAAAAATAATAACAAGTAATTTGAACATTAATATCATTACGTAATGTTCCTTGTTTTTCAGATATAATCCCTACTAATATTATAAATGCGAAAGTAACTCTGTCTGTCTGTCTGTCTCGCTTTCACGCCCAAACCACTGAACCGATTTTGATGAAATTTGGTATAGGGGTAGATTAGACCTTGAGAAAGGACATAGGCTATATTTGGTCGCGATAACCGACATCCACGCGGGCGGAGCCGCGGGCAAAAGCTAGTAATAAATAATTTGAACATTAATATCATTACGTAATGTTCCTTGTTTTTCAGATATAATCCCTACTAATATTATAAATGCGAAAGTTACTCTGTCTGTCTGTCTGTCTGTCCGTCCGTCTGTCTGTCCTAAACCACTGAACCGATTTTGATGAAATTTGGTATAGGGGTAGATTAGACCTCGAGAAAGGACATAGGCTATGTTTGGCGTTTATTCCCAGTAGTTCCTTTGCTAGTTCCTTTGAAGGAACTACTGGGACTTTTTTGTCCCTACAGTTCCTTCGAAGGAACTAAAGGAACTACTGAGACTACAAAGTTGCTTCAGTTCCTTTGCCAGTTTCTTTGAAGGAACTACTGGGACTTTTTTTCCCTATAGTTCCTTCAAAGGAACTGGCAAAGGAACTGAAGGAACTTTGTAGTCTCAGTAGTTCCTTCGAAGGAACTATAGGGAAAAAAAGTCCCAGTAGTTCCTTCAAAGAAACTGGCAAAGGAACTGAAGCAACTTTGTAGTCTCAGTAGTTCCTTTAGTTCCTTCGAAGGAACTGTAGGGACAAAAAAGTCCCAGTAGTCCCTTCAAAGGAACTAGCAAAGGAACTACTGGGAATAAACGAATATCACGTTACATAATGTTCCTTGTTTTTCAGATATAATAATACATATAAATATTATCTTTTGTAATCAAACAGGTTTTGTCTGTTAAATTGTGGCTTGACTTTCTTCACCAGCAAAACAATGTTTTGTGCCGAATTTCAACCAGATTCCTTCGGTAGTTTTTGCCTGAAACAGTAACAAACATCCGTCCACACACGAGGTCTGTCCTACGTACCGGTGACGCGTCGGTTCCGTCGGCCGATCTTCCGCGCGGCGGGCACCACGCACTCGGCCTCCGCGCCCAGACGCAGCTCCAGCATGCGGCAGAACTCGTCCAGGCCAGACATCGTGTTCTTCTCCAGGAATGCTGTGACCAAATTTTTGACGGGTTAAGGTTGACACAGACAAGTTGTATTGTAGAATAGAATAGTTGATGCATGAGAGTGTCTTTTGCCTGACCCCGCGGATTTTCAATTGTATACCAGAGTGTATCAGAACCGTACCTAAGCTACAACTGTTTAAAAAACAACTCCGTGACCTTTTAACAGAAAAATGCTATTACTCCGTGAAAGATTTCCTAACAGATAAGACATTACAGCAGTACAAGGTGCCCTAGTTGTGGTGTGGTCGGTTCATACAGTGTTCGATGTAGGTAAATTTTATTTTGACAAAGTAAATTAATTATATCTTGACATCATAATATTGAATAGATAATAAAATCTAAAATGACATTATAAACTGACATCACCTACATTATTTCTATTCTATTTTTATATTGTTATTATTAATATTATTGACATTGTTAATTGAAATTGAAGGAATTTTGAAATGACTATTTTTAATGATGTGACAATGTTCTAATTTGTAATCCAGCCAGTAAAATTGCAAGCCTATTGATGATATATGGTGAAACTGTATCCACTGCCTATAACAACTACTCTGTAACCCATATATGCAATGAATTAATAAATGATTAAATGATAAACGAATATATGTAATAAACTTCAAATGTCATACATTCTTCTCAACGAATTACCACTTGTCTTAGAATGGGTGAAGCATCAAGCATTTGACGTTCATAAGTGCTGCTATTTAAAATTTATTTTGACGTCCATGAGTGTTACTGTCTAATATTAGTTTTGACCTGCATAAGTGTACTGTCTAACATTCGTTTTGAAATTCATGAGTGTTACTGTCTAAAATTAATTTGGATGTTCATGAGTGTTACTGTTTAATATTAATTTTGACCTGCATAAGTGTAATGTCTAACATTAGTTATGAAATTCATGAGTGTTACTATCTAAAATTTGGACCTTCATGAGTGTTACTGTTTAAATTAATTTTGACCTGCATTAGTGTAGTGTCTAAGATTAATTTTGAAATTCATGAGTGTTACTGTCTAAAATAAATTTTGACGTTCATGAGTGTTACTGTTTAACATTAATTTTGACCTGCATAAGTGTAGTGTCTAACAATAGTTTTGAAATTCATGAGTGTTTTTGCCCGCTTTTGCCCGCGGCTCCGCCCGCGTGGATGTCGGTTATCGCGACCAAACATAGCCTATGTCCTTTCTCGAGGTCTAATCTACCCCTATACCAAATTTCATCAAAATCGGTACAGTGGTTTGGGCGTGACAGACAGACAGACAGACAGACAGAGTTACTTTCACATTTATAATATTAGTAGGGATTACCCTACATCAGTACAGATACTTATTTGCAGTACAGTACGAACCTTTAGTCAAATGCCACATGCTCTTCTTGTACTTCACTCCGCCATAGAAGGCCAGGTCGGTGGAGTTCTCCGTCACCCTCTGCAGGCAGTAGTGGACTTGTACGGTGAAGTAGTCCGCGTAGGGGATGCCCGTGTTCTCGCTCGTCGAATCGATTGAGTACAACTGGCCGGGTTTTGAGCATTTGTTCATTACCTGTGAAGATATATTATCATTTAATAGCATGGTGGTTGCCGGCAGAGTAGAATTTGGGCTACCCCATCTACTCCTATCCGGTCTCGTACAAGGCGACTAAGAGATAGGGCTGTTTAACATCAGACAGATATATGATACAGCCCAGACTCATCCTCAGAAGCGTCACTCGAGTCAACAATAGAGCCCGGAATACGGTAATAGGCTCACCCTCTATTACATGGTATCGAATTACAATAATTGAGGAAATGTGGGTGTTAATTCACCTCTGCCCACTCTCCGGGGATAAAGGCGTGATTATATGTATGTATGTATTAATAGCATCGGTACAGGGCAATAAAAGGCAGGTCAGAAGTACACGAAACCGGCGGGCTTCCATGAAAGGATTAATAACAGTAGAAGAAGCTCGTGAAGTATGTAAGGATACACTGGAGGGAAATAGGCGTGAGCGTATGTATGTAATAGGATCGGTAGCGGTTAAGTAGTCGGCCTTGCGATTGAGAGGTTCGGATTCGAATCCTGGCCATTGCACTGTCGACGTGAGCACACTTACGTCGCCCAGCACTTACAAGCAATTTAGCCTAGCTAGGGAGAATATTAGTAATTGCATTTACTAGTATTCTTTACAAAAAAAATGTATGCTGTGTAGGTAGGCGGACCGGGTTCAACCTGGCAGGATTAAATATACATAGATACATATAATCACGCCTTTATCCCCGGAGGGTTAGGCAGAGGTGAATTAAGAATATACGAGTATGTTGATCACATTGATGAAGTAAAAAAAGGGCAGGTCAAAAACTGGCAACCATGCTTATAGTAAGAGAGCTTGGATCATTAACTCCGGTACCATCAGCGTACTGAATGAGATGTACATCATTAGACGCGCCTTTAATTGGAGAACACGAAATGGCTATGCTGCAAAGTCAAAAACCTGGTGGTGATACCAAAAATCAATTTTGAAAATGCTAAAAAAATCGGTACCTAATATTGAAAGATTACCAATTTTCGTTTGTTCCTGGCAATAGAGGAGATTTAGGACTATATGATAGTGCAGTGCTGCAAGCCTCTATAACTGGCCTTGTCAGAGGCAGCACCTTGCAAAGTGCCGCCTGAAAACAGGTATCTGGTACGATCGAATTACCAAATAAAACAGGGCTCATCTGAAAGATCATCAAATTCTGCGTAAGAAAAACCAGTGCTGCAAATCTTAAACACTGGTGAAGGTGGTTGCAGCAGCGTTTGAAGATATCGCATTGCGCGACTCGATTTGGTAGGTATTTCCATATTAGTACTATCGAATTACCAAATAAGAGCGGGCTCATCTGAAAGATCATCAAATTCTGAGTATGAAAAACCGGTGCTGCAAATCTTAAACACTACATGAAAGGAAAAAACTACTCAATGCTAGATGGCGAAACCACATGAGTAGATAATAGGTACAGAGACAAAGCTTCATAGAACCGCGCGATTCGGTTGCACTAATACAAGCACGCGGGGCATGGTGTGCGTGTCCACTGGCCGCTTGTCGCGTACGCGGTGACACTGGAAAAAACCGGTTTGCGCTGGCACAGCCAGTTGACAATCTAAGGGTCAGTGCGACGCACATTATTGGTTTTGTCAGTTTTAAAGTTTTTTGTTTAGTTAGTTGCAAGTTTAAATATTTAATAATGGTTGTTTATTGTACTGTGTGTATGAATAATACTAGAAAAAATAAAAATATATCATACTTTAATTATCTCAAAGAGTACAATTAGGTAAGTAAATATTTGATTATTACTTTTTCATGTAAGTGTATCTTTATTTTGATTGTTGACGACCAGTTGACGACCGTGTGGCGTAGTAGGTATAACATCTACCTGTCACGCTTAAAGTCGCAGGTTCGATTCCCGCTCAAGTCAAACATTTGTGTGATGGGCATGGGTGTTTGTCTTAGTCTGGGTGTTTTTTCTACGTATTATAAGTATGTATTTACAAAAAAGTATAGTATACCACTTGAACGTCCGGGCTTGACAGCCGTCCGACGCTTGAACGTAGCGCTATCGACAATGACATTTCATAACATAGACATGTCATATGCTTACAAATCAACGTAGAAAAATGTGCCGAACTCACACACACACATTTTTAATTCATCTACACTTTTGGTGTATTAACTTTAGAGTAATAGTTCGTGCAGTGTCTATAAACATACGATGGCATTTTCGTTATTTTTTTAAGTCATTGATGCTTCCGCTCAACGTCCGGCCGGCGCCGCTCGGCACGCGGTACTAGAGGCAAACGTTCCAATTGACTCGTTTTCCGATCTTCACGATTTTCGCGCAATAACATATCTACTTCTTTTTATATAATATCTTTGGCTATCGACATTCCGTGACGCTAAGCACATATTCCCTTCTTGACAAAAAAAGCTTATTATGTTACAAACTACTACAGCCACACCAAAATATAAATAGGTACCAAAAAAAAAAACAGCCAGTAATCTACAGATGCTATGTACCTACCTACATCTATACAAATAAATAAAATTGAAGTGTCCGTTTGTAATATTAAAATAACAGATTTTTAATGATTGCATATGAATGTAGGTACTTATACATTATTTATAACAAAAATACAATTTTTAATAAGTAAGGCCGGGTATTCATATCCTATCATACTGAATAATAAAACTATTTAACAAATGTTTTGTTTTTTTTTTACCTTAACCTATTTGACAACCCTACCAAAATAGGTATCAATTTTGCACGTTCTTAAGAAGCTTTGTCTCTGTTCGGCTTATCTACTCATGTGGCGAAACTTTGTATATGAGTATGTACCTACATTTAGTGACATCTAGCGTGAGATAGTTGTACTACGTAGGTAGTAGATGGAAAATAAACAAGGGGCCGATTTTAAATTCTCCTCACCCCATCTCACCCCTGCAATAGCCAAGCGTTCTTTCATAGGGGTATCTAACTACAGCAGCTTCTCTGGGTGTTTATAGCTAATAGTTTTATAGAAATATTATATGAAACATTTTCTGGGAAACGAAATTCTATGAAATTTCTGACAAGGGGCTCCCCACCCTCTCTTTGTATAATGCTGTGTGTTACTAACACTCTTCGACATCCCAAATATTGAATGAAATTTTGAAGCATTTATTACGCTGATTGTTCAAATCGATTTACAAAGAGAAAAACTAAAACCCGACTACTTAAAAATCACGCTCTGAAAAGTATTAAACAAGAAAATATCTAGGATAGCCGTGGTCGTATGCCACTTTTCCTTAGAATAGCATGTATGTATCGTTTTATTATAGTAAGTGGCATACGACCACGGCTATCCTAGATATTTTCTTGTTTAATACTTTTCAGAGCGTGATTTTTAAGTAGTCGGGTTTTAGTTTTAAACTTATTTTTTTATTTATTTTATTTTGGGGCACCCAACAACTATAATTTACGCATATTTGAAATGTGCTAATTGAGCTCTTTAATTTGATACCATACACGGCATATTTATCTCAAATTATTTTTTCAACACAGTACTTTATGGCCGCTAGAGGGCGCCACATTAGATTTAGTGACACGTCATATAGCCTATAACCATCGGACGATCAAGACAATTCTATCGATATGCTATATGTCCAGTTCTAATAAGTAGTTGAGCAGCTAGGAGGGAACAAACGAACATACATACATACATAGCCTGTCAAAATCATAACCCCCCTTTGGCTTATTTATTTATACTTCGTTTACGCTTCGCCGTAGTCGGGTAAAAAGAGAATCGACTTCGGGCGGGATTCGAACCCGCGATCTTTCCCCTACAGGGGAAGTCTCTTCTCTTTTCTCTTTGTAAATCGATCCCAAATATTGTTAGTACATAATATGTAGCAGTATGTCTGTCCGTACCTGAGTCTCGGTGACGCGCACCTCTTTGGGTCCGATGGGCCCCGACGTGAGCGCCAGCGTGTAGCTGAGCTGGCGGCACTTGCGGCCCGCCTGCGCCTGCCACGGGGCCTGGGGGACCATTGGTACACGTTATACACGAGTGAGGACATTGTATGTTGCTAGTGGGTCTCACAGATCCAGCAGAATTGTATTCAATTCATCACAGATAAATAATGTAATGCAGCACGAATGAGAGATGCTGGGCAGTGTTGCTACTGTGAAAAGGAAGGGCTTGTGAGACTCACTTTTTTGGTTGTTGGTTAGTTGGTTGGTTGGTTGGACATACACAGACGGTGCAGATTCACACATATACGAGACATATACAGGATGTCCCAAAATTCTAGGATAAGTAGGCGCCAGAAAGTGTACCTGCTTATGGAAAATATGGTCGCTTCACGGAAAATCGAAGTACAGGTTTTTTTTAATTATGTAGATACTAGATTAAAGTAGTCAAAAAAATTCAGAAAGCTTTTCCAAAGGTATCCCTACTTCCCTACTAATATTATAAATGTGAAAGTAACTCTGTCTGTCTGTCTGTTACGCTTTCACGGCTAAACCACTGAACCGATTTTGATGAAATTTGATATAGCGGTAGATTAGACCTTGAGAAAGGACATAGGCTATGTTTGGTCGCGATAACCGACATCCACGCGGGCGGAGCCGCGGACAAAAGCTAGTATTCAATAATGTAAATAACTGAATCACAATTATGTGGTGTGGTTTAGGAGTTTGTAACAGAAAGACGAAATTCCTACCTGCACATAGTCTGTGGTCCCTCTCGCAGCCAGAAATTCGAGATTAAACTTGGAATTAGTGAATATCATGGTGAACATCTGGTCGATGTTGAAGGGGAACTCCTGGTGGAGGAGTAGCTTCCCCTCGTGTGGTGCTGTGCATTTCTCTATGTCGCCACCGCTGGAACAAATACATGTCAATATAGAGAAATTCTTCTTTTTTATATAGGACACGTCAATTTGAGTTCACCTCGCCTGATGGTAAGCTGAAGGCAAGGCCTCGAAAAAGAGGGTCACCATTACAGACACGTATCATGTTACAATGGTGGCACTCAGCTTGACGGCCTCATCAGATGCTTTTTCACGTCCCGCTTAAAGGACCCAGGACTGTAGGAAGAGGGAAACACGTGAACTGGTAAGGAATTCCAGGTCTTAATGGTGCGGCAGAAGAAAGAGTCGCCGAACCGCTTGGTTCTTGATGGAGTATTAAGTGGTATAGTAGTGAAGCAGTTCATCTTCCCATCACAAGATGGCGTTGGCATACTCACTTGTGTGGCTTCTCGGGTTCGCTGTCTGACGTGTCGGACATGTCGGTGGGCAGAGTGTCTCCTGCCTCCACCTCGCGGTACTCCGCATCACCGTTCGTCACTGCAGACAAACAAATATGGTTATTTTAGGATGTAATTTATTTTGTTTTTATATAGGACACGTCAATTTGACTTCGCCTCGCCTGATGGTAAGGTGAAGGCAAAGTCTCTGAAAAGAGGGTCACCATTACTGACACGTACCATGTTACAATGGTGGCACTCAGCTTGACGACCTCATCAGATGCTTTTTCGCGCCCCACTTAAAGGGCCCGGGACTATAGGAGGAGGTAGTAATTCAAACTGTCTCCAAAATAATTGGGTTTGTCCAGCAAATTTACCATGGAAGTGGATGGTGGGTGAGAGGAAGACTTAAAAAGGCGATGGATGGACTGTGTGGAAGATGATATGGTTCAGAATGGAGTGAATGTTGAGATGACTGCTAATAGAGATGAATGGAAAGAGCACACATGTTGCGTCTCCACTCCAAATAAACTTGGGATAAAGGCAGGAGGATGATGATACTGACAAGCCCTATACAGTCTCGAGTGACGTCAACAGGGGCCCCGCGAAGGCCCCTTATTATCGTGCATTATTCAAATCAAATCAAATATTACAAGTAACTTAACATTATGTCCATCAATCTGTTCTTAATTATAATAGCGTTGTCGGGTCGGTATTATTTTGAAATAGATCTACCATATTGGGTACCAACTTTCGGCGGCAGAGCGATTTTGAGTATCAAAAATATTTTTCTCGGTATTTTATAAGCTGTTAAGGGGCTTGTGGGTAAATGGTAACCTAGTAGGTTCAGCGATATTAGCCAGGCCTAAGATTCTTTTAGCACGAGGACCATTCTTATCACATTGAGACCCCTCCGTCCCTTGGTGCTCTATTAGGCTGTCGGTCCCAGTGGTAGTTGCCATGTGAACATTTGTGGAATTCGTGTGGAGCCCTAAATCTCCGACAATTTGGCGGCCTTTATTCTACCTAGCTATATAGAGGCATATAACATTGTTATGTATGCACAATTGTTGTAATTTTATTCTGGTTGCTAAGCTGTGTTTATTTTCTTTCTTTCTTAACTACAGAATTTCGTTATCGCCAGTTGCTTGCGGAGGTCAGATGATAGTCGCTTCACGGAAAATATCGGAGTTCGGCTGTTTCATAGTTAGACTTAAAGCTAACCCCCAAGTGAGTTGGGAAAACATATGACAGTCGTTAACGTATGCCATAAACGTCGGAATACGAGTCACGAGTCGTATACGTCACATCCTATCATTCATCATTCTATTCTACAATACGCCGGCCACCATTGCCCCTTGTCTAGGGGGCAGATCCGTTCAGTCATTAGAGCGTGATTGAATAACAAACATTCAAATATCTTTACATCCCTATTAATATTATAAATGTGAAAGTAACTCTGTCTGTCTGTCTGTCTCGCTTTCACGCTCAAACCATTGAACCGATTTTGATGAAATTTAGTATAGGGGTAGATTAGACCTCGAGAAAGGACATAGGCTATGTTTGGTCGCGATAACCGACATCCACGCGGGCGGAGCCGCGGGCAAAAGCTAGTTTATAATATAAGTAGGATTTCATTACCGCCCGGTTGAGCTATCTCGCAGCTATCCACGCTGGAGCACTCTGACTCCACCTCCACGAACTCATACTCGTCAATATGCACGCTAGAGTCACTCATTTAAAAACCATATAGATTTCGTCCCACAATGTTACTGTTTGCCTGATGGAAAGCTATCACTTCACACCACAACACAAAACAAATGATATTGTCGGAAGCTTACGAGAATATCACACAGAAATATACCTTTTTTTTTTTTTTTTTTATCCTGCGAAAAATCCCCACGGATACCTCCCCCGCCGGAGTCGGAGGAGGAGGTTATGTCGGACTCGAACCGACTAAAACGCACGCCTTCTGTGGGTCGTCAGTTGCCGGAGGTGAGATTGTCATAGCCATATCCCTCGCACCCCGGCCGACCCAGGGCCATATCTCTTGATATGGCCCTCACACAGAAATATACCTCGGGATACGTATTTTAGACCTAAATCGCGAGACAAACGAGGTCTTGGGGCCAACGTATTGATTTTTAATATTCTATACTTAGTGAATGTGCGCTCGTCCACCGTAGTAGCCCCCTGTGCTATACTCAAAAGACACCCAAGTAACGTGTACGTATCTATCTAATATATAAAATTCTTCTGTCACGGGGTGCGTAATCGAACTCCTCCGAAACGGCTTGACCGATTTTGATGAAATTTTTTGTGCTTATCCGGTATCTATGAGAATCGGCCAACATCTATTTTTCATCCCCCTAAGTGATAAGGGTGCAGCGGGAACGGGATTTGAATACCACGCGGGCCGAAAATATGGCGGTACGAAGTTCGCCGGGGCAGCTAGTACTATTATATAATTGTAAAGTGGTCATGTCTGTACATTGGAGATATTTAAAAAAAAAATACTTGGGTTATGTTATGTTAACGATACTGAACACGAAAATATTTTTTTTGAATTTCCTGTCTATTTGTCCGCGATGGACGCAAAAACTACTGGACGGATTTTGATGCGGTTTTTTTTTGTTAGAAAGGGCTTGCTCAGACTTAAAATCTTACGTTTGTTTGATCGGAATCGGTTGAGTAGAACCGAAGATATGAGCAAAGGTCGCGTTAACCGAGATGCACGCGGGCGGAGCCGCGGACGGAAGGCTAGTACAAAAATAAAAATAAGTATTTCCACGAAGCTAAATCCCATTAGGGAGCATTGGCAATACATTGTATGGTTTGACCTCGACCCAATATTGATAGCTATTTTAGGTCCAAGATATTATGTCCAGAACTAAAATACCGAAACGTCGGGCTCAGTGTAAATAAATAAACACATAACACCAAATAAATCACGTTAAAAACCGCAAAAAATCGTTTTATTCCGACAATGAAATTATTTTTCCTTCAGTTCCATACTTGGTTACTTATCCGTATCCCTAAAGCGAAGCAATAATACTGATTATGAAATACAAAATGTATCGCGGCTATCGTTAAATGCCACAATGAACAAAAATGTATTGTTTGCTCGTTTATGCTACTCAAACAAAACATTGCAATTAGGTTAAGTAAACATTACTATTAGAGATTTCGGGATATTTGCCATGTATTGTTTAATTGTGGTACCTACTGTTGCTTTCTTGTCTACGGGTGTATACATAGAGAAACAGGTTACCTGTGACTTTTTTTTTTATGTACGGCACGTCAATTAACTTCACCTCGCCTGATGGTTTTTTTTAATATAGGACACGTCAATTTGACTTCGCCTCGCCTAATGGTAAGCTGAAGGCAAAGTATTGGAAAAAGAGGGTCAACATTTACAGACACGTATCATGTTACAATGGTGGCACTCAGCTTGACGGCCTCATCAGATGCTTTTTCACGCCCCGCTTAAAGGACCCGGGACTGTAGGAGGAGGGAAACACGTGAACTGGTAAGGAATTTCAGGTCTTAATGGTGCGGCAGAAAAAGGAGGAGGGTGATGAGAGGGCGAGTTGGGGATGAGGGCCGGATCGAGAGATGTGGCCCAGGGTCGGCCGGGGTGCGAGGGATATGGCTACAACCTCACCTCCGGCAACCGACGGCCCACAGATGGCGTGCGTTTTACTCGGTTCGAGTCCGACATAACCTCCTTCTCCGGCTTCGGCGGGGGAGGTATCCGTGGGGATTTTTCGCACGATAAAAAAAAAGGAGGGTGATGGTAAACTGAACACAAAGTCTCAGGAAAGTGGGTCACGGGTCACCATTACAAACACGTACCATGTTACAATGGTGGCACTCAGCTCTTCACGCCCCGCTTATCTTTAATTGGGTCACCATTGTAACATTGTTAGTGTCTGTAATGGTGACCCTTTTTCTTGAGACTTTGCCTTCAGTTCAGCATCAGAGCAGTCATAATGTGTCTTTAATAAAAAACAGTTCTGGATTTTTTTGTATCCTTATATTTTTTCTTTACATACATACAATCACGCCTTTATCCCCGAAGGCTTAGGCAGAGGTGAATTACCACCCACATTTCACCAATCATTGTATTAAGTCCCACTTAATAGGGGGTGAGCCTATTGCCGTATTCCGGGCACTATTGTTGACTCGAGCCATGTATCAGCCTGGGCTGTATATATCTGTCTGATGTTAAACAGCCCTATCCCTTAGTCGCCTTGTACGACACCGCATGGGAGGAGATGGGGTGGCCCAAATTCTACTCTGCCGGGAACCACGCGGCTTCTCGAACTTATCGGTAATACTCGTAATGTTAGTCCAACTAAATTAGGTAGGTACTCTAAGATCATCTACTTGCTAATTGCTCACAGGCGATGTGGAACCACTCAGTCTCAGGAGAGACTTTGCTTCACTGTGTGTGTTTTACCGCCTATACAATGGTTTGTGCTCAGATGAATTGTTTGACATGATGCCCACAGCTACATTCTATCATCGCACTTCTCGTCATAGACGGGGAGTTCATCCTCACACATTGCGACCGGAAACGGTGCGCACTGTGCGGTATGAAAGGAACTTCATCCCTCGCACACTCAAGCTGTGGAATGAACTCCCCGCGATGGTTTTCCCAAGCGACTACAATATGGGGTTCTTCAAGAAGGGCATTAGAAGGTTTCTTCAGGGTCGGCAGCACGAGTGTGACGCCCCTGGTGTTGCATACGTCCATAGGCCACGGTAACCACTTTCCATCAGGTGGGCCGTGTGCTTGTCTGCCACCTAAGTGGTATAAAAAAAAAAAAATTGCTACTTGATAATAAAAATGCCGTCAAAATTGACACAGCCATTTCGGAAATTAGCCAAAACAAACAAACGGAAAAACCGACAGGAAAAACATGGTATTATATTATACCTAAGACCTAAGTATCGTAATATCAATTTATATTGACAGGATCGCGATTTATAGTTATATTTTTTGTATTGCATATGAACGAATTATAGGTAATGACTGTTTCCTTGTTGCAGTAATTAGATATCAAACTCGCCGAAGGTCGACACGACCTAGACTCTAAAATTGTTATTTAAAAAAAATAGTAAAAATAATTAATACTTTAAGACCTTTTGTTAGTGTGTTTACGCGCAAATAAGTTTTATTTTATACTAGCTTTTGCCCGTGGCTCCGCCCGCGTGGATGTCGGTTATAACGACTAAACAATAGCCTATGTCCTTTCTCAAGGTCTAAACTAACCCTATACCAAATTTCATCCAAATCGGTTCAGCGGTTTAGGCGTGAAAACGTAACAGACAGACAGATAAACAGACAGAGTTACTTTCGCATTTATAATAATAATATTAAGTATGGAGTATGAATTAGAAAAGAATAAAATGTATGGGATTCGCTTTGTTTTTTTATGTATATATTTACAACTATTAATTAAGCATCCTTGTATGTAGTCAGCATCATTTCTTGTGTATAAACTTATTTTTATTTTGCAAAACTTATTTGACCGAGTTACCATTATATTTCACTTGTTAATCAATTCGCTAACACATTTTTAAAACACAATTCAATACGACATAACAGAAATTATAAATTGAATCTTTTTTTTTTTTTAATTTATTTCATTACACTTATCCCGACATTTCGTTTACTTTTCAGCAGCTTTAATCACGCGGTTATAACACACATTTCAATGCGTAACATTCGCACAAACCTAAGACAATATCAAAATAATTAAAACGTAACGTAAAATAATTAAAAAATGTAAACAAAAACACTTAGTTTAAATGAATAACCTTTGTGGTTCTTTTGACGGTCACATAGGAACTAACCAAATATATAATACATTATGTATTATATATACATAATACCTTTTTATGTAATTTTGTTAAATTGTAGACATTCACAACGCCTTCCTTCATTATTCAACTATGTACTGTCCTTATCTTCGCGAGTCCTCTATCTGCCTTACTAATATCCTACTAATCTAATATTATAAATGTGAAAGTTTGTCCGGACGTATGGATGTGTGTGTGAATGATTGTTACTCTTTACGTAATCTACTATATAAAAATAAGTCGGGTTTTTCTTCCTGACGCTATAACTCCAGAACGCACGAACCGATTTGGCTCATTTTAGTCTTGAAATATTCGTGGGTGTCCAGGGAAGGTTTATAGGTGCAGCGGGAACGGGAAAAATATGGCGGTACGAAGTTCGCCGGGACAGCTAGTATATTATAAATACACTAGCTTTTGCCCGCGGCTCCGCCCGCGTGGATGTCGGTTATCGCGACCAAACATAGCCTATGTCCTTTCTCAAGGTCTAATCTACCCCTATGCCAAATTTCATCAAAATCGGTTCAGTGGTTTAGGACAGACAGACGGACGGACAGACAGACAGACAGACAGACAGACAGACAGACAGACAGACAGACAGACAGACAGACAGACAGACAGACAGACAGACAGACAGACAGACAGACAGACAGACAGACAGACAGACAGACAGACAGAGTTACTTTCGCATTTATAATATTAGTAGGGATAATATTAGTAGGGATACTTATTCACCCCATAGAGGTATAATTTTATTAACATCCACATTTCACCAAATATAATTTTTGTCTTCTATAACCCTATCACTAACTTTCCGTCAAATTTCTGGGAAGTACCCGTCGTATGACTGGCCTAAGCATTAGCCAGCCTGCACCTCTAGACAAGTGGCAATTCGTCGGTCGGCGTTTGGTAGAATAGAATGCCAAATGTCGACAGCCTCCGTGGCGTAGCGGTAGTGAACGCGGCCGCTACGCAGGAGGTGCCATAAGAACATCTATGGCAGTCGTTACGGGTAGTTGATGCCCTAAAAAGTTCAAAAACAACGGTCTTGCTGCAAAGCTTCGATATCGCCTAACGTTAACATTGGGTCGTGGATGTCAGATGACAATCGCTTCACGGAAAATATCGAGGTCTAGCCAAATCTGTAGCTATGACTGGTAAAAGCGGACCCCAGACTCCGAGCTGAAAGCTTCGGATGCGACTGGGAATTAACGCTAGGAGGAAGAAGAATGCCAAATGTATGGGATTTGACGTATATGACAGGCGTCAACGAATGTCAAAAACGTCAAATCCTATACATTTGTCATTCTATTCCATCATGCGCCGAGCAACGAATTGCCACTTGTCTAGGGGGGCAGTTTGTCACAAACGTACGGGTTGTATCTAACAAACGATACAGCTGAATATCATTCAGGTCGTTAATTTAAAGGCGTCGTTTAGTTAACAGCCTAGGTAAGCTGCAACGGCTGATTAAGCTAGTAGGCTGCGACATATACATTTATAGATTAACTAGCTTTTGCCCGCGGCTCCGCCCGCGTGGATGTCGGTTATCGCGACCAAACATAGCCTATTATGTCCTTTCTCAAGGTCTAATCTACCCCTATACCAAATTTCATCAAAATCGGTTCAGCGGTTTAGTCGTAAAAGCGAGACAGACAGACATACAGGCAGACAGACAGAGTTACTTTCGCATTTATAATATTAGTAGGGATTTCTACGTTGTGAGTACGTAATCATTGTAATCAACAAATAATGTACCTTTTATCGATTATTTAACTATTACGAGGCAATAGGTATGAACACCTAATATCTGATAAGCGATATACCGTGTGCGATGATGCTCTAGGGACTAATGTTGTTTTTTTGTTATTTACATACATATTTTCACGACAGCCTCCGTGGCGTAGCGGTAGTGAACGCGGCCGCTACGCAGGAGGCGCGGGTTCGATCCACGCTCAGTGAAAATATTTGTGTGAATTAAATATGAGTATTTGCATTGGTCTGGTCGTGCCTCGGAGAGCACGTTAAGCCGTGGGTCCCGGTTGCCATGAGAACATCTATGGCAGTCGTTACGGGTAGTTAGAGCCCTCAAAAATCCAAAAAAAAACAACGGTCTAACTGCAAAGCTTCGATATCGCCTAATGTTAACATAGGGTTGTGGAGGTCAGATGACAATCGCTTCACGGAAAATATCGAGGTCTAGCCAAATCCGTGGTTAAGACTGGTAAAAGCGGACCCCAGACTCCGAGCTGAAAGCTTCGGATGCGACTGGGAATTAACGCTAAGAGGAAGAAGAAGAATACATATTTTCACGCTTATCAATCCCCAAACGGGTAGGCAGAGGTGTATTAATACCCACATTTCACCAACTATGATATTCGGTTCTGTATGTATGTCTTCCACCTGTACATTATTCCCATCCCTACTAATATTATAAATGCGAAAGTAACTCTGTCTGCCTGCCTGTCTGTCTGTCTGTCTGTCTCGCTTTTACGACTAAACCGCTGAACCGATTTTGATGAAATTTGGTATAGGGGTAGATTAGACCTTGAGAAAGGACATAGGCTATGTTTGGTCGCGATAAACGACATCCACGCGGGCGGAGCCGCGGGCAAAAGCTAGTACATTATAAAAAAAAATCTCGCCAAATCAATACTGCCAGACGCTTTCGCTATCGAAACTGTGCCCAAAATCTTTCGCTTCGAAACGACTACACAATCACCTTGTAGAATAGGCAGGGTTGTTAATGAAGGTACTGACCGAGAGGTGGTGAGGAGTCTCTGTTGGAGACAGGTGGCCTGGAGCTGCGGTGGTCTTCTCGCGCGTCGCTTCCACTCGTCTCCATACACGTCGAATCCACCAGGTCCTGGATAAATTTAAAGAAAATGTCACTATGATCACTGTATCCAGGTGAACTGACGAATTGAAAAAGGTGGCTGGGACAGACTGGATGCGGAAGGCAGATGATCGGTATACGTGGCGCATATTGGGAGAAGCCTATGTCTAGCAGTGGACTGCAATAGGCTAATTGATTGATTGATTGATCACTGTATCTGATGATGATTCTCGGGTCAGTGAAAACGTCACCGGATTTTTATGTTGAGAAACGTTCAGTTGTTCTTTCCTATATACCATTTAGTGGCAGACACACAGACTTTTTCTTCTTCATCCTAGCGTTAATCCCAGTCGCAGCAACCGAAGCTTTCACTTCGGAGTCTGCGGTCTGCTTTACCAGTCTAACTGTGGATTTGGTTGGACTTCCACAATCCAATGGTGACATTAGGCGATATCGAAGCATTGCAGCTAGACCGTTGTTGTTGGACTTTTTTAGGGACCCAACTACCCGTAACGACAACCATAGATGTTCGTATGACAACCGGGACCGACGGCTTAACGTGCTCGCCGAGGCACAACCGATACATTACTTTATGCCACCTGATGTAAAGTGGTTATCGTGGCCTATGGACGTATGCCACCAGAGGCGTCACACTCGTGCTACCGTGTAGAAACATTCTAATGCCCTTCTTGAAGAACCCCATATTAAAGTCGCTTGGGAAAACAGCACAGGGAGTTCATTGATGTGTCAGTTTAATTACATAAGTGTGTGCTGTAATCTGTCGACACACAAATACACGCGTGTATTATTACTGCTATCACAAAGATTAACGATTAGTATTTCGCGATAGCATTAGTAGCCTGTATCGTCCCAATTTATCTCTGTTTTGCAGACAACGCTGAAAAACAAAGTCATTTAAGTTACGATGATAATTCACGTGTGTTACTTTCACACAGGTGTAGGTACGCCTCTTTCACATTGGCATGAATAAAAACATTGAAACATATAAACATTTAGATTCTGGTATTCGCGTATCTCCCCAAAATTTAAGAATGTGACAACACCACAAAATTGATATCCAATAATATTAAAGCCGCGTGGTTCCCGGCAGAGTAGAATTTACCCCATCTACTCCCATGTGGTGTCGTACATACAAGGCTACTAAGGGATAGGGCTGTTTAACATCAGACAGATATATACAGTCCAGACTCAGCCTCAGATACATGGCTCAAGTCAACAATAGTGCCCGGAATACGGCAATAGGCTCACCCCGTATTACGTGGGACCTAATACAATGATTGGTGAAATGTGGGTGTTAATTCACCTCTGCCTGACGCTCCGGGGATGCCTAAGGCATGATTGTATGTATGTATGTAATATTAAATTATATGAAAATATTTAATCTCATAGATTCCTCGTGTGTTGCCAAGTAACTTGTCTCAATGAAATATTTTATTAGTTATATTGAAGTTTTTGAGGGAGAGATTACATGGGGTCGAAAATCATAGTTGGAAGGTGTCAATTTAATACACCTCTGCCTACCCGTTCGTGGAATAACAAGCGTGAACGTATGCATGTGGGTTTTGTGGAGTATTGTTTTGACTTATTTTAATATTAATAAGTATTTTAATAAGTAGTAATCATTTATCTCGCAAAAGAAAACAAATAAGTAACGCGCAATGACTGACACAGACAACGTATGTCAGTCAAAACATAAAGTAAACAAAGCTGACGATGATTCATTCAACAATATATTATTTCCTGCAAGTCTTTCTAATATTTAGATAACTTTTTCTTTTACTAGTTTTGGAAAACAGAAATAAATATGTCTGTCAATACCTGAAGGGCTACCCCTTCCTTCGCTTGCAGAGGTGTATTAACAGTGATAACACCCACATTAACTACAATTTTTGGTTTTGGAAAAACTTCACATTATTTCTCGTTGATTCCTTGTCTAGTAATCATTCTTTAGATCAAAAAATAAGTGGTGGTTCTTAAGTGAAGCGAGAATTCATTTTAAATGTAAAATGTGGAACAGATAAATGAGTTAATGTTAGCATTTACATTTCAGTTGGGTTCAACTTTCAGCTACGAAACGGCTGCACTTTGATATTTTCCGCGAAACGACTGCCATCTGACTTCCACAACCTACTTAAAGTAAAGCTAACAACTCCTTGAACTGAAGGGGACCAGACCCTCGATTCTGCTAAAGCAAAACTACGTATGCCACTGATACTGAAAGATATTTCCATTTAATTTTAGCCTTTAAAGCAATGCAGTTAAAGTTTAAAATTGAATGGCTTTTTGTAGGGCGAATGAGGGGGTGTAATGATTGTTCTTAAGTCTCTTAAGTCTTTTCTTTTAATTTTGGACTTTAAGACTATAGCAATAAAGTCTATTCTGCAGTCTCTGTATGGTTTTTCTTTAGTAGAATTGAGGCCGAGGAGACCACCACCGTACCTTCAACATTGTCAAACCGCGCTAAATTGTTTTTGACATGCATTTGACAGTGACAACCGTAGTTCCGATTTTGGTCACTTCACGGCATCCTTGCTTTTAGTATACGATCTCACGTAAAAACCGCATATGACGTGGAGTTGCGGATACCAGCCCATGTTACCATACCGTAGTATAGTACATATACGATCGAAGTTATATACCGTCCCTTTTGCACAAAACCATTACTCCAAACATCACATTTTCTTTAAGTCCATGTCTAGATTCGGTACATAGTAGCTAGATTTTCAAACTCGTTCCACACAACACTAAACAAAACATTTTTACATTCACACTTACTTTCTTTTTTAATTTCCTGAGCATTATAACGCCACATTCGTCCACTTATCGCGGTATCGCGCGCCAACTGATATCGCACCGAAAGTGAGATTACTGGTTAGTTATATTCCGGTATGTTTTTTATCAGTGTTTGTTTATCTGCGATTACCAACAGGTGTTTATCTAAGAGTAGTTAGGTCTCATTGTCAGCTGGGAGCTATAGTGCTGTAGTGAAGAACGTAACTCCGAGAATTGATATCTGTCACTCCCTGGCTTTGCCCGTGACATACATATGGCCACTGGCCACGACACAGTATTTGACTAATGTGGCTATTATCGTACACATTATTATTGTATGCTTTGTTACTGTTTCTTTATCACTACATATTATAAAACAAAGTCGCTGTCGCTGTCTGTCCGTCCCTATGTATGCTTAAATCTTCAAAACTACGCAACGGATTTTGAAGCGGTTTTTTTAATAGATAGAGTGATTCAAGAGGAAGGTTTATATGTATAATACATGCATAATATTGTAGGGAAACACTGATAAATTGAGAGATAATACCACGCGGGCGTAAAATATGGCGGTACGAAGTTCGCCAGGTCAGCTAGTAATAAATAAATAAATAAATAAAATAAATAAATAAAAATATAAATAAAATATAAAAATATAGCCGTGCCAACTTGGAAGGCATTAAATCGCCTGCTGTTGGACGCTGTAAGGCAAATTTGTTGTAAAATGGGGCTATTTAGACAAGTCGCAAGCGTCGTTCGACTGCGGGGCTCCATTCCAGTCCATGCTGCATTTCCACCTGTACTATCGAGGACCTGAGTAAGGCAACGGACAATGCTGTAGCCGTGGTCAAATATGAGGCCAACAAAATGTAATCTTCTAATATATAAAAATCAATGCCACTTTTCGTTGTTATTTTATAACTCAAGAACAGCTGAACCGATTTGACTAATTTTAGTCTTGAAATATTCGTGGGTGTCCAGGGAAGGTTTAAAGGATCCCTACTAATATTATAAATGCGAAAGTAACTCTGTCTGTCTGTCTGTCGGTCTGTCTGTCTGTCTCGCTTTTACGACTAAACCGCTGAACCGATTTTGATGAAATTTGGTATAGGGGTAGATTAGACCTTGAGAAAGGACATAGGCTATGTTTGGTCGCGATAACCGACATCCACGCGGGCGGAGCCGCGGGCAAAAGCTAGTAAAATATATATGAGCATTGACTCGATGAAGAAGAACATAGCCGTTTTGGATCTCAGTGGAGTAGAATAGGGCCAGCCCATCTCTTCCTGTGGGTGTCGTAGAAGGCGACTACGGGATAGGTTGTTCTCCATCCGACAGTAAACATACAGCCCATGACAAGTGCCCGCTAGACGGCTATAAGCGCGCCGCTTATTGTTGCGTATAAGTTGGCGAAATATGGGTGTTAGTACACCTCTGCCTACCCTTTTTTTTATCGTGGGAAAAATCCCCACGGATACCTCCCCCGCCGGAACCGGAGGAGGAGGTTATGTCGGACTCGAACCGACTAAAACGCACGCCGACTGTGGGTCGGTTGCCGGAGGTGAGATTGTCGTAGCCATATCTCTCGCACCCCGGCCGACCCCGGGCCATATCTCTCGAACTGGCCCTCATCCGGTGTGGGGACCACGGAGTCCCCAACTCGCCCCCGGGTATGGGGAGGCACGCTATGCGCGCCACCGCCGCACCTCTGCCTACCCCTTCGAGGATTTACAGGCATAGAATCAGTTAAAAAGTAGTTTTATTTCAATATTTTCAGACATATAAAACTTACAATATTAGATCATAGTAATCGTAGAAGTTCGCAATTTGCTAATGAAAGAGACTCACGTAGTATTGTTTACAATAGTTACACAAAGTTATCTATAAGTTGATTAGACTCTTGTGATGTTATAGAAGAAAAAGTATCGATCGTTGAACTTACATATTCTAGGTTATTGTTTCAGCACGAGAAACATACTAAAATTATCGAGTTAGATTGGATAAAGTGAATGCTCAGACGGATCTTGAGCCCGAGACCATTCCCTTACCGCCGTTCCCAATAACTTATCTACAGATAAAGCTAAAGGTAGATATAGTTCCTTTGTCAAATCCTACTGTTATTTTGCTACTATGAATTGCGTTACCATAGAGATTGATGACGTTTTTATCCTTTCTAATGTCAAAACTGGCGATAGATAGGTTATTGGGAACGGCCGTTAGAGTAGGAAAGCTTTTACCACTGAGTTATTGAACCACGTTTTGACATTAGAAATTCTTACGCGTTGCGTCGGGGATGCGGTAAAGAAAGAGAAAGTACGAGCGAGATACCGCAGTGAGGGCTGGCAGCGTACTGACCAAATCTCATCCGCGATACTCCGTCTCACCACGCACAATACCCAAGGCACGTTACGGTCGAACTATAGTAAGTAACTCCTTGTACATTATGTCAAATGTATGCTCATACATAAAATCCGTTCTTTTCTTAGCGGATGTCTACACCCTATAAGGAACCTACCTGTCAAATTTCAAGTATGTAGCTGTTATAGTTTCTGAGATAGCTGTTATAGTACAAATCGGAACAGTTGCCAGTAAAGAAATTACTGTCAATTATGGGGTTCCTCAGGGTAGTGGTCTCGGACCTACCCTGTTCTTAATCTACATAAACGATCTGTGCAAAATGTCCCTCATAAATTGCAAAATTATCACCTATGCGGATGATACTGCTATTCTTGTTAATGGTCCTAACTGGCTGGAAACTAAATCTAACGCCTTTGTTATTCGGGATCGGGCGTTGATATCTGTGACACAGTTTATACTATTGCAGATATCATCGTTGCATTGTACTATGTGAAACTGTAAATTCTTCCAAATAAATGAATTTGAAGCCGCGTGGTTCCCGGCAGAGTAGAATTTGGGCCACCCCATCTCCGACTAAGGGATAGGGCTGTTTAACGTCAGACAGATATATACAGCTCAGACTCAGCCATGGCTCGAGCCAACAATAGTGCTCGAAAAACAGCAATAGGCTCACCCCCTATTACGTGGGATCTGATACAATGATTGGTGAAATATGGGTGTTAATTCACCTTTACCTAACCCTCCGGGGACGGGGATAAAGGCGTGGTTGTATGTATGTATGTATGTATGAATTTCGTGATAAATTATTGAGTGGTATATCGCTTTTACAATAGATTTCATACCTCTGGAATGGAGTCTGGAGCTAGAGAGGGCACGTCGTCCGGCGGGTCTCGGTTGTAGCCCTCCTCGTCAGAGTTGAACCCTAGCTCCTCGCCGTAACAACTGTGCACCTGGGTATGAAAGAAACAGAATTAAACTACATAAATTGTACTGTTTATTTGTGATATTAAGATAGCAGTTATTTAATAAATGCATTTTTATGTATAAAACATGTCAATATCACTTACACCCGTATTCACAAACAATACTGTGAGGTCTCATAGTGTGCTCGAGCGCATAGGGCTGGTAAAATTAATTCACAAACATCACGGAGCAGTATCTAACGCAGTGCGTTCCCTCAACGAAGTATTACTTAAATGTTGTCTATTAATAAAAAGGCTTGCCAAAACGAACGTACTGAGAATTTGTCGTTCTTTGCACAGTTTTGGTAGTACGCATAGCGAAGTATTGTTTGTGAATACGGGTGTCAATCTCGCCTGATTGTAAGCTGAATGCAAAGTTTCAGGTAAGAGGGTCACTATTACAGATTCCTACTATGTTACAATGGTTTGTTTTTTTTTATTAAATTCTCGTTCCATGATATACAATAATTTTACCGGAATTTAACGGGAAATAATCTGGTCGAAATGTCAGGAAAATCAAAGGTGTAATGTAACTGTACCGTGATATCGTTAACATTATTGTAAATGTTACAATGGTGTTGTTTGTACATTCATAAATATACAAACATTAAAATAGTTGCCTTTGTCTGTCGTCTGCCTGTCTTTTTGTTCCGGGTAATCACCGAAATGGCTAAGCTGATTTCGAAATAACTAAATGCAACACACAACAAATAAATTTCGTACATAAACACTGCAATTGACATAACCAGTCTATGCACCTGTGACAATAAACACACTATTATTTAAAAACGACGTACAATTTGGGATGGGCAAAAATCCAAATGTACTGGCTTCCCTCCAACTTGTCACGAGTATTGTACCTGTAGTATTTATGAATTAAAATGTCATAACTGCGTTTGATTTTTAACCAGCGACGGCAAATGATGGGTGCTCAAAGTTGGACCTGTTTGTATGTTTATCGTAGTATAGTGCCCAAAGGGATGGACCGATTTGAATTTGTCCGCTTTTTCCAGTCTAACTGAGGATTTAGCTGTTCTTTTTTTTTTACTACTTAGGTGGCAGACAAGCACACGGCCCACCTGATGGAAAGTGGTTACCGTGGCCTATGGACGTATGCAACACCAGGGGCGTCACACTCGTGCTGCCGACCCTGAAGAAACCTTCTAATGCCCTTCTTGAAGAACCCTATATTGTAGTGTTCTTCAATATTTCCCGTATTGTGATTGCCATCTGACCTCCAGAACCCATTGGTGATATGGCAGCATTGCAGCTAGACCAGTTGTTGGACTTTTTAGGACTCCAACTACCCGTAACGATATTGATATATAGATGTTCGTATGGCAATCGGGACCGACGGCTTAACGTGCTCTCCAAGGCACGACCAGACCAATGCAAATACCTATATTCATGTATACAAATATTTGCACTGAGCGGGGATCGAACCCGCGCCCCCTGCTTAGCAGCCGCGTTTACTACCGCTACGTCACGGAGACCGTCTTATTTTAAACATTAATTGAAAATTAGATTAGCTTATTTATTATTCCGGAATTAATCCACGCCTACGTCACATGCAAGCCGATTATTGAGCAATACTCTGACGTAAGCTTCCCTCTAGGGGGCTGGATGTCACTAGCAAGAAAGATATTAACAAACTGACATACCAACATTGCAAAAAAAAAAAAAAAAAAAAAGTATATACCTTTAAACCCGCCAAACACTGTCTCGCACCAGAGACAAAAAGCTACTGAGCATGGACATTGCTATCCCTAAAAGGCCTCGCCTCATAGACTTTATAATGTGTCCCAACCGCTCGCGAGAGATGATTATATTATTGCATCACCTACTTTTCAGTTCGCATTATATTTTTCGATATCTGCATTTGCTAGGTTAAGTACTACTAGCCAGGTATGTTTTAGGATGGGTTTAGGATACTTATTTATTACACGGTATAGCGAGCGGTAGAGTGCGATCGCTATGCAGGAGGTGCGGTTTCGATTTCCGCTCAGTGCAAATATTTGTACACATGAATGTGGGTATTTGAATTGGTATGGTCATGTCTCGGAGAGCACGTTATGCCATCGGTTCCGGTTGTCATAAGAACATCTATGGCAGTCGTTACTGGTCGTTACAGTCCTAAAAAGTCTAACAACTGGTTTAACTGCAATACTTTAATATCACCAATGAGTTGTGGAGGTCAGATGGCAGTCGTTTTACGGAAAATATTGAAGATTAGCAAACCTTCAGTTAGACTGGAAAAAAACAGACCCCGAATTAACGCTAGGATGAAAAAGAAGATTATCCATCTTGAAAGAGTTTCCGGTTGCTTCCGAGGCTTTTACTTCGATGATTCGGTTACTTCTTTTTATTTCTTTTATACGAGTTTTGTGGGAGCGACTGCCACCTGACCCTACAACATATCCTACACCTACGTCTTCACGTGAGTAAGTAGGAGTAGCTATAATATATTTATATACTTAGTGTTTGTGCCATTTTTAAAAGCTGCCATGTTTCTGCATGGCTTGTCCTACTAATATTATAAATGTGAAAGTTTGTGAGAATGGATGTGTGGATGTGTGGATGTTTGTTACTCTTTCACGCATAAACGGCTGGACCGATTTGGTTGAAATTTGGTATGTATATAGGTTATACCCTGGATTAACATATAGGCTATATATAAGCGATGAACGGGATCAGAATACCACGCGGGCGGAGCCGCGGGCAACAGCTAGTCTATATAATAATACGCCATTGATTATCTTAAATTCCTCAATTCAGAAACCCAACATTGATCTGTATTAGCAAAATCTCATGTCATACATATGTATGTATGGCACAGTGCGGGCAATATGCGCATGATTTAGCATTAATGTCACCATATGTTGTGCTTTGAGAGTTATCATTTGACTTGCCAATGAAGTTAGAGTAGCGGATATTTTGTCCGTGCGTCTCAAAACAATAGCTCATTTTATTCATGAAAAGAATATTATTAATAGACCAATACTGTTGGCAGATTCCGCGAGTACCTATAACTCTTACGACTTGAAATAAAAAAGAACTTTTTAACAGATTCTTTTGCAATTTTAAGCTATTGCATAGCTTCTATCGCGGGCCTTGAGCGTGGAGACCGAATCCAGAAATTCCGTAACGAAAAATGGTAACACCCCCAACTCCGAGCTCGCACGAATCTAGACGAGCTGCTCCGAAGTAGCTCCGCTTAACGTAAGTAAAGTAATCGCTATGTAAAAAGCCCGTTTGGACATTTCAAGTCCATGAAGTTCTCAATTTTGAGAACGTAAAACAATGATATTTTTCAAACGTAGAATGACATTTTTCATTGATGGGTACCGCCCACTCCGCTCAGTGCTGTCCATAACGAGTTTTTTATACTCTCCACAGACTATTAATAAATTGGTTATGGTAAAAATAAATCGATTAAGATATTTTTTTTAATTTTATCATAAAAATGTCTAAGACAAAGTTAAAGATCGTACACCGATCTGTAAAAATCCGGTCAAGTGCAAAACGTGTGTTAATGTGCAAACACGACTCGTGTTTGCGCATTAAAGATTCCTCACGAAACTGAATTGTGGTGCGAACTAATGCTACATGACCGGCAATATGCTACATGACCGGCAATATGCTACAGTACTGGCAATATGCAGAATATGCTACATGGCATGGCCGGCAATATACTACAAGACCGGCAATACTTTGATTGCGTTGAATTAGAAGTTTGATTTTAGGGTACCTACTCCTCGTTGAGCGAGAATCCTGAAATGTGAGACGAAGCAAGGTCATAGAGCACAAATAAAAGGAAGCGTTTGAAAATCCGTGATATATATATATTCTTCACGGAAGCGACTGCCATCTAATGATCTCCACAACCCAATGGCGATATTGGGCGATATCGAAGCACTGCAGCTAGACCAGATTGTACTTATAGGGTTCCAACTGGGTGCCTCTTGTTTCGCAGACAGAAATTTCATAGAATTTCGTTTCCCAGAAAATGTTTCACATAATATTTGGTACTTATATTTTTATTTCGAATATTATTGTTTGAAAGACAATTTACCAGAATGAAACATATTTCACAGAAAAACCATTTAATGAATTTTTATTTACATTTTTTTGTTTAATAAACTTATCAAACAGTAGAATTATTTTTTAAGGTATATTAAACCACCACCATAATCGAAAATAATTTGGTCTAACGTTTAATAATTTAGAACACGTCATTATAGTTTACACCTCGACTCAGAGTACCCCGACTTGGATACGTTAGGTTAGAAGGCTAAGGCGGGAGCGAAGCGGAGCGGAGCTCGCGCCGAGCAACCGTGGTCGCGGAGTGACTAAACATCAGCGACTATTTACGTAGAATGAGCTCGCGGTTTCGTTAAGTCTGACTGTTTTTTGCTGTTTTCTAGGTCTTTTTTAAATTTTAGGCTTGTAGACTTCAAGATTTGTAGGTTTAATTATGTCTAGAAGCCTGGAAGCCTAGAAACCTAGCCCTGGACCCCCAGAACTATTACCCAGTCTTCTTTAGTAATTTTGGCACAAGCTTCATTCAGCAATGTCATCATTTTCTTAGTGGAGAATGGCCGCTTTGTATTGTGGCGTGCTGCATATCCTTTCATTTGAGCCCAGATCAGCTCAATAGCATTGTACTGACAATGGTATGACGGCGTTCTTGTCACTTTATGTCCATGCTGAAGTGCCCATTCATCAATTTAATTTTTTAATTTTGCAGGTTTAATTTTTTTACCAGTTACAGCAATTCAGCTCTTAACTATTTCGTATCAGCTTCAACGCCTGATCTTTGTATCCATGCTACTAAATCGGCCTTTTTGTTTGCTTGAGTAGGTGCTTTATTTATTTGAACTGAGAGGTCACGGTGCATTGTACACAATAATTTTATTATGCACTGTTCAGAGAGGTTTGCTAACAGGTTAGTAAACCACTCTCTGATATTATTTTGTACTTTTAGACTCAAATGCGAGCAAGGTATCATTCACAAAACCACCACTAGCTGACCCGACGACGTGGCAGATGATTAAGCGTCCACCTTTTCCTATTGGCACTTTTGAGCAAGAGGCCTTGGTATCATCTGTCCATGACTGCGGCACGGTATGATTCGAGTTCAGCCAAGTCTCATCGACAAATAATATGACATTATCCCAATTTGTGACTTTGTTGTGTTTGCTGTTATCTAGGTTCTTAATTCTTAATTCTTTATTGCACACACACAATACAGATGTAAAACATAATAACAATTAAAGAAGCATGTACAAAGGCGAGCTTAACTCAATATGAGTTCTCTCCCAGCAAACCTTCGAGTAGCAGAGAAGAAGGTATATTGTAATGAGGGGGATGTGAAGTGTACAAAAAGAAAGAAAAAAAAAAAAAACAGACAGTAAAGAAAAAAAAAAAAAAAAGCGTACCTAAACAGGTACCTACTCTATCTACATAATATATATATATATATACATAGCATACATAATATTCATACATACATACACCTACACATACACGTACAATATATACATATTATATACCTACATATATATCATACACATACATAAACATACACATATATAGATAGGTACATAAATATAATAAATAGACTACATTATCGTGATAGAAAATATTCCTTAGTTCTTCTCCTGAATTTGTCCAAAGTATTACTACTGCGAATAGTGTGAGGTAGTGAGTTCCAAAGCCGTACAGCTTGCACTGTGAAGGATCCATCATAGCAGCTGGTACTATGTGCAGGTGTGCGAAGTAGAAGAGAGGAAGAAAGACGACAGGGCTTGCCCCTGGGCACAAGATACTCAAAGCGTTCGCGCAAGTAAGTGGGAGCATTAGGATTATGAAGTATAGTATAGAGAAGAGTTAAGATATGAAGGTTACGGCGCTGCTGGTTTTTTTATTCCTAGGCTTCAAATATCATCTTAAGTCACCCCGGGACCAGGGCTGCTAGAAAGTAGCCGACGTAGGGTTAAAAGTAAATAGTGACAGATAAATCGAGATAGAAGCCGTTAAAAAGTGGTTTCATTTCAATAAGTGATATAAGCGTAAACTTCAGACAGTAGGTATCAAGAAAATGATTTACTAAAGATTCATTTTCATGCGATTTCTATTGGTTATTATTGAGTGAATATTATTGTAATAAAAATGTTAAATGAAAGAAAATTGACTTTTCGCAGTATTGTATTGTTTAAAAATACCTACAATATCAAAGTTTAGATTAAATTTTCTAATTAGAACTTTAAGCCAATGAACTTTACACTACAATACAATACATATTCTAATCGATCAAATACGCATACAAACTTGAATCGATTTATCTTGAGTATCGTGTACCGAGTGGTGTGGTTACATCCCTAGTTACGTCCAAATGACAAATGTCATAGTGGGCCTCTTACGTTGAGACTACTTTAATTATAATTGCATAAGTTGTTAGTTTTCAAATTCAAATTCAAATCCAGACTCAGACTCAGAACTCAGAACTCAGGACTCAGGACTCAGGACTCGGAACTCAGACTCAGAACTCAGACTCAGAACTCAGAACTCAGAACTCAGAACTCAAATTCAAATTCAAATTATTATTTATTATAATTGCATAAGTTCATAAAAAATGCTATGCAATAGCTTTACCGCGGCAGTCCCCGAGTGCCACACGTCTTTTTTTTTTTTTTTAAGAATATAACAACCGAAATCCATACTAATATTATAAATGCGAAAGTAACTCTGTCTGTCTGTCTGTTACGCTTTAACGCCTAAACCACTGAACCGATTTTGATGAAATTTGGTATAGGGGACCTTGAGAAAGGACATAGGCTATGTTTGGTCGCGATAACCGACATACGCGCGGGCGGAGCCGCGGGCAAAAGCTAGGTACTAATATTCCCGTTAACCCTTTCAGCTAAGCTAATTTGCTTGTGTCAGAAGTGGGTTCACGTCTTCCGGGACCTCTTGAAAAAGCATCTGACGAGGCCTTCAAGCTGAGTGCCACCAATGTAACATGGTACGTGTGTACCCTCTTTTCCGAGACTTTGCCTTCAGCTTACAACAAGCGAGGTGAAGCCAAAATGAGGTGTTATACATAAAAAAAAAGATAACATCACGGTATACGGTCAGAAGGTATATTTCTGCTTGAAGCTAAGAAAGTCATTATCGCTCTTGTATAGAAGTGATATATTCTGTCACATAGCAACTATCAGTATCTTCGCCCGCGTGTAATTCTGTTACCATTCCTGTTCCCGTGACCCATGGGAACTTTATTTTGGAGCATCATCCATTTTTAGGGTTCCGTAGCCAAATGGCAAACAACGGAATCCTTATAGATTCGTCATGTCTGTCCGTCTGTCTGTCTGTCCGTCCGTATGTCACAGCCACTTTTTATTAAGCTTCGAGACTATACTCCTATATAAATACAAACTCACCCACTGCCAAATGTCGTGGCTGCTCATGGGCTGGTCCATCAGCGCGTTCTGCCAGATCCTGAACAGCATCAGGTACGCCTTGTCCCTCCCGGAGAACGACGTGAGGAAGTTCTTCTCGCTCTCCGTGCATACTAGGATGGCGTTTGGTATTACCTGTGGGGGGAAAGGAATATTTTAGTCTAGTCACATCATTCGGTCAGTGAAACTTACAGGAAGAAAGAACTACAGTCCCGGGTCCTTAAGCGGGGCGTGAAAAAGCATCTGATGAGGCCGTCAAGCTGAGTGCCACCATTGTAACATGGTACGTGTCTATAATGGTGACCCTCTTTCCAAGACTTTGCCCTTGGATTACCATCAGGCGAGGCGGAGTTAAATTGACGTGTCCTATATAAAAAAAAAATATAATTATTTATTTATTCATAGGCCCATTGCACTCGTCATGTTCACAGCACTCACAGAAACGATTCGCCTGGATTTTGCTCAGGATTCGTGAACATACGGATCACTGGATACCAGACGCTCGACAGTTGAAATCCACGTTTTTGGTTGAAGTTCTTGTACCTTTAAATTTCAATCGCTTCTTTCACCAATCTGAGTACGTATATAGTAACGTTCTGCCGAGAGAGTTTGAGGGTTGTGTGACTCAAGCGATTCGTGCCTTCTTCCAAAAGTTGTTGAGCGATAGCCGAATTCTGTGGCTCGTTATTCTTGACCGCCCGGTAAATATCCCGGTGATTGTTAAACTACCAATGTGAATGACCATGTCAACCTCAAATCGTATACTTCAATAGAATAGATTGGTCAATGTATAGGACTGATATACGTAGACGACTGTCAAAAACGACAAAATACGTGTCAAAACCGATTCATAATTCAATTCTGCAATACGCTGGCCAACGAATTGCCAGTTGTGTAGGCTTCAGACTGTAATTAGTATACCACAGGACATCCTCAAATGTGCTGTATAAGCGTAGTACACGTTTTTTGGCTGTAAATAGAAAGGAGAGAGAAAGGACCTGGGACTATAGGAAGAGGGAAACACGTGAGCTGGTGACGAGTTCCAGGTAAAGACAGTTCCAAGATATGACGTGCCCCGCGGCATAATAGTCTGGTGAATGCTATCCAAGGGTCTGGTGAATGCTATGACGTGTGAGGAGTGACTCACGAGCGCGGTCTTCTCCTTGGTGATGGCGGTGACGTCCTTCCAGCGCAGCGTCATGCTGGTCTCCCAGCCGAAGATGGACGCGTAGAAGCACAGGTAGTTCTGCGACGCGTACAGCCGCCCGTGGGCCAGGATGTCCTTCTGTAGCGCGCACGAGTAGTCTGCACAAAACAGTAATGCGTCATAACATATAACTCATAACATAAACTCACGCCTATATCCCCGAAGAGGTAGGCAGAGGTGCTAGCACCCACATTTCGCCGTTTATGTTTAGGTCCCAATGTAATAGGTGGCGAGCCTATTGCCATTAACCGGGCATAATTGAAATAATAGTACATTAGGCAGTTGTCTCACCGGCAACGATGAACGAGTAACGAGTAGAGCTAGAATGAGAAACGAGTTGGCGAGCGGCGGGGAGCGATTGCGTGCTGGGGACTCTGTGGTCCCCACACCGGAAGAGGGCCAGATCCAGAGATATGGCCCTGGGTCGGCCGGGGTGCGAGGGATATGGCTACGAGTGACTAGTTCCGATAGTTGTGTAGCTCAGCTATAAGCGAGTGTGCGAGTGAGGCGAGCGATTACTCGCATCACTCGCTCGCGGCAGCCAAGCGTACAGTCCTAGCTTTACCATGAGTTGACACCGAAATTAGCGATTAGCGAGTGTTATCTTTCATAGCTCTTGTCGCTCAGCGATCAACTATTTGTATATGCATCTCTTTTCTTTACACGGAATGTATATCTATTGTACATTTTTTGAGCGAGAAAATAGTCGATAGTTACTCGTTTTCTCGTCGGCGGCGGTAGGACAAGTGCCTTATGGTACAAGTGTGCAAAGTTGGTGATTACCGCTGAGGTGCTATTGCTTATATAAGAGAGCCGAGGACGGTCATCACCATACACATGTGTGTCATACGACGTTTTTCAACACACTTGCGAATAAAATAACACTAAAAAAAATGCTAAAAAATAGTAATAATTGATTCGTTTTCCTGCGCGCGCGCATCTAACAATGGCGATAGGCCATAGATATTTAAAAGAATGAGGCTTGAATTTAACTATTTTTCTCTGTATTACCTACTTACAGAAAAAAAAAGCTAGATTTGAGTGAAAATTTTGTTTAGGCTGCATCAAATGAGCAAAGAATATTGAAACTACTGATTCGAATTGGAAAATGTATTTTTGTGTTGAATAGCCCGTTTATCTAGGAAGATTCTTCTTCTTCCTCCTAGCGTTAATTCCCAGTCGCATCCGAAGCTTTCACCTCGAAGTCTGGGGGCCGCTTTACCAGTCTAAACTGCAGATTTGGCTAGACCTCGATATTTTCCGTGAAGCGACTGCCATCTGACCTCCACAACCCAATGATGACATTAGGCGATATCGAAGCATTGCGCTAGACCGTTGTTTTTGGACTTTTGAGGGCTCCAACTACCCGTAACGACTGCCATAGATGTTCGTGTGGCACGACCAGACCAATGCAAATATTCATATTTATGCTCACAAATATTTGCACTGATCGAACCCGCGCCTCCTGCGTAGCGGCCGCGTTCACTACCGCTACGCCACGGAGGCTGTCTGAAGTAGAAAAGATATTTGAATATTCTGGTCTAACTACAGAACTTTGATCTCCATCAATGAGTTGTGGAGAGTATATTATAACAGATACTTAATGGAAAACATCGAAATTCAGCCGTTTCATAGTTAAAGCCGAGTCCAACTGAGTTGAGAAAAGCCTTAGAGACCATCCTCTGAGGCTTTTCCGAACTCAGTTGAGTTCGGTGAGTGAATACGTACCGACGATGAGTCTCTCGTCGTCGGGCAGATCTTTGAACAGTCTCTTGAAGTCGTCGGATTTGCTCTTGTACGTGGGGTACAGCGAGTTGTACCACGATTTCTTCTTGGTCCGCGCCCCCCCTCCCGTGTCGGATGCCTTCATGTTTGTGCTGCCTGATGATAACTGGAATCATATATCACTTATTATTTACGATTGTGGGTGTTGGAGCGTTCGCCTGTTATATCTATGTTCGCGAGTTAAATTCTCAGTTTGGGTGTTTCTATGAATATCAATCAATCAATAAGCCTATTGTAGGCCTCTCCCAATATGCGCCACGTTTGCCGATTCTCCGCCTTCCGCATCCAGTCCGTCCGCCGTCTATGAATAATGTCAATGTATTTAAAAAGTAAATACAATTCTAACGGTCTCTAAAAAGTGGTAACCGTGGACTATGGACGTGTGCAACACCAGGGGAGTCACACTCTTGCTGCCGACCCTGTAACACCTGGTCTAACCCACTGACAGCACAAAACCTCTCCAGTGAGCTCTGACTACCCTACTCACTGATCCCACGAATACGCGCCGGAGCCGGTGGAGGAGGTTATGGCGGACTCGAACCGACTAAAACGCACACCGTCTGTGGGCCGTCGGTTGCCAGAGTTAAACCTATCCCTTGCACCACGGCCCAGGGCCTTATCTCTTGATCTGGCTCTCTTCCGGTCTCCACAGAGTCCCCAACTCGAATCCGGGTATGGGAGACGCCACCGCGGCCTGCTTCTGCCGTCACCCCCAGGCCCGCGCTCATGGGGGACAGGTTTGAGTACTTACCCTAGGGTTGTCACTCTTCTGGTAGGGGGGCGAAGCGCTAACGATCGTGATGGGGAGCTCCCCGCTGGAGATCGACGCGGTGTCGCCTCCGCCGTGGATGGCTGCGTGGATCGAGGACTCGCTTGTCTGCAATACGGACATCAACTTTTAACAGGCGGATGTACACCATAGTTACTATATTAGGCGTGTATTATACAGTAACGGTAAGGTACGAATAAGGCGTGAGTGCGATTAGGATCATAAAACTGAAGAACCGCGTGGTTCCCGGCAGAGAAGAATTTGGGCCACCCCATCTCTTCCCATGCGGTGTCGTACAAGGTGACTAAGGGATAGGGCTGTTTAACATCAGACAGATATATTACAGCCCAGACTCAGCCTCAGAAGCATGGCTCTAGTCAACAAAAGTGCCTAGAATACGGCAATAGGCTCACCCCCTATTACGTGGTACCGAATACAATGATTGGTGAAATGTGGGTGTTAATTCATCTCTATCTAACCCTCCTGTATGTATGTCAATGCTGAAGATTTTGCTGGTTTGGTTGGCCCAGGAATTATTGGGTCAAATTGAAAAAAATATTTTTGCATGGAATAGTGCTAGGCTACATAACAAGAAGAAGACTATTTTATTGCCACACTATCAAGTTTTGGAACTCTTTACCAGTTCACGTGTTTTTCTCTCTACAGTCTTGGATCCTACAAGCGGGGCGTTAAAAAGCATCTGATGAGGCTGTCAAGCTAAGTACCACCAATGTGACATTGTTGGTGTCTGTTATGCTGACCCTCTTTACCTCCTTCCATCAGGCGAAGTAAAGATGACGTGCGCTTTTTAAAAAAAGAAAAAAAAAACGCATTCTCACCTTATCCGCGCCGTACCGTTTCTGTACAATTCACGCCTTATAAAGATGTTTTTTAGTACAACAAAGAGAAGGAATGCTCTTTACCTTGTCATTGTCCAGTGGGTCGATGGCATTATCAGCAGTCCGGAGTGAGGCGGAGGGAGACGGCGACGGGGAACGGGACACGCTCCTGGAACAGACGAAAAACTAAATAAGTATAAAAGGAAATTATATTCCAGAACATTCTAGACTAGACCATTCATTGAGTGTTAGACCATTCAATGAATTCAAATGTAGCGTCGCCGCGTCGGTAGCTAAGTGGTTAAGTAGTTAGTTTTACGATTGAGAGGTTTCGGATTCAAATCCTGGCCATTACCAAACTACCGTCGTGAAAACACTCCTAGCACAAGCAATTTAGCTTAGTTGGAGGTGTTACATTGAATATTAGTAATTTCGGTACTAATATTCTTTAAAAAAAAAAAATTAAGAACTATAAATATTCTTCAACAATGTGATCTATTTCGGATGACCCGTGATCATGGTGCTTGCATACATAATAATACTTTTATTTGTAAATCCATACATAATGTACATAGGGTCACCCAGACCACAGACCATTCAGACCAATGCAAAATAGATATATTCATGCATTTTTGCGTTTTTTATTTTATTTTAATAATTTATTTTATTTTATACTTTTTAGTTGTAACTTATATATTTTTGTGTTATAAGAGTAGTCTCCCAATTTTCTTGATTTCGATTTCTTCAAAAAATTTCAAAAAATAAATACCTATTCCAAATATTTTTTGACATCCATTTTGGCGCCAAAAGTTCACCATATTATTATAATAAATTATAACTTAATTTTTTCACATTCTATGTTTGAGATATCGATCATTGAAATCCGTAGTCGTTCAGAAGATATGAGCTAATAAAGAATATTACAAGCATACATATACAAGATACTACGAAAATCATAATTCTTCTTCGCAGTCGGTTAAAAAAATAAAGAATTATTTCTTTGTAGCCTAACTCATGCAAAGAACATTTTATTTCTTACCCTAGTTGTTTGGCTGTGTATGTGTTATGGGTGGTTTTCACTCTTTTGTTAGAGAGGTGAAGCGCTGACAATCGGGATGGGAAATTCCCAGCTCGATATCTCATTGGAAACATGGTCTCTGTCTACCCCATTGGGGAACAGGCGTGACTGTGTATGTATATTCTCACATCATATTAGTATTCCCAGGCTAGTACACTACCGGGGTGAAGCCACTTATTTTAGCTGGAGAAGATAACGGGAATACTAGACATTTTGTTTACTAGCACTTAAAGTGCTTTACGGTTATTGCTGCACTTACTAGCAGGCTAGGCTAAAGTTCAATAGTAACCTGGTGACAAAATTTGAATAGTTACCGGCGACAAAATTTGAATAGTTTACCGGGGAAAAAAAATTTGAACAGTTACCGGCGATAAAATTTTAATAGTTACAGGTGAAAAAAATTAATAGTTACCGACGACAACATACGAATAAATTACCGACGACAAAAATTGAATTGTTACAGGTGACAAAATTCGAATAGTTACCGGCGACAAAAATTTTATAGTCACCGGCGACAAAATTTGAATAGTTACAGGTAACAAAATTTGAATAGTTACCGGCGACAAAAGTTACCAGCGACAAAACTGGATATAGGTGTTGCTTACACACACTCAAGCAGTTGCACTCCCTACCGTTACGGCACAGAGGCGTTGCTAGAACTACGCTATCATGCAACGAACCACAAATTATCTTATGGATACATTATAATGAAAACACAATATTTATTATTGACAAGACCGATAACATATTTGGTACGTTATCTGCCATTTTAATGTTTGTACGCACAATACACATTGTCATACATGATTAACAGACATTGCGACATGACAACTAAAGACAATAAGCTATTACTTCCTAAGTACTTCTTGTTCTTCACCCTCGTTAGTCCCAGTCGCATCCGAAGCTTTCACCTCGGAGTCTGGGGTCCGCTTTACTAGTCTAACTCAGATTTGGCTGGACTTTGATATGATCGACTGCCATATGACCTCCACATTCCAATGGTGATATCGAAGCATTGCAACTAGACCAGTTGTTAGACTTTTTAGGGCTCCAACTACCCGTAACGACTGCCATAGAGTTAGTATGGGAACCGGTTACCTTTCTGATACTTTTGTAAGTACTTTAACAAAGTCTTCTTTTATATCACTTAGGTGGCAGACAAGGATATGGCTCACGTGTTTACCGTGGCCTATGAACGTGTTGCAACACCTGGGGCATCAAACTCGTGCTACCGACACTGCAGGAACCGTCTAATGCCCTTCTTGAAGTAGCCCATGTAGTCCTCCGCAGTAATGAGGTCCTTGCTGGGACCTTCTGGATCAGGCCAACTTCACTTGCAAGCTAGTAAACCTGTTGACTGATGGACGAGGCACTGGTACAAGCTTTCCTCTTCAGATCGATTTAGAAAGAGAAAAGAGAGTCGACCTCGGGCGGGACTTACACCCACGATCTTTCCCTTACAGGGCGAATGCTCTAAGCACTAAGCCACCGAGACCGCACGAAGCCAATCCAAATTCCTCTATACTGCCGTCTTTGGGACGAGTATCGGTAGATGGCTCCACCGTCGCCCGACAAAGTCGATTCTCTTTTCTCTCTTTTTTTTTTTTTTTTTTTTAATAATAATATTTATTTATTCGCATAATACAGTTAACAAGTTGGTCACATATTTGAATAAATAATGAATGCTTCAAAATTTCATTCAATTTCCTCTTCAGGTTGGAAGGGCAGGTGGCAGTCGTTCACAGAAAACTGACATACCATACAAAAATGATAAGCGCTGGCTCCAAAGTACAAAACTTTGGACGTATCTGGGCAATCGCAATACGGATGATGAGGTAAGCCTGTGAGCCTAGTTATCTATATATCTTATACGAATGCCTCTGTGGCGAAGCGGTAGTGAACGCGCCCGCTACGCAGGAGGCGCGGGTTCGATCCCCGCTTAGTGCAAATATTTGTAAGCATCAATATGAATATTTGCATTGGTCTGGTCGTGCGTCGGTCCCGGTTGCCATATGAACAAACATCTATGGCTGTCTTTACAGGTAGTTGGAGTCCTAAATAGTCCAACAACTGGTCTAGCTACAATGCTTCGATTAACCCAAAATCGCTATTGGGTTGTGGAGTTCACATGACAGTAGCTTCACGAAAAATATCGAATTCCAGCCAAATCCGCTGTTAGACTGGTAAAGCGGACCCCAGACTCCGAGGTGAAAGCTTCGGATGCGACTGGTATTAAAGCTAGGATGAAGAAGCCTCGTATTCCCAGTTCACGTGTTTCCCTCCTCCTACAGTCCCGGGTCCTTTAAGCGGTGCGTGAAAAAGCATCTGATGAGGCCGTCAAGCTGAGTGCCACCATTGTAACATGATACGTGTCTGTAATGGTGACCCTCTTTTCAGAGACTTTGCCTTCAGCTTACCATCAGGCGAGGCGAAGTAAAATTGACGTGTCCTATATAAAAAAAAAATCATGTTTCCACACGCATGTTGTGATGTTTCGCAACCGATATGAGTTAGTGGGTAATTACTTATCGTATACTGAACGTGATGATAGTACAACAATTATCATATTAAAGTGATAAAATGATAATTATAACGAAGACGATGAATGAATATCAATTGCAATGCTTTTGTACTTTGTACTATCCTGTAAGCCACAGGATACTATTGCTCGAGACTCGGGACCCAAAATGTGCTCAAAAAGCCTGGCGCATATTCTTTCTGTTACCCCGCGTTTACATACTGCCGCTCGCATTGCTCATCGTGTTGCCGGAAATATTCGCACGATTAATACCCTAGCATTCACACACTCCCATTATCGTGTTGGTCCGCATTACAGTATTCGCCCTGCAATGGAGACGGACGTAAACATATGGAGGACAACGCTGTAGCAGTCTACGCATTATGCTTTTACAGCATAGCGAATTAATTAAATAGAAGATTAATAAAAATACTATCACTTTCAACTACTATACACTTTCCGTAGATCGATATAAATATTTTTTAAAGTAAATATTCGAGGAGCAATAACGAAAGCCGTGTTTACTGATTAGCGCCATCTAGCGGTCTCGTATAGTTCATCGCGCTAGTATTGCCGCTCCTTTGACTCGCGCCGCCAAGCCGACATTCGCAGCAACTTACGCGGCAGTACTCGCGGCATGACGAATATACCATTCACACCACGTCTCTGCCCACTTCTCTCGCCACTTCCCTCGTTCTGCCGCGAGCATGTAAACGCAGCTTTAGGGGTGGGAGGGCAGACGGCAGTCGCTACCGAAAAAACCGATATTCTAATCTAAAACGTTTACGGTCTACGATTTCCTTGACCTCTGGCAAAAACAACTGTAGGTAGGTTAGGTAATTGTGTTTAGTATTGTTGTTGTTGATTACATACATAAGTAGCATAAGTATGTTGGTGCAACTATGTAACATTGTTTCTTGAAGGTTTTATTATAAAACTAGCCTTCCGCCCGTGGCTCCGCCCGCGTGCATCTCGGATAACGCGACCTTTGCTCATATCTTCGGTTCTACTCAACCGATTGCGATCAAACAAACGTAAGATTTTAAGTCTGATCAAGCTCTTTATAACAAAAAAAACCGCATCAAAATCCGTACAGTAGTTTTTGCGTCCATCGCGAACAAACAGACAAACAGACAGGAAATTCAAAAAAAATATTTTCGTGTTCAGTATCGTTGACATAACATAACCCAAGTAATTTTTTTTTATATCTCCAATGTACAGACACGACCTCTTTACAATTATATAATAGTATAGATAGAAATGTAAAGAAACAAAGTCTTAAAGTTATTAGACAGTGTTTCTGAGTAATTGGCTGCACAAGTGGGCATATCATGGAGATGATATGAAGGAGAATGTTGTTAGACAGAATTTTTAAAGCATTTAGTACCTATGCTAACTATTCAAATCGGCTGATACGGTTCCGATAGTTCGTACGAGTATCGGTAGATGGCTCGCACCATCGCCCTAAGTCGGATGATTTTGTTCCCGCCCGAGGTGGATTAGCATTTTTCAATCTTAATCGGGTTGTTAGATGGGTTCAAAGTATGGATTAGATGTTGCATACGTCTATAGACCAAGGTAACAACTTCCCATCAGGTGGGCCGTGCACTTGTCTACCAACTGAGTGATATAAAAAAGAGGAACTTTAGAACATAGGCAATATAGGTATGTGTAAGGAAAGAGTGATGGATAACGTGAAAGAGGCTAAACGAACAATAACTCAGAAGATGTCTGACAAGAAAGTTTTTTTTTTATATAGGACACGTCAATTTGTCTTCGCCTCGCCTGATGGTAAACTGAAGGCAAAGTCTCTGAAGAGAGGAACACCATTACAGACACGTTTCATGTTACAATGGTGGCACTCAGCTTGACGGCCTCATCAGATGCTTTTTCACGCCCCGCTTAAAGGACCCGGGACTGAATATAAGATGTAGGTATATAAGAAGATAACTACACCTATATTCTGTAAACAAATCTAGGACCTTAATTTCGTTTTTGTATTTCCTAATCACTAAACATTAGCATACTAAAGTAGCAAACATGCACGCCTTTCATGCCTTTCACGCCTGTGGTAAGCTGTTATCGTGATATATGGACGACAGCTAATCTGGCAACACTAGAGCTATCACTTACACCCCAGATGAGAAAGGGAAGTGTTACAGCATGAAAGAAAAGACATTAATAGAATCCTAAAGACTCTTACACCCTTTAGACACACAGAAATTTAAGTGGGTCATGAACCATGAAACCAAGGTAAGAATTTTCTTACCGGCTTTCTTTTTGAAAATTTTCATCCTTCTCTAACGAGCTCATCTATAAATGGGTCTGAGATTGAGGCCGTAAGAGTGTTTTTGTGATAGGGTCGAAACTTGAGGTCCAAATAGCTCAAAAGTTGATTAATTCGTCGTAAGAAGTATGTCACTCAAACTACAAATCTAACAACTGTCTAATTAAATAAAAATGTACAAAAAAATACCTACATATTTGTTACATAACCTCAAAACCGCAATCCAAATAAACAGTCACGAAACAACACACATTTTTCAGCCATTTATAAATTTCAATGTACACCAAGTATAATGTTTCACGGAACACAATTGACTAAATAATGACCGGCCCAGGCGTCGAACCAGTCACGGTCTGTTGGCGAACAGTGAAAAAATGCTAAGTTGCGACTGTTGCGACACTTTGACAGTGGCATTCACTGTTCCTATTCCTAAGTGTCTTGCGTCACGGCAACTAAACTAATTCAAAAACATACAATTTAATAAAACCGTGATAGTGTTAGGCTGTGGGCTTAGACAGGCGGAGCGGGAATCGCCCGCTGTCTGGCGCATGAGCGGAAAACTGGCGCGAGAAACTGAATGTTAAAACTGCTAGCTGAATACCACTAAGCTACGCCAAAGATATGATTCCGAAGCCGAAAGCATACAACAACTGCCGACGCATGCAGCACATACAGCGTACCCATTACTTGTTAAGCTCCGATATGGATAAAGGGGACCATTGAGAAGCCGCAATGAATTACGCGTATCTGCTGCGTGCGTCGGCAGTTGTCGTATGTGGTCGCCTACGGAATCATACCTTTAGGCATACGGTCAGCCGACCCCGTAAGAACCTTCTAAAACCCTTCTTGAAGAAGCCCATATTGTAGTCGCCTAGAAAAACACAGCCGGGAGATCATTCCACAGCTTGAGTGTGCGCGAAATATGCCCCTTTCATGCCTCACTTAGCGCACCGTTTCCGGATACAAGTGGTGATGATGAATTCCCCGTCTGTGGTGAGCAAGAGGTGTAATGATATAATGTTGTAATCGTGGCCATCCAACAATTCTTCTGAACACACACCATAGTACAGGAGGCGGTAAAAAACGCACAGAGAGTAAAACTCTCCTAAGGCTGTTTAGTCCTTTGAGCGTGATTAAATAGCAAACATACAAACATCTTCACATGAGTAATATTATAAGTAAGATAGCTACCTATGCAAACATTTTAATAGTTATAATAATTATTTGTGATACTGATAAGTAATATAACGTTAGTCTTTTTATATCTGTTGTTGCAGATAATTACTATGTGCACAACCCTTAATTTTGATAAAGAACATACATTATATACATACGACTACATACAATACCTATATACCTGTTGAAATCACTACCCTTCTTTTTGTTTTGCTGTAGTTAGTTGAGTAAAATTGACAGCCTCCGTGGCGTAGCGGTAGTGAACGCGGCCGCTACGCAGGAGGCGCGGGTTCGATCCCCGCTCAGTGCAAATATTTGTGTTCATGAAATATGGGTATTTGCATTGGTCTGGTCGTGCCTCGGAGAGCACGTTAAGCCGTCGGTCCCGGTTGCCATAAGAACATGTATGGCAGACGTTACGGGTAGTTGGAGCCCTAAAAAAAATCCAAATACAACGGTCTAGATGCAAAGCTTCGATATCGCCTAATGTTATCATAGGGATGTGAAGGTCAGATGGCAATCGCTTCATGAAAAAATATCGAGGTCTAGCCAAATCTGTAGTTAAGACGGTAAAGCGGACCCCAGACTCCGAGCTGAAAAGCTTCGGATGCGACTGGGAATTAACGCTAGGATGAGAGAGAGTTGAGTAAAATTAGGATTTGCTCGGTGTTCAAGCATGTTATTCATCAGTCAACCCCGGTCGAATCCAAAGCTTGCCCCTTGGAGCCTGGGGTCCACTTACCTACTCTTCTTCTTTATAATTTGGACCGGACCGGACCCCGTAGGAAAGACCTGAGTAAAAACCTCGTTCGTTTATCACCTCAAGTGGTTGCAGGTGAGGTTGGCCTGGTCCCAAGGATGTTTTTGGACCCCATTCAAACCTCCACTCGTATTTCACTTCATACTAATTACCAATTGTCTTTGACGCGAAATACATATTTTCATCTATTCCATACAAAGTTTTGTAAACACCATCACATCATCTCGATAAAAAAAACTATAATAGCTACATAAATAGGTTTTCCCATCGCAGGGAAAAGTTTCAGGAAAAAGGGTAACTATGAGAAACGTCTCTAATAGAACGGATGTTTTGGGAACGGGTGTATTGGGAAACGGATGGCATGTTCCGAAAGGATACATACAATGTTACAATGGTGGCTCTGGCACATGCCCCACCCTGCTCTGCTCTGTCCGAAGATAAAGATTTTAAAATAAGTTACGGGTCCGTACCCGTAACTTTTGCCCCATCCCGTAAATAAAGCTGAATACGCCCATGGTCCCAGTTCTGTGCTTGACGCTTTATAACTATAAAGGATCCGGGTCTGTAGGAAGAAGGAAACATGTAAGCTGGCAAAGAGCTGCAAGTCCTTGTGGTGCGGCAGAGAAAAGTGGCGCCAAACCGCTTGATCTTTTGCCAAAAATAACCGCCAATCAATTCAATAGCGGTGGCCATTGACCTTCATCCTTTTCAATTCACGCCACCACACAGTTTTTTTGGCATGCAACGACGTCTCGTGCATGACATAAGGTTTTCTGTCCCCAAATGCGGTAATTTCGTTTATTACATTGTGAGAGTTGAAGTCATTACTGTTGTTCGCGTAATAACATTTGTGGTGAGCAGTGGCGAAATAATTTTGCTTGGCTGGCTTGTATAAAATCCGCCACATTTTTGACAGTTATGGTATTCTCATCCTGTATCCGTCCAAATGAGTAATACTTTTACTGGTTGGAAAAAAAATTCTCAATGTGCCACAGGTGTTACTGGATGCAACAATGATTGTCCCATCGTGTCATAGGTGTTACTGGATGCGGCAATTTTTGTCCCAACGTGTCACAGGTGCACTGGTTTATTTCCTTCTCTCGCAGTGATATCGTCTGCGTGTTATTCCTTTAGTCGCTTCTTACGACACCATTCTGATGAGATGGGGTGGTTAATGTGGTGATACTAGTATTTTTCCTCCACGTGGATGGTTCTTTTGTGGGTTCGTGTCCAACTAAAGTCGCGATCGCGAAGTATAACAATGTGAGAGTATCCTACACATACTACACACGCTTATCTTCAGCAGATGTAGAGTATTGTAAACATCTAAACGTACCAAAATTACTGTATACATTACATTTAATGGAACGAAAGCCTCTGTAGCGTGGCGGTAGTGAACGCGGCCGCTACGCAAGAGACGCGGGTTCCATCCCCGCTCAGGGCAAATATTTGTATGCATGAATATGGTTATTTGAAATAGTCTGCTCGTGCCTCGGAGAGCACGTTAAGCCGTCGATCCTTTGCCATACGAACATCTATAGCAGTCGTTCCATTTCAACAACTAGTCCAGCTGCAATCTTTCGATATCGCCTAATATCGCCATTGGATTGTGGAGGTTAGATGGCAGTCGCTTTACGGAAAATATCACCCCAGACTCCGAGGTGAAAGCTTCGGATGCGACTGGCATTAACGCTGGGATGAAGAAGGTTAGTTACGCAGTTGAGATATGCCAATAAACTCGGTTATATGACATAGGGTTATAGATTTTGTATACCACCTTAGTGGTAGCAAAGCACACGGGCCACCTGATGGGCAGTGTTTACCGTGGCCTATGGGCGTGTGTAACATTCGTTGCTCGGCGTATCATGGAATAGAATGACACATGTATGACAATGTATGACAGCCTCCGTGGCGTAGCGGTAGTGAACGCGGCCGCTACGCAGGAGGCGCGGGTTCGATCCCCGCTCAGTGCAAATATTTGTGTGAATGAAATATGAGTATTTGCATTGGTCTGGTCGTGCCTCGGAGAGCACGTTAAGCCGTCGGTCCGGGTTGCCATGAGAACATCTATGGCAGTCGTTACGGGTAGTTGGGGCCCTCAAAAATCCAAAAAAAAAAAAAAAACAACGGTCTAACTGCTAAACTTCGATATCGCCTAATGTTAACATTGGGTTGTGGAGGTCAGATGACAATCGCTTCACGGAAAATTATCGAGGTCTCGTCTAGTCAAATCCGTGGTTAAGACTGGTAAAAGCAGACCCCAGACTCCGAGCTGAAAGCTTCGGATGCGACTGGGAATTAATGCTAAGAAGAAGAAGAAGAATGACAAATGTATAGGACTTGACGTTTTTGACATTCGTTGACGCCTGTCATATACGTCAAATCTCATACATTTGGCATTCTATTCTACAAAACGCCACCGGCTGACGAATTGCCACTTGTCTAGAGGTGCAGGGACACACTCGTGTTGACGACCCTGTACCTTCTAACGCCCTTCTTGAAGAACTACATAATATGAAAGAAGAAAGAAAAATGTTTGTTTTGACCCGCAGCACACATAACATAATATATCCCCGAAGGGGTAGGCAGAGGTGCTAGCACCCACATTTCGCCGTTTATGTTTAGGTCCCAATGTGCGAGCCTATTGCCATTAACCGGGCACTTATAAACCTGCGATAAATACACACATAACTTCGAAAAGTCATTGGTGCGTGCCATGGTAAAACCTGGGATCGAACCCGAGACCTCGTCTCAGCAGTCCATTACCCATACCACTAGGCTACCGCAGCACACAAGACAGTCAAAGCAAATATCACAATATGTACACACAATATTGTAGTCTTTTGGAAAAACACAGCAGAGAGATCATTCCACAGCCTAAGAATGTTCCGGTTTTTATCAACTACCTAGTAAATTAACTTGGAAATTGGAAACGATAGTGTAAGTATTTAGCAGTGAGCGGCGACTAACTAACGATCGAATTGATTACGGCTTATCAACAACACCTACATACGGGTTAGTTAAACTGTTCACACGTGAGAAGTATTTAACACAAGAAATGTGTAAGCATACATACATAATTATATTCACGGCTGTAAATCCTCGAAGGGGTAGGCAGAGGTGTGAGTAACAGAAAATCATAGTTAGCGAAATGTGGATGTTGTTACTACTACGTGCTACGTGGTTAAACTCTACGCCGTAGAAGTAGGAGTAAGGGCACAGATTACTAAATAGTTCGTAAGGGGAATTCCAGCTAAATCCCTGTACAACTTACTTAAAGACCTCGGATTGACAAGAGCTTCATTAAGCTCTTTACTAAATCGAATATCAAAAGCGGCATTGATAGGATCTTACCAAATTTGGATAGGTAGGGGGGGAACACTACTGACGGTGGAGGTGAGCGCTGATGCATCACAAGATGGCCACCCTAAACCTACATCTGGGTCGCAAGTCCCAGTCGCCGTCACGGTGTTCCTCTCTGTATCACGCTATGGACCCGGCGACCGCACGCACCATCCATGGAGTGCTGAGAATCGGATCTCTGGTCTCACGTACTAGGGGGCGAACCTGGTCTGTATGTTTACTATCGCATTAAGAACAACCCTATCGCTTAGTCACCTTCTAAGACACTCATGGGAAGAGATTGGGTGGCCCTATTCTAGGTACTCCACCAGGAACCACCACGGCAAGGTAAGATAGCATTGTTTCAAGTTACCAATATGTACTAATAAATCCTTGTACTAGAATTTAAACAAAGCAGTTCATAATGACTTCTGCGCACGCTACACATTGGTAGTGTGATTCATGATCATCATCGTCATCATCATCATCCGAGAGCCAATCTCGATCCATACTTCCTTCATAACTTCAAGGTTGTTGTTAACCTGGGTTAGATCTTAAACTTTGACAGCCTCTATAGCGTAGCGGTATTGAACGCGGTCGCTACGCAGGAGGCGCGGCTTAGATCCCCGCTCAGTGCAAATATTTGTGTTCATGAAATATGGGTATTTGCATTGATCTGGTCATGCCTCGGAGAGCACGTTAAGCCGTCGGTCCCGGTTGCCATAAGAACATCTATGGCAGTCGTTACGGGTAGTTGGAACCCTCAAAAGTCTGAGTCTAGACCGTTGTTGTTGCATAGCAGTTAGACTCTAGCTGCTATGCTCCGATATCACCTAATGTCACTATTGGGTTGTGGAGGTCAGATGGCAGTCGCTTCACGGAAAATATCGAGGTCTAGCAGTAACTATTTAGTAATCTGTGGTCTAGCCAAATCCGCAGTTCAGACTGGTACAGCGAACCCCAGACTCCGAGGTGACAGCTTCGGATGCGACTGGGAATTAACGCTAGGATGAAGAGAAAAAATGTTAGCAGGCAGCCTTAGCCATATGAATATTTTATAGTTAGAGCTTTTCAGGGCAAACTGATAAGAACGGACGCACAGCTTTTTACTTTTTCTAATAGGTATCTAAGTAAAATATTAGCATATTTTTTATGACAATATGTATTAGCATGCCTATACTAATATCATAAAGAGGAAAGATTTGTATTTCTGTATGTAACGACTAAACTCAAAAACTAATGGACCGATTTTAAAAATTATTTCGCCATTAGAAAGCTACAGTTACCAACGTAGGCTTTAATATATTGTCGTTCTACTATCAGCTATAAATGGAATCAGAATTCCACGCGGAGGGAGCCGCGAGCTACAGCTACTCTGTCTTATTTATTTATTTTTTTATTCTTCAAATCAAACTTGCTGAAGATCAATCAACCTAACACATTTTTTTTTCATTTGTAATTTAACTTTTGTAATTAAAACATAGCTGATGAAAGGTACCCTAAACTGACGCAAACTCAAACTTTTGTCTACAATTTCCTTTACAAAAAAACAAAACTAATACTCGCCGATATGATAAGCATCTGATAACACTAGAAAAACACCCTACAAAGTATTTCAAATAAATTATTAATATAACAATACCTTAGTATACACACTTGACCAGAATCCAACTGCGAGTAAGACACACGAAAATGCACCACGTCCATCTCACATAATATATAAAAAACTGCTCACAAACAAAAAATATACTGCACTAAGCACACTAATAGATAACAATGATAAGTAATCTATATAACGGTACAAAATATGATAACACACTTCGTTTATATGAGTCCTAATTCTCCAGTGCCTATCGAAACTGTCTGTCTAATATTTTGTTCTAATAATGCGTTCTTTACTTGCGAAGGTTGTAACTCGATTATTGTGTTCAATATTTCAGTGTGCATTGCTCAAATAATTTCGGTTCGAAAATACAAGGCTTTTTGTAAATTAAAAGTACGGTTAATTATCATTTATTTGAATTTATTCAGAGCATTTGAAAGTCTTGAAATTAATTGATATTTCAGTAAAAGTTTTTTTTGAGGAAGTAAAATACAATATAATGTTTTTGAGCTATTGTGTTACAGGGATATAATTATTTAGATTTTAGTGCCCAATGAGTAATTCTGTTAAATCAGTACAAGTTGGCAACAAACTTATGAGCTTAAAAAGTTCCCGGTTGACAGCAATACACTCACCCCTATCACGTGGAACCAAAAACATAGTTGACGATATGTGGGTCATCACATCACTCATCAATCAGGTACTGTGATGAGTAATGGATCAGTCATCCATCACTCATCTCAGTACTTTGGGAATTTACAAGGAATTGGCGAAGTACATGCGATGATAATCAGTGAATTTGACATCAAAAAGGTTGGTTTCACATAAAAAAGGTTGTTGGGGTAGATTGCATGGGGATGTGGAAGACCGGGTGCTATGTGCTATACGTTAGAAGAGGCATTGTATGTTCAACAGCGGGTGTACATGGCCCAACCAACAACATTGAGGACCAAGCCGCCTACTCGCAGGTGAGGTTGACCTGCAAGTTGGTGTAACTGCTAAGCAACGGGCGAGGCTCTAGCGTAGGCATTCCTCTCAGGGATAGTTCGGACGACAGTCACGTGCAGAAATGCCGTTGGCCTGAGGGCCTATGGACGAGTGCGAGGCTATGGCTCCAGGGGAGTCACACTCGTGCTGCCGACCCTGTAAGAACAGAGACATTCTGTGCCACTAGCGCAGAAGATAAGTAGGACAAGCGTTAAATCCTCCCACTGACAGCACTTTACTAGTGAGCCGATTTACCAATATTGCCTTGGGGCTCTAAAGTGCAAGCTTGGATGCAACTGGAAAATCGCTACAAGGATGATGATATGTCCACCAATAGCAATACTGTACACCAATGGATGACGTCACAAGCCAGGTATTTCTAAAAACCTAATCAGTAGATGTCAGTAAACTACGCTATCTCCGGGAATGTAACACGTGTAGCCGACCTCCGCCCGCTTCGCGCAGATAATGGGGATCTCACACAGTTCGTGAGTCACGGCTCTCGCGCATTATGTGCTATTGTGGATAAACATGACTGAGTTGTACGAACGAGAATACGACAATAGATAGACGTACATAAAATCAATTACAGATTAAATACATACATACATTATAATCAGGGATATTTTTAAATGCACATCTGTATATTTTTTCAGCAAACTACGTAACTCCACTAATTTACTGACTTGCACACTAATTAAATCAAATGATAGGTTTATTGAAAAAGGTGCGCAATCCGTTGAAAAAGGTGCGCAATCCGACTTGGATAGATTAGGTTAGAAGGCTAATGCGGGAGTGGAGCGAAGCGGAGCTCCCGCATTTGCCTTCGTGGTTATTTTTTTTATTTAACCAAAGGAATTGTTCTGCAAATTTCATTAAACATTATATTTAATTTGATTTAGTTAGTGTACATAATTAGTGTGCAAGTCAGTATTTTTGATATAACTTTGAAATATTTTGTTAGAAAAAAGGGAATATATAAATATCGATTTAAATACATGCCTTATAATCACGCCTTTTGTCCGCGGAGGGTTAAACGCCCAATTTTCACCAATCATTGTATTCGGTCCCACGTAATAGGGGGTGAGCCTATTGCCGCATTTCGGGCACTATTGTTGACTCGAGTCATGCATCTGAGGCTAAGCCTGGGCTGTATATATCTTTCTGATGTAAAACAGCCCTATCCACGACACCGCATGGGAAGAGTTGGGGTGGTCCAAATTCTACTTTGCCGGGAACCACGTGGCGCGGAAGGATAAATGTATTCCAAATATTTTGACGGGTTTAGAAGTGAAGTATCGTAATATTCTTCTAAACGCTTTGATAGATCGGAGCATTCACTCAGAAAATCGAATATTTGCTGTTTTTGGATTTGTCAAACTGAATAACAAATCGAGCCGAGCATTGAGCCAAACATTGCCACGAACATTTTAATGATCTTTTTAACGAATTGAAAGTTAAAAATGTAATTTCGCGAGAATGCTCGCCAGAACGCTCACGATTATTTTTCTGTAAAGGCTTATTTACATCAGACGAGTGAATGCTCAATCTATGGATCCCCTATACGTCAAATTCTATTAGTGTAAACAGTGACAGAACATTCGTTCATTGTGGCAACCTCACCTGCAATTCGGTGCACTTACTAAACAAGGAACGAGGTTTTGGCGCAGGCTTTCTTTTCAAGTTTGGAAAATCAGACAGCATTTGCCCTCGTAAACATCAACAAAACCAATTAAAATAATATGCGGACTTATATTCCGAAGTGCAAATGCCGACATGGATATCCCATGCATAATCACTCTGATGTTACACAGAGACTGAAAAGCCGCAAGAGTTTTTACGCGTGCTTTGCTCCTACTGTTTGCGAACCCTCACTAGCCCGAGAGGATTTTTGAGGAACACAAAGGCCACCTATCCTTTCGTCCCGCTATCGGATAATCTTCCCCCTGGACGAGACTCTGCCTCTGAAAACGCTATCGGAGTAGCTACACACTGGGCAAACAAAATATGACACGATATGCCGTCGACTCGACAGAAGAAGTAGTATAAACAAAAATCACATACATACGTGACAGATAGCCTCCACTAAACTCCTGTTTCGAAGTAGATTAGAACATAACTAGCTGTTAATTAACTGTATTAATTAACAGTATCACAATGAAGAAGTGTTACAACGCAATGTAACATTGGTGCTGACCTTCTGGCGTGGATGAGGAGCATTCACACGTGGAGGGGAGACACGCATCGCTGGTTAGCAAGGAAAATATTATCAGGAAGTGGTCTGCAGCTATCGAGTGTATTTCATGTCAGATTGGTGTAAAGACGGCCGAAAATTGTGCGCACTGAGCGGTATTAAAGGAACTCATCCCATCACGCTCAAGCTGCGGAATGAACTCCCTGCGGTGGTGTTTTCTAGCGACTACAATATGGGGTTCTTCAAGAAGGGCATTAGAAGGTGCATGCAGCACGAGTGTGACGACCTTGGTGTTGCACGAGTTGTTTTCACAACATTCATCCATCCTCCGGAGTCTGTCCCAACTCAAGTGGGATCAGTTTTCAGTCTAACTACGAAGAGGGTGAACTTCCATATTTTTTTAAAGCAATTCCTCGATATCGATTCGATTTTGGGGAACTGTCATTTGACTACCACAAATACCAGCTAAGGTTGTTGTAACATGGAGGTGCCCCATTTATACCACTCAGGCGGCAGACAAGCACATGACCCACCTGACAGAAAGTGGTTACCGTGCCTTTGGACGTTTGCAACACCACTCGTGCTGCCGACCGTGAAGAAACCTTCTAGTGCCCTTCTTGAAGAACCCCGTATTGTAGTCGCTTGCGAATACCTCAACAGGAAGTTAATTTCACAGCTTGAGCGTGTTTGGTATGAAGTTCCTTTCATACAGCACAGTGCGCACCGTTTCCGGTCGCAATGCGGGAGGAGGATGAATTCCCTGCCTATGGCGAGCGGTGCGATGATAGAATGTAGCTGTGGGCATCCTGCCCTCTTAAAATGGTAATAACATTGTGCTTACTCTAGATACGTGCATTGTGTAATAAACGCGTATAATTAACCAATTATTACGACATTCGTAAATAAACAGTAATGAGGATCATTCACGTTTTTAGCTGAGTATGCAGATTTATAATGATTAAAAAAACAATAAACACTGTGAAAAAATTATTTCAATCCGATCAAAAATGACGAAGATACAGCAATTTTAATGCAGTAATCTCAAAAACGCTCGCCGCCGCGCCAAAATACTGTGTGACGTCATCTGTTATGACAGCGCGCGCCGCCGCTATGGAGAGTATGAAGACTTAGGGCTCTTTTGGGTTAAGACTCCATAGCTGTTTTATTTCGTAACGTATAATTTTGAAATTTTGTACGGATTTTAAGTAATTTACAAAGCTTCTAATAATATAGTTTTTGTGCTATTTACTTCAATATTTTTTTAATAAAAATAACTATATCTATACCTACTTATAATATTATGAAACTGAAGAGTTTGTTTGTTTGAACGCGCTAATCTCAGGAACCACCGGTTCGAATTAAAAAGCTCTTTTTCTGTTGAATAGTCCATTTATCGATGAAGGTTATAGGCTATATAACATCACGCTACTACAAAAGGGAGCGGAGCAGTGTTCATAAATGTCAACAAATCCGGCAGACTTCCATACATCTATGTTAACATAGTAATAAAGAGGGAAGATTTGTATTTTTGTATTCGATTAAACTCAAAAACTACTAGACCGATTTCGAAAATTCTTTTACCATTAGAAAGCTGCATTATCACTGACTAACATAGACTTTATTTTATTTTCAAACAAATTAGGAATCCTTACTAAAACTTCAATAATGAAATCCAAGATGTAAAAAAATTACTTAAAATATTTCTTACATCGCGTGCGCTGCGAAAGCTATTGATGATAGAATAAGATAATGTGCTGCGGAAATATATAACTTAAAAAGGTCTACATAAAAGTCCGCGATAGCATAAATGTCTATCTCCTAAGAAAAACCCACAGCAATCATTTTTATCTTTTAAAAATTACAAAATAATAATGTGTCATTATCGAAGCTATTTTTAACAATACAGTATCATTCCTTATCAAATTAAATACGTTCAATATATTGTGCATTTAATGTAGATTAAAATTGCTATTCAAACTATTTGATTACAATGAAGAACTTCAGCGTTAGGTAAGCGTAAGAGCGGGAAACGTGCGGTGCGGTGTGATGCGAGCGCTCAGGAGGGCGTTCGGCAGCCCTCTGCCAGTTTGTGTCGTCGACGACTCACCGAGCGGTAGGTGTATAGCGCGCGCGCGGCCTTGAGCGAGTGACGGAGGCCTGACGCAACGCAGTCCACTGTAGTGTATAGACTGGAACGTTTGTTATTGTTTCGGTGGTAATAATGCCCCCATACAAATATTATATTGTGCCAAAATGCAAGAATACAAGTGTTACTACGCCTAATAAACTGTTTTTTTTATGTTCCGAGAGATGCAAAGATAAGAAAATAAAATCGGCCAAGTGCGAGTCAGACTCGCCCATGAAGGGTTCCGTAGTAGCAAAGGCGAAAATTGCGTTTTATGACGTATTAAAAAAAAACTACTGACTGGATCTCGTTCGAACCAATTTTTAGTGGTAGTTTTCATGGCAATTTACATCATATATTTTTTTTAGATTTATCATTCTCTTAGTTTAGAAGTTAGAGGGGGACACACACACATTTTTCCACTTTGGAAGTGTCTCTCGCGCAAACTGTTCAGTTTAGAAAAAAAATATGTTAGAAACCTCAATAGCATTTTTGAAGACCTATCTCAAAGAATCAATCAAAGAATCAATTTCGTTTATTCAATTTAGGCACATATAGAGCACATATGAACGTCAAAATATTACAATTGTGTCAAGAAGTATGTGAACAAAAAATAAAATATTAAATAAATTAAAGTAAACCATTTGAAAATGATTCTTTCGCTGGTTCGGTAGTTGGTTCTACTGAGAAGATACCAGCAAGAAACTCAGAGAACTCAATTATCCTTTTTATTTATTTTTTAATACGGTTTTTATACAATTTACAATGTGCGGGCAAGAAAGTGATTAGGTTGACCATGCATTTTTATCATTAAGATATTCTTCTACTTTATAATAAGCTTTTTCCATTAGACTTTTTTTCACGTTTATTTTAAAAATATTAAGTGGCATGTCAACCAAATCCTGAGGAATTTTATTGAATATTTTTATACTGTTGCCTACAAATGAATTACCAACCTTATGAAGCCTGAGTATTGGCACTGCTAGTCTATCTTTATTTCTCGTATTATAATCATGTGTGTCCGAGTTTTTTTTTAAAAGATTTAAGTTCTTCCGTATGTATAAAATATTATCGTAAATATATTGACAAGCAACCGTTAATATATTAATTTCTTTAAATGTTTCTCTCAGCGAGTCACGGGGTCTGAGGCCGTAGATTGCTCGTATCGCGCGTTTCTGTAATATGAAAACAGTCTCAATATCGGCAGCTGAGCCCCACAGCAACAGACCATATGACATAACGCTATGAAAGTAGCTAAAATAAACTAATCGTGCCGTTTCCTCATCACTTAGTGACCTTATCTTTCTAACCGCATAGGCAGCTGAGCTAAGTTTTCCTGCCAAGGCTGTGATATGAGAACCCCATTGCAGTTTACTGTCTAGAGTTATTCCCAGAAAAACTGTGGTATTAACTACTTGAATTGATTCATTGTTCATTACAATATGAGTATCTATCTGTCTTACATTGGGCATAGCAAACTTTACACATTTTGTTTTTTTTGCATTGAGTAACAAGTTGTTACTTGTGAACCAATGCAATATTTCGGAAAGGGTATTATTCACATCGTCAAGTACTACTTTTTGTCTATCAGTTTTAAAAATTAATGATGTGTCATCTGCAAATAATACTATTTCACAAAGATTTTTAGTGAAGTAAGGAAGATCATTTACATATATCAAGAATAAAAGGGGTCCTAATATCGAGCCCTGGGGTACTCCCATGACTAAAGGGGCGCCAGAAGAGTCGGTGCCATTAATGTTGACTTTTTGTACTCTGCCATTGAGGTAAGACTTTATTAAGCTAAGTGAGCCATTAGAAACACCATAATAACCTAATTTCAATAACAAAGTCTCATGATCAACACAATCAAAAGCTTTTGATAAATCACAAAAAATACCAATGGCATCCTGCTTCTTCTCCCATGCATCAAATATATGTTTGACGAGTGCAACTCCTGCATCCGTCGTGTTTCTGCCTTTAGTGAACCCAAACTGTTTCTCATGAAGTAATTTATTAAATGTAAAATGTGAAAGCAATTGATTAAAAATTATTTTTTCAAAAATTTTACTAAGGGCTGGGAGTATAGAGATGGGTCGAAAATTGGATGGATCACTTTTTTCCCCTGCTTTGAATAACGGAATGATTTTACTGTACTTCATAAGAGTAGGAAACTGGTTTTCATCTATACATTTATTGAATATGATTGCAAGATAAGGCGCAATAGCGGGCATTATTGGTTTTATTACATTGGTTGAAATGCCCCAAAGATCCTCAGTCTTTTTTATATTCAGTTGCTTAAATGTTTTAAATATGGTATCAGAGTCAATATACTGAAAATTAAAGTTAACACTACATTTATCAACACTAGATTTAAGAAGAGAAGCAGCCGCATTTTGTGAAGAATTTAATTTACTTGTAGTTGTAGTTGCAACATTTGTGAAAAAAGATTCGAATGCGTTGGCCACTGCAGCATCAGTATTAATGTGCTCACCATCCACTTCCAACTCGAAGGATCGATCACGTGACCTTGTCTTACAGGTTTCCTTGTTAATAATGTTCCATGTTGCCTTTATTTTATTATCAGATTTTTCTATTTTAGCCCGAATATAATTAGATTTGGCTACTGAACAGACTCTCTTGAACAGCTTTGAATACCTTTTAATTTGTTCAATTATTTGTGGCTCATTTGTAGATGCCTTTATCTCGTATAATTCATACAGTTTCTTTCTACTTTTATGGATTCCAGGTGTAGCCCAATCACTAAATTTAATTTTGAGTAGATTTACGTTTATTGTTTTTTTTGTGAAAATGTTATTAAATTCGTAGTTTATTACTCCGAACAAATCTCTGTAAAGATCATTCGGGCTTTCATCGCGGTTCAACTCCAGAAGAGGTATTTTATTGTTAATGTTTTCTTTAAATTTTTCTAATCTGTATGTTGTGATTGGTCTACACACAATATTTTTTGGCAATGGAACATGTTGGTGCTCAAATCTAGCTAACTGACCTGTATGATCTGACTTTACAAAATTTATTATAGATTTATCTTTTACATCAATGTCAGAAAAAAAATTATCCAAGCAGGTGGCTGTTGTGGGTGTGATGCGAGTTGGTTCACAGAAAATATTTTGTAAATTAAAAGATTTAAAAAGATTAAGGAACCTTACCGCTTTCTGTGAGTTTTCTAAAATATCAATATTAAAATCGCCACATACAACTACCGTCTTCTTACATTTATATATCTTTTTTAAGGTTTCTTCCATAATAGACTCAAACAGGTTGTAATCTCCAGAAGGAGGTCTATAAACGCTAATAATAATAAATTGCTCAAGCTCCGCACATGATAGTTCAATATTTCGCTCACTAGAGAGTGCTACTATATCTTTTCTGTCTTTAGATTTTAATTTGTTATTAATTAAGATGAGTGACCCACCTCTCGTAGCGGAATCTCTAGTAAACGAACTAATTATTTTATAATTATCAATACTAATTAATAGTTCATGTTTTTTTAACCAGTGTTCAGTAACACAGAGTACATGAATATGCTTTTCATTCAAAAATAATTCTAGTTGCAGCTCTTTGCCAGAAATACCCTGAATATTTTGATGAATAATATTCATGAGAGCAGGCTTTTCCTTAGTCCCTAAAATTAATTTGCTAGAGATTTCCTCTATTGTCCTAGAATTAAATTTAAATGATTGTCACTATTATTTGGAACATATTCCAAGGTCGCAACACAAACATTGTCATTATTCTGCTCAAAAAAAGCAGTTTGTTTAGCCAAGTTCTTGGCTGATTGTTTAATACAAAAAGATAGCGAAGATGCTATCTGTCTTTTAAAAAATCTATTTAAATAGAATTTGTCTTTAGTCAATAGTATTTTATTTTCTACATACAAATTTATATCAATTAAATGGAATTTACTAGAATTATGAAATATTAATGTATGTATTGTCTGATTAAGTTTGTGTATAATATTATTCTCTGCCTGTGACAAGCTACGGCTATATGGGAGTGTGAATAAAATTATATTTTTTACATCTAACGAGCTAAGCAATTCAAAACAGTTCATAATTGCATTTCTGTCCGCATTTCCCCTGTCTCCCACTAAAATTACAATTGTATTGTTGCTGTTTAAGCTATAATTTTTAATTTTTTTAACAATGTTACAATAAGTTAAACCCGGCATACAATAATTAGTAACATTTTGTCCTAAGTGTGAACTTAGTAACTGGCCCATTGATTTCCCCAATTCATCACAAAACATCATTACTTCAGAACTTCCATTATTATGTTCGGTGAAGGAACTACTGGGTTTATCATTTACCTTAAGTGAAGGGCTTATATGTGAAGTCAGTGAGGACTTACAGACTGGGTGAAGACTGAGTGAATTGTCTTTAGATGTTAATGCAGAATTTGGTCTCATCAGATCCCTCATGGCCAGAATGTATTCCTGATACTCACTTTTAACATTACAATACTTGTTGGTCATTATGTCTAGTGATTTTTGTAAGTTTTTAATTTCTGTTTCTAGCTTTAATACATTATTATTATGTTCAGAGATGTTTTTTTCAACTAATAATGAGTACATATCAAGTTCATCGCCTAATTGCCTTCTCTCATTAATATATTTGACTTTGGTGTATATACATTTTTGTCTTTTAATAAGTTTTTGAGTTTTTCTTATGTATTTATTAATTTTTATATATTTCTTAAGTTTGTTTCCACTGCACTCAACTATGCCCATCTTGGGATTGGGAGTATGAGCTATTAAGGTATCATCCTTTGTTAAGTCTATAGTAAATGTGGGTTCTAAGCTAGGTTCAGTAGAAACAAGGCTGGGCACACTACCGACTAACTCCTCAAACAAGCTATGGGTATGGGATACTATGGTGTCACGTTTCTCGGCCTCAAGGTGAGTAATGTGGTGGTGGGCTTCTTGCAGTTCCTGCTCTAAGACCGACATGCGCTTGAGGCCCTGCTCGTACTCGTCGCTGCACTCCCTAAACCCAGCCACAATGTTGTGCAATCTATCCCGCTCATCTAACACTAACCTATGCTCTGTATGCAGCTCAGCCATCTGCTTTTTTATTAAGTCATATTTATTTAAGTTATCCAGTAGTTCCTTTTCATTGTCGTCCCTTTCCTTATGCAACTGTTCAATCAGCGTTTTGGATGCATCCAATTCTTTCAATGTAAGGTCAAGTTTTTTCAATATATTATCTAATTTAGCCTGATCACGGCGCGCAGAAGACATGCTACGTGTGACTGGCATTATGATTTAATAGATTTATGTATTTATAGTGGATTAAATACCAAAAAGCAGTTTGATCAATATGTACCCTACACAAATAAATATGTAACCTCAAAACGAAATGGATTGAATACGCTACTAATGTAAACTAATACGATAATTAGTGGTAATTGGTGCGATTACCTGTTTAAAAATCACTGTAAACTGTAATAAAAGAGACGACAAAGATCACAAATTAAAACAAATATATGTACGCGATGTCATTGACATTTAGCCGGTGAGCAAAATCAGCTGGACGCTATTTTCACTGATTTATTACACTTTACACACACTTTTTTACCTAATTACACTTTTATTATTGTAGTAAAACCAAACCAATCTATAGATGGGTATGGGTTATGGGTATGACGTATGGGTTTGATGAAGAAAAAAAATTTGAGTTTCAGTTCTAAGTATGGGGATCCCCAAAATTTAATGCTTTTTTTTTTATTTTTGTGTGAAATTCTTAATGCGGTTCACAGAATACATCTTCTTACCAAGTTTCAACAACATAGGCCTTATAGTTTCGGAGAAAAGTGGCTGTGACATACGGACGGACAGACAGACAGACAGACGGACGGACAGACATGACGAATCTATAAGGGTTCCGTTTTTTGCCATGTGGCTACGGAACCCTAAAAATGGGTTAAAGTAATGAGAAGAGATGATAAAACTCTTCTTTCAAGCGAAAGTGTTTTACATTGTTGCGAAGATCATTTTGTCGTAAGTAGGTATTGTGTACCTATTACTATTAGAACTATCGAGATATTTACCATGTATTGTTTGGAGCTTCCAATAATAGTAATGTGAAAGGCCATGAAAGTTTAAATACCTATATTGCGTACCTACCTATGTCTATACATGATAACAAGATTCAGTCTAGAGATTATCCTGCAGGCGTATACTATATACCTACCTATTCTATCATTTTTAAAAGTTACAGACTTGCACCACTACGAATAAGTCTCCTAAATACTTTTGAAGTGGTCATGACGGCATCGGCAATACCTACTTAAGTACTTCATTTTATTATAAAACTTAATACCTTTTCCTTTTCTGAACCTGTATTATACTAGCTTCAGTTATTTCACGTCATTTCTAACGTGGTTTATTACTCGCTTGACAACACAGTAGGTATAACTTTCGACAGAACATCATAAGGTAGGTAAATAGGTAGGTACAAGCGTTAGGACGAACTACGTATATTATAAAGTATTTTAAAAACAAACTGTATTTGAATAATCACCAAAGAACTTAAAACACAAATAAAGTACTAAGAAAAACCAATAAAACGCAAGCACTACTAGTCGATCCACGAAATCTAAACTAAACGAATCCACGAGAATTTGTACTGACTGACTGGCGACTGCGCTAGCCGGGACGCGTTCATAACAGATGACGTCATCGTCTAAATCGCAGTGTAAGCGGGCGTTTTTAAGTACTCTTTAAGAAATCACTAATAGCTTCGTCATTTCTTGACGGATTTTGATTATTTAAAAAATAGGATACTCAGAAAGGTATAGCGCACCTGGTATACTGATTAAAAATACAATATTCCATTATGTGATTCATCCTCATTGGCTAAAACACAGCCGGCATCAAATGCAAGCTTATTTTATGCCGCTGTCCGACTTTCACCAAACAAAGCAATGACGTCATTGTTTGTATGTTTGTGTTGAATCACGCCAAGAAAAACTCCAAGCTGTTGTTGGAAATTTCCTAACAGGGAAAGCTTACAACACTGCACGAGCTGGGATTCGAACTCAAGACTACGTACGTACGTGAAAACAGTTGTAGAGACTTTGGAAAGACCATTTTTCAGTAACATAATGTAAGTCTAATTAGTAACCGAGTAGGATAGTCCATAGCAAGGTTAAACAGTACTAGTCGGGGCATTGGGTTAAAGTGGCGAAGGATCCCTATAACCCGATTCCCGCCGGCTTCTCTTTGCAGATATGGTAGAGAAAAAAATCCTTTTGGCTTCACGAACAGGTTTTTTTAAGAATCATCATACTACATGTAAAACATTGAGATAACTACATCAATGTTTATAATTACGGCGGAAAAGACAGAAATATCGGTTTAGTACCTAGGTACAAAACAAACCTACGGCTCGGATGAAACGTAACTAATTTCCACCGGTTTCCTTTTTGAAAATGAAAGAAAAAGCTAGTACGAATAAAATGAACTCGTGGCAGGTCCCCTAGTTATCTGTAACGTTACATGAACTGTACATCCGTTAATAAGATGTGTGTCACTTTCAATTGAATTGCGGTGCCTGTATGGGCGGGATGTGTGTGGCCAAGTATTTAGGCTGCGGTTCCATTGACGCGGAGCGGAGAAAGATTAACCAATAGGAGTTTTATGCAATGCTATTGGTTAATATTTCTCCGCTTCACGTCAATGGAACCGCGGCAGCCTTGATATTATGATAGTTTGACACCTACATAGAGTTGTTAAAACCGTTTTTGTTTATAAAATATTTAAACTATAGTTTAATTGTTTCGTTTTTCTAAGGCCCGGACTTGGTAGAATATTTTTAGGTTCCCTGTGAAATAGAATGCCCGCCCATATCTGCCGTGGGTGTTCTAGACGGCGAATAAGGGATATGGGTGTTCTCCATCCGTCAGTAAACATACAGCCCATGACAAAGTGCCCGCTAGACGGAAATAGGCTCGCCTCCTACGGTAATAGGACCGAAAATCATAGTGTTAATGCACCTCTGCGTACCTGAACACTATATAAGGTTTGGTAACAACAGAGGGCCAAATATTCTCCTAATAAAAAACTATTCACAATTGAGAAATTGAAACGTGGCCACTGACGGTGGGGTTAGTCCGTGACCTAAAAGTGGCGCAGCGGGCTATGGAGCGAGCTATGCTTGGAGTTTCTTTGAAGGATAGAATTCGTAACGAGGTTATCCGACAAAGAACCAAAGTTACCGACATAGCTCGCAGCATAAGCAAGATGAAGTGGCAGTGGGCTGGCCACATCTGCCGAAGGACTGATGGCCGTTGGAGCAAACGAGTCCTAGAGTGGAGACTGCGCGTAGAAAAACGGAGGGTAGGACATCCCCTAGCCAGATGGACCAACGACCTGCGAAACGTGGCGCACATTGGGGGATGCCTATGTCCAGCAGTGGACTGCAGTAGGCTAATTGATTGATTGATTGATCACAATTGAGTCTCGATTGAATCTTAAATTCCGAAACGTCAAAAACGATGACTACGCCAATGAAAACATTGTAAAATAGTCATATGAGAAAACCGTTTTTGATATTTGATTGAGATTAAATTTTGAATAGATTTTTATTCGGAGAAAAATTGGCCTTCAGTAGCCTAGAAAAGTATGACTAATCCTTATTTTTGTAAGACAAATACATTTAGATTATCCTTATCACTAATTAAATGTTAGTATATCGGATAGTCCTCCGTGCTATGTGCCCTGCCCACTGCCATTTCAAGTTGCTGATCCTCTGGGCTATGTCGGTAATCTTGGTTCTTGGACTGATGACCGATGAGGTCGAAAAGTTCTCGAGTGGAGGCCACGTATCGGCAAGCGCAGCCACCCACAAGGTGGACAGACGACCTTATCAAGGCCGCGGGAACGCGCTGGATGCGAGCCGTTTCCAACCGGTCTTATTGGAGATCTATAGGGGAGGCCTATGTCCAGCAGTGGACTTCCTATGGCTGAAATGATGATGATGATGATGATGATATCGGATAGACGACATTAACATTGGCCTTGTGGAGTTCATTGGTACTGTATCTTTATTGTTTTAAGTGCTTCTCTTCCACCATGTATTCGAAAAGCCTACTAAATACTAAGGCGAAATACTGAGAAGGTTCTAAAGTGAGAGTGGGCCTGAGGGTGACGGATACGGCTGCAAGAACAGGCCCAGGGTGGCGGTGCATCGTGTATCTTCGCAGGCGTCTCTAACTCCTCACGTTGGAGGTTAGGGGTGGCCTATCTCGGTGGCTTACGCCTCTGGGGAATTTTTTCACCGGATTCCCCAGCCACACAGACCCGATTTCGCGAAACACCGTGCAGTTTTAGTTTTTTTTTTTTTTTTTAAATTTATGAGCTAGTTCAAATCTTCTTTTTGCGTTTTCGCCCTTTATTTGAATGTTGTAGTCCCAGCACTACTTTGTGTATAGTTAGAGGCATATATAATTTGGCCCATACTATATGAGCAGTACGCGTTTTATGTGTCTTTTGAGGATATCACGGGGTGAAGGCGCTCAAGTCCACCAATCATAGATCTCGTTTCAAATCTCGTTTTTCTTGTGAATTGTACTCTCGCGAGAACTGTACAATATAGTGCAGTGCAATATCGATAAATAAGTAGTAACAAATCCACATACCTGTTTTCCTGTAAGATATTGTTGGTGTGCTGTGTGATCACTCCTGAGAAGGTGAGGGCTTGACTGATGCTCTGTCCTATGGCATCTTGCGACGATATCACCAGGTTCTCCACTGATTTTCTCCTGGCATAACATAATAAACAACATTAAGAGTAAAACAATGTTTGGAATGTTGTAGAAGGTGATTTTTTTTTTTTATACCACTTAGGTGGCAGACAACCACACGGCCCACCTGATGGAAAGTGGTTACCGTGGCCTATGGACGTATGCAACACCAGGGGCGTCACACTCGTGCTGCCGACCCTGAAGAAACCTTCTAATGCCCTTCTTGAAGAACCCCATATTGTAGTCGCTTGGGAAAACCATCGCGGGGAGTTCATTCCACAGCTTGAGTGTGCGAGGGATGAAGTTCCTTTCATACCGCACAGTGCGCACCGTTTCCGGTCGCAATGTGTGAGGATGAACTCCCCGCCTATGACGAGAAGTGCGATGATCAGTCCAATTATGTAAGACCAAAAATCATAGCTGGCAAATCATACACCTCTGCCTACCATTTTCAGGTTTCCCATTTTCAGTGAGGGAGGTTTGTTGATGACAGCCTCTGTGACGTAGCAGTAGTGAATACGGCCGTTTAGAGGCCCCAGATTCTGAGGTGAAAGGATTGACGCTAGGATGCAGAAGGTGAGGTGAGGAGAACCCTCTACCTTGTACTACTGACTGATTTCTACCAGAGCATCTATGACCTGCCCCCCCCCCCCCCCCACACTCCCCACACGAAAGGAAAGCCTGTACAAGAGGAGGTCCCATTTACCCCCAACTTACAAACTCGGCTTATTGCCACTAGATTTATCTTTAATTAGAAATAAAAAAATTCCCAATAAGGAAATGAACTCGGATAATGTTGTTGAGATAACAACAACGAGAGTCTAGTCTAGTCGTTAGTTATGTTGTGTCATAGGAACTTAATTATCTCTTTGTTCTCTGTGGTGACTTCTAGGTTTGTAATGTTTCATTGTAAGCATGAGATGATGAGCCGAGTCCGTTATTTTTAGAATACTTTGTTATATTTGGATTGCTGTGAGCTAGTTCCAAGGATGGCACCAGGCCCCATCCAACTAAGGTGGGGACTAAGCTTAGTCAAAGTTTACCTATAGAAAGCCAGGATTCAAATCCCAGTGGTATCCAGATGGATGTTAAGTTTTTCTAATATAATTTATAGTTCATCATCATCATTTCAGTCATAGGAAGTCCACTGCTGGACATAGGCCTCCCCTATAGATCTCAGACTTATAGTTAGGAGTAGGAAATAGTAAATTCTACATAAAATTAGCTTTCCTTAGCAAAATTTTGATATCTATTAAAAATTGCTTATACATAAATAACTTTTATTTTACTATCTTACTAATTTTTTTCATACTTTATTTTTAAAAGATAGAACAGCAAAAAGGTAACCTTTTTGCTGTTCTATCTTTCAGTATTTATAAATAGCTAAGATCATACTAACTCTTTATCTAACTGTATACACATTTAAAAACGAATTTGAAGCTCTAAGAAGTATGTTGTTAAGTATAAATTGATGAAACGGTTGAGCTGTTAAAGAAACAAGCAATATTAATTTCTAATTCTATGTTGTGACTATGTACAATTTTAAATAAGAAAATATTAACACACGAACCGTGAGATTAATGCTACAATTAATGTCTAAATACATAAATAAATTATCTCGAACATGTTACAATGTTTTTGGATCTATGTCTGGGCATTAAAAATAATTAGGAGCAGGTCAATTATAAATTGACAAGTGTTATAGCTTACAACTCAAGGCCGAACGAGTCTTTGTAAAAGAAAAAAGTAGATAGGCCAATTTATAGAACAGAGAAAGAAATAATAAAAAAAAAAAACAATCTGAAGAGAGAGAGAGAGTGCCACAGAGAGACAACAGTAGTTATAGTAATTTCTGCACCAAAGTAAATAAAGTAGACAAATGATTTATGAACTAAATATTGTTTTTCTACATAATTATCACCTGAATGGTGGAGACAAGAGTGCAAAAGATCAACGACCTATCATCATCAACACAAAATGTTGCGCATACTGGATGCACAAGCTACAGCCACTAACTAGTACACATCATAAACAAATAGTCAGTGACGAATATAACAACACAAACGTTCTATAATTAGGAAAAATGCGTGTAATTCTTACATCGATATGGCAATGTTACGGTTTTCCAGCTCCGAGGATGTCATGTTCACAGTATAGTTTATTCACTTTTGTGTCGGCCACTCGCCAGTTAACATCAACGCTGCGTTTTTTGCTTTCATCATCCAAATAATGGACTTTTTTGCACAAAAATACAAAATTGATCTCGCTAGCCGTAAATCCACTGACAGTTGCGAACTGTGTTGCAAGCAAAGTTGCAAGTATAATAAGTAAAAAAGGAAAACTTCGTTTTATTATGCCTGTGAATATTTTTTATACATCATTGTAGAATATTTTTAATACATTCTGGGAGGTACAAATATAAAATAAATGAATGTGACCAATGTTAAGAAAAATTCAACACTGGGGAGCCTAAAAATGTATGAGAACAGTGAGATGAGAATCAAAAAACCTAGCATGGAATAATGTGATTGCTGTGATTGCTACTTTGGTTCTGGCTCTGGACCTGGAGAGGCTGGAGACACAATCTCTTCAATGACAAACACTAGATGTTTTCATTTCCACTCCGGATGGTACTTATAAGACCAATATCAATATTCGAAAATCGTTAACAAAGTGGTAAGTTTCTGGGCAAAAAATTAAACGTCATTTTGCCAATGGTTGCCAATGTTTGTGGCATTCCCCAAACTGTGGGGATTTTCAATCCGATTGGGGAATTTGTAATGATTGCACTTATGTGGGGAAAATGAGGGGAATTTAGACATTTACTCTAGATCTGAATTCAGAAGTAATTAGTGGTAAGTTAATTGTAAGATTATTATTTGTATTTCATTAAAGCTAAACGCAATATATCCGGCAGTCAGTAAGGTAAGGTAACTGTACCAATGCTCGACACTTTAAGGAAAAATAAAATTTCAATCTAAAAAATTTAACAAATTAATTACAGCATGGTCGTTACATTCTTTTTTAACTGTTACAGCAACAATTAGACATTAACTTTTGCCCATAAAATCTTTAAAATCTATCATACTTTTACTTTAAATTAAATTATTATGCACTTGGTCGAAAACACCAATGCTAGACATCATTGTCCCAATGGTCCAAGTATGTCAATAACTTCAATATTTATAACGTTTATACTAAAATTAGTAATAATCATAACTTATAAACAAAAAAATCACACCTATAAAAATCAGTACCCTTGGCAAAAATCTTAAGAAATAACACGACCGTGTTCACGGAGTCACATTATTTGCTGTCAACAGTCTTTCTAAATTTACTTCGGATGGTGTTGCGAATATTTGAACATATCTTATAGATACCATTAGGCATCTTTTAAGTCAATATTCTTATAAAACAAATGGATAATTTTCTCAAAATACTGGGTTTTGTTCGAAAGTGTCTAGCATTGGTACAGTGTCGAGCATTGGTACAGTTACCTTATTAGAGATTTATTTAATTCGCTATTGACAACGTACGTGAACATCAATAACCATCGCAAGTGGTGAGTTTGGCAGGAATTTTCAAGAGGAGTAATAATGTTACTAAGGTTTGAAATTGATTCCAACCCAACGAAGATTTTTCTACAGGTCTTGATTTCCTTCAGTCAGGTTTGTGGGGAATCCAGATTGTAGTGATTGGCAACACTGGTTGTCAGTCTTGTCAGAGTTGTCAGTTAAGTTGTCATTTCAATGAAAACAACATGCAGTACACGTGAGGTTATTTTTGTATTGTGTCGAATAATTTTATACGAAAATTTTAATCGTTAAAATGGCAGACGATACTGCCTTTGATAAGAAAAAGACGCACCGCGCCAAACAGTCAGGACGCAAGGCGGAAAAGAAGAAGAATAAAAATAAAGTTGACCAGTCTAACCTAAGTGCCCGACAGAGAAACCCTAAAGCTTTTGCTATACAGTCAGTTGTGAGAGCAGAACGGCAGTTCCGTCGAAAAGAAGATGTTATTGCGAAGAAGCAACACATTCCACAAGTGGACAAAACTCCTCTCGAGCCGCCACCTATTGTTGTCGCAATTGTCGGCCCACCGCGCGTTGGGAAGACTACACTCATCAACAATCTAATAAAAAGCTTCATAAAAACAAACGTGACGAACACGAACGGTCCGATTACCATCGTAACTTCGAAAAAACGGCGTATAACATTAATAGAATGCAATAACGATATCAATTCTATGATAGACATAGCCAAATGCGCTGACCTTGTTTTACTTCTCTGTGATGCTAGCTTCGGCTTTGAAATGGAGATATTTGAGTTCCTCAACATCTGTCAGGTGCACGGTATGCCTAAAATTATGGGTGTGCTCACTCATTTAGATATGATAAAGAATGCTAAGACATTGAAAACTACAAAGAAAACGTTAAAACATAGATTTTGGACGGAGGTGTACTCCGGAGCTAAGTTGTTCTACCTCTCAGGCATAATACATGGAGAGTACTTAAGAAATGAGATAAAGAATCTTGCAAGATTCATTTCAGTCATGAAGTTCAGGAACTTGAGTTGGAGAACGACTCACTCTTATGTGTTGGCGGACAGGCTGGAGGATGTGACCAGTCAGGAACTGATCAGAAAGGATCCAATGGTGGGCCGAGATGTAGTGCTGTATGGATATGTGCGAGGAGTGCCATTAATGAAGGAATCTTCGGTACATATTGCAGGTGGGTTTTATGCTTAATTATATCTTCTATGTGTATGTATGTCAATTAGTGTGTTGATTAAGTTCAAATGTCGCCCTGCAAAACCATGGTTGATATTGTTGATAAGAGGAAACATTCTTAAGGACCTGTACCTCTTTATTTGTAAAAACATTTTTGTTTTATTTAAGTTTACAGGTCTGGAAATTAAAAACCTTATGGGAAACTGTTTTTTGTATTATGCACTCTTTTTTGTATGAACTTTGGCATCCATCCTAATATTATAAAAATATTATTAATTCGAAAGTAACTCTGTTTGTCTGCTACTCGTTCACGCTTAAATTTTGATGAAATTTGGTATGGAGATAGATGAGACTTTGGGAAAGGACATGTCTGGTTGCAACAACCGACATCCACACGGGCACGGCCGTGGGCAATATCTAGTACTCAATATTTTGATCAAGCCAATGAGTAATTTCAATGAATTTGGTTTTTAACTCAGTTTTATGTATAATTTCATTGTATAGGTACACAGACATTTTGGTGATCATTTTGTAGAAAATCATTTACAGAAACCTGTTAATTTAAAATGTTATATTGTTGTTTCAGGTGTAGGAGATATGAAGATCAGTGAACTATCATATCTACCAGACCCATGCCCGCTGCCCAGCAGTGAGAAGAAACGTCATCTCATGGAGCGAGAAAGGCAAATATATGCACCGTTTTCAGGAGTTGGTGGCATAGTTTATGACAAGGATGCTGTATATATTGAGTTACAAGGTTCTCATTCACACAAAAAGGAAGATGAAGAAACAAATGAAAAGAAAGCATTGCTCAAAAATGTTGTTGAGACTAAAGAGACACTAGATGAACAGATGCAAGAGACTGGGTTCCAACTCTTCAGTGGTGGTCCTGTGATCTATCCAGATATGGTGAAAGATGATGAATATTTGCAGCAGAATAACACAGTTGAATCTGATGATGATTCAGATGGGAATGAGTCTGAAAATGATAGTGGTATTGATCAAAGTGAAAAAGATGACAATAAGAAAGCTCCATGGGAAAATAACTCGGCTATTGGTTCAGATGCTGAAGAAAATGGAGATGCATCTAGTGAGGATGAAGCAGCTGATGAGGGAGAAGGGGAAGCAGAATCAGATGAAGGTTCTTCGGGTTCAGATGACGAGACTGAAGGAACACAAATACAAAATTTCGATTCTAAGTGGAAAGAAAAGTTAGGTGAAAAGGCAACAGAGGCATATTTAGAAAGACAGAAAACATCAAAAAATATTATGAAACTTGTGTATGGTGATTTTGATATTGGTAACAAAACAAAGAGTAAGAAACAAGAGGTGTCTGATGAGGAAGATGAAGAAGAACTTGGTGGTCTGTTTAAAAAGGTAACAGATACACAAAAGAAGAAGCATATAGAAAAGGAAATGTTAGATGTAGATGAATGTTCCTTCTTCTATGCTTTAAACAAACCTAATTTAAGAGACTGGACACTTGAAGTCAATCAACAGTATTTGATAAATAGCTTTGTTACTGGTAAAAGATCTGCTGATGAAGATGCAGATGAGCTTCTGAAGCTAGATGATGCCAGTGATGGGGAAGATGAGGAACTGTTTGGAGATTTTGAAGACTTAGAAACTGGAGAGAAACATACAGCAGAAGAAGATAAACTCGAAACTGGAACAAAGAGAAAAGCTGAACTAACAAAATCTGAAATTATTGAGAAAAAAATGAAACTCAAAGCTAAATTTGATGCTGAATATGACAATCCAGATGATCATAGAATTAAAGGAGATCATTCATATTACGAAAATCTTAAGGCAGAAGCATTAAAACAGTCAGAACTCAATAAATCAGTCTTTGAAAACTTAGACAATGGTTTGAGAGTGGAAGTCGAGGGCTTCCGACCAGGATTGTATGTGAGAATGCTATTCAAATATATGCCAGCTGAATTCGTTACCAATTTCGATTCAACATACCCTATATTGATAGGAGCTCTTAACATGGCTGAGCAAAATATCGGTTTCGTATCCTGCAAAGTTAAAAAGCACAGATGGTTCAAAAAGATTCTTAAGACAAACGATCCTTTGATCATATCTTTAGGTTGGCGGCGTTTCCAAACGATACCTGTCTACTCTAAAATAGAGGATGATTTCAAATGCAGGTACTTGAAGTACACACCTGAACACGTGACTTGTAATATGCATTTCTATGGACCTATTACACCACAGAATACAGGGTTTTTAGCATTACAGAGTGTGAATAACGATCCCAATGATATCAAGCGGGCAGGCTTTAGAATAGCTGCAACCGGAAGTGTAAACGAAATCAATAAATCGACGCAGGTCGTTAAGAAACTTAAATTGATTGGCACTCCAGAGAAAATATACAAAAAGACTGCTTTTATTAAAGATATGTTTACAACTACCCTCGAAGTTGCTAAATTTGAAGGGGCAACAATAAGAACAGTGTCAGGAATAAGAGGTCAGATCAAGAAAGCAATAAATAAACCTGAGGGTGGTTTTCGAGCCACCTTCGAAGATAAGATCCTGATGAGTGACATTGTATTCTGCAGAACTTGGTTCAAGGTTGACGTCACTAAATTTTATGCTCCAGTAGTGAACTTATTACTGTCTGTTGGTGCTAAAAACGCTTGGCAAGGTATGAAGACTAAAGGGCAGCTGAAGAGAGAAAAGAATATAAGAAGTGATGCTAACACAGACTCAATGTACACTGAAATCAGTAGAGCACCTAAAGTCTTCAAACCGTTAGTAATTCCTAAGAATTTACAGAAAGGTCTGCCGTACAGATTTAAGCCTAAAGAGAAATCTGCCACACTCTCTGGTATCAATCCGAAAGATAAATTTAAGAATAGAATAGCAGTTATCAAGAATCCACACGAGCAAAAGGTGTCGAATGTTATGAAGATGTTGAAGACGAATTATGAGAAGAAGAAGGAGGTACAGAAGGAGGCGACGGCGCTGCGGCTGCAGAAACACAAGAAGCAGCAAGAAGAAGAAGAATGGAGGAAGTTGAAGCGGCAAAAGGAGTTAAAGAAGAAAATTTGTAGACATTTAAGTAAAATGGGTAATAAAAAGAAACCTCAGATGTAATATTGCGTTTTATTTACTTTTTCGTTGTTAGGTTTGTGGAAGATCCACTATAATTTTGCGAATGCCATGCCTTTCAAACGATTACAATCATAGTCTAAAGAGCCAAAGGAGGAACTTAGAATATGCATCGGTATGTCGGATGTCGTCTTACCTGAGAGTGACTGCCGTCTGACCGGCAGGTGAGGTTGGTTTACTCCTCAATAGTGTTTGTGGGGCTTCTGATTTACATAAGGGTCAAACCCCACTGAAAGAGCAGCGACTGGCAGCGGCTTTTTGATACAAAATATTACAAACCATTTTGAATCTTATCTACGGGAGAAAAAGATCGGAGTCAGTTAAACCTTACCGCATTCATTTCTGTACAAAAAAAAAGTCCGCCGCCGCCGCCTGCATTTATTTCCTAAGCTATTTTTTTTCCTAATATTCATCGAAAACGTTAACGGATGGGGATCGAACCCACGATATTCTGATTTCGAGAGGCTTCTCTTCTTAACTGAGCTACTTACCAGTGAAATCTGTTCGCTGAAATTATCACTTAGCTCATCATGAGCAGTTTTGAATGAAACGCCTCGGTTTAATGTCATTAAATAAATCAGCATCACCTATAATATACTTACCTACAACTCATATAATTATGGAGTGTAAATCTTGCTATAAAGGGCACACAAATAAAACAAAAAGCGTATCGTGTAAATTGTATTTACTTCTTATCACGACGCATAACGTTATGCCGTTACCGCACTTGATAAACGTTTTTACAAAGGTTACACATTAGTACAGATTACATTGGTCAAAATAAACATTGTTCAGTAACAATTTAGTTCGACAGATCACAACTTGGGTACGCCGCGATTAGTCGAGGGCCAAAGCGATCATAACACGGAAAGCCTTGGAATGTAAACGTGCGTGACGTCACGTAGCAGACTCGTTGCATACCTTCTTAACAAGCTATGCACACACAGGCCAAATTATATACATATCCATTTTTTCTAATAAACATATTTTTACATTTAATTTCTTAACGTGAAGGTAACTATATTCTTTGGTAGCGCGAGCGCGACTAAAAATCTTGGAAAAATATTTTCGATTTTGTTTGATACGGGTGTCATTAGACATCGGAGTGCGTTTGGAATGTGTTAAATTATTCTAGTTATTGTTCGGTCGCGTCCGTTCGGGTCGGTCAAGCTGTCGGGTTACATTGGCACTTGTGGAGGTAACACACGTCACTGGTCAACTATGTACACGCCGGCAAGCAATGACTGTGTACAGCACTATTGAACAGCAGCGTGTACGATAACACCGAGTACCGATTTGTAATGATTATAACACGTTATTTTTATAACTACGTATCGTTTGACACGTTGTGCGTTGTACCAAATTCAAATATTATACCATGTTTCGTATAATACTGTCAAAAACGAGTTGCTATTTTGATTATAACGTTATTGTAACGTTATTTAACGTTAATCAACGTTATAGTATCGCCATTTAACGTTATAGTATAGTTATTTAACCCGTGTTTACGTTACAAATCTGTACACATAAGGAACCGGACGATTGACGTTGTCTACGCTATTAGTGGGAACATATAAAAGTATAGATTAACACGAGACCGCACAGCGGCCATGAAACTCCGGCTACACTACTTTCATCCAAACTTTATACAAAATCTCGTTTAGCTACTTCGAAGAGCTATAAGTACACTAACAGTTAACTAATAACATCCCAATCCGTATTTCCACCTGTGTTTCACTTTCGACATTGAACAAATAATCCTATAACGTAAAAATGCAGTTTCTTGCCCCACGATAAGAATTATTAGATGTATACAGGAGGGAGCTATCTGCCACTGATTATTTTGTGTAAATTCAATGTTGATGGTCAAACGCAAGTCAAAAACAGCTTAATACTTGCATTGTATACAATCTTGTCGCTATATATATATAATTTATTTGATAGTGAAACGATGATGTGTACGTATGATATAGAGTCAGGCTTTATTGACGAAACGTCAGATCAGCAACGCGAGAGAGCGGAAAAAATCTTGTATTCAAAAACATTTAACAGATTCAACCGACTGGTATAGCGTATTTCTAAGCGTACGTAAGACTTGTTGATCGATTATCATATATTATACTATTGTCGAAAGGTAGGGAGAAACTAAACTAAGGTTATCATGTTCTTAAATTCAAAGTTAAATCTTACATAATTTATCGTATGTACACGATAAATATTACCATCAGTATTCAATTTAAATAAAAAGTTTTCCAAATCTTTATTTTTAAATTCTGAGGTGTAGCTAATGCTAGTAGAAACGTTTTGCGCTCTCTCGCTCCGCCGCACTAACCTAACGGCACTTAGCCACGCATTGACTAGCCGCCGCAATAACTAACAGTAACAGTTATAGCACACTGTATGACAACCGCGTAGCAGTCAACTTTAGATAACGTAACCAATAACGTTACTAGCAACGATAGAATTACGATAACGTTACATGTAAACAACGTTACTCGTAACGTTACTAATTACAAGCATACAATATAACACGCTCCGGGCAAGAATCACTCCGAAATTTTAATAGGGCGAGTCAATGTTACTAATATTAAGAAATTTCGTTCTGATTAATGGCAGATTCTCTTATACAATTATGTAGATTACAACGTTTGTTCACCAGACGGCGCTATATTCGAGACGCCCGCAACCTTACCACGAGTAGTTTCCAAAATTTCCAAATTTATCTACGATTAAAATTAATGAATTTTATAAAAAATCACACCGGTGGCGCCCTCTTCACCTAACTTTATTAATACTGTTACGATAACTCTATACAATAGATTAGCAGAGGCCTATTAACGACCGCGATACCTTCACGCCTCGTTAAGTAAATAATTGTGATACGTGACAACCGCAGACAGACGATTATTGAGGTAATTTTTATAATAAACCGGTATATTCAATACATTTCCTATAATAACTTAATAAATAATAAAATCTAGTAAATAAATAAGCAGTTATCATGTAATAATACAATAAAAATCCTTCAAGTTTTGAACACATCTTAGCTAAATATTGCTATTAGACCTAACGCCGATACAAATGATATATAAACGATAATATTTACAATATATTCGTTACAACCCCCCTAGACCGGTGGCAATTCATTAGCCAGCTTATTGTAGAATAGAATGACGAATATATGAGATTTGACGTATATGGCAGACGTCAATGTATGTCATAAACGTCAAAATACGTACGTCAAATCACATACATTTGTCATTTTATTCTAGAATACGCCTTTCAACGAATTGCCACTTGTCTAGGGGAGGGTCAGAAGATTCACCTTCGAAATAAAACGGTTTAGCTATACAATTTATTAAGTTTATTTCATTATCTATTGTACTGCTCGTATGGTGTACGACCTGTAGACCAAAATAGTCACATTCTCGGAATATAAAAAAAAATCGTTGTATTAATATTGTGGAGTTATAAGTTCCAATTTTATAATAGTCTAAAATCGTACACCATACGATAGCAAAAACATAACTACAACATTCGAAATCTCGCGCGCGACAACCCTAATGACAGTAGAATGTATCACCACTCTTTTGTCACACAGTAGGACAGGGTTGCCTCACATGGGATATATTTGTAAAACGCCTAACGAAAATATACCTAGCTAAGTTCCCAGCTGATCTAGTAGCAAGTTAATAAAATAGATGATTACAAAACAATGTAATTAACACTGTACATAAGACTAGTATGGTGCGCTCGTTCCGCTCGCATTCGGCAACTTAAACTTGTACTACAGTCGGTTTGTCGGTCGACGGAGAGCCACACATTCATCTACATAAAGCTATGTATATATACACACCTCGGCGAGGCACTTGGTAGACAGGCTAGACTTGTACTCACTGAGTCACATATAAAAACATCTATGACAATCCTAAATCTATATACAAAGTAATGATCTCATAAATCGCTTAACCAATAAAATTACAAGATATTTAAAAGCATTCCATTTTTAAATTAGTACATTATTTTTTTTTTATATTGTCTGTCTTGCCAGCTCAAATAAATATTCATTTTAGTAGTTTTCGTAAATCTGTTATATGTGCCACAGTGAGCGATATACAATGTATTCCAACTAAGACACGCTTATTTAACAAGATTAGGTGCTGTGTTGAAACAGCTAGTTGGAACAAGATAACTGGTAAGACATATTGTTCGACGAAAATAACTGTGAATCGCAAACTATAGTCATAAATTAATTAAATTAGTAGTCAAAAGGACAATATGAATTGTAATAGTAGTCCTATTGTATTACTTATTAAAAAAATGCCAAATGCTAGACGCGAAAGTTTGAAATGCGTTTTTAATACCACTAACGTGCGTTATTGTCGTTCAGCAGGCTCTTAAAACAGATCAATAATTGAACGGCTGTCATATACGATACTGTATTAATAACTTTGTAATCCCATTTAAATAAATATAGAATTACAAAGTTACACTTGCAGTTGGTAGTATGACAGCCTTTCATTTATTGACCTGTTTTAAGAGTTCATCGTATGGGCTCAGTTTGTTCACCCTTGTAGCGCTCATACCCGAATTTGCAAAAACTGCTAACACATGCTATTCGTGCCATTGCCAACAACTGGTGTCCGCTTCAGAAATTAATATGCAATAATATATTATAGCATGCTAAGTAATAGCCTGTAAATTAAAAAGGTCAAAATATTTAGTAGCTTTTCACAGTTATTTTCTACCGACTAAAATCAGTCGTGATAACAGTTACCATAGTCTGTCACAACACAACACAGGTTTCAGTCGATCGCACACTCAGCGGTAATATCTACTTCATGAAGGGAGGATTCCACCAATCATAGTAATAGTGGATTAAGTCGAACTTTCATTGTGGAATATGAGAACCAACCAATATAAGTTCAACCCAATAAAATTATCTTCGCTGGTAAAATCTTATCAGTCATGATTTAAATTGAGCATTGTATTTCACAATTTATCCTTTAATATTATTTGATATACAAATTCGGACCGTCCTACGCTGATACTATTTAAGGACAGAGATATCTCATTTTTGGAATAGATTTTTGGAACTAATTTTCAGAATAATATTTATTTTTATTGGGTATCACCCAGAAATGCCATTTACATTGGAAAAAGGTGATTGTTCAAGATGGGCCTTGAACCTGCGACCAGTCCCTTACAGGGGAATAGCCGCACCAACTGAGTTACATACAGGGGCGGATCCAGCTTTCAATTCAGGGGGGGGTCATGGTGTAGCCGAGACATAGTTTCGGGGGGGGGGGGGGGGGTGTCTAGTCTCAAGTTGAAGGACGCAGCTGGCACTCTGGCTTGAGGGGGCTGGAGGACTCCTGCAGGAGACTCTATGGCGAAAAAAGATGTCAGGCGCCTTCGGTACTAAATCCGTATCAAAAGGCGAGAAATCGAGGCTACGAAGTCCCAGCTTTATCGGGACATGGTGGAATTGAAACTACGACTTGGACAACCAAGCGCAGGGCACGCTGTGATAGTGGTGGTATTTCTTACCACCACTATCACGGTGAACTAGCTAGCCGCAGCTAACTATCACCCATCATGGAGAACTGGCTAGAAAGGCTTCAATGGGGAACTCTCGTAGCGGTTGACGCAGATGATCACCGGATATGGATGTTTCGGAAGTTAGCTGCGGCGAATTCAGAAGGAGTCAACGCCCGGGTGTCATCACTGTGATGCAAGCGAGGACACGGGGCTGCATACGCGGACCGAATACCCGGCATGGGAAACGCCGAAGCGGGTCCTTGTGGCGGCCCTCGGGATGGGAGTTCTCTCGCTCAGCACTCTCTCTCGCTTGCTTACAGTGATGGCGTAAAACCGTAAGCTCGCGGCTGCCACCGCCTCCATCTGAGAGCAAGTAATGCTCGAGAAGGAGGCGGGGGAACGTCTCTGGAGAAGATTCAGTTGTTTCCCATTCCGCATAATACACAATGCGCGAAGGACTCGGGCGACGTAGGTCACTCAACATCTCCATTATCGTATCAATATCTCCATATCGGTCCCCATTAGCACGGGCCTGGAAATGACAGGGGGAACCGCCTGACACTCTAGAAGAAGCAGGCCGCGTTAGCGGCGCGATGCGCGCCTCCCCCTTTCATGATTATCTTACTCGATACCTCGGGGCTCAAAGGGCGTAAGCGCCAAAAGTCGATTTTACAGGAGAGCAAAAAAACAAAAACAAAATTCCTTTTTTCGGCATAACTTTTTCGATTTTTGACCTAAATAAACCATTCTAAGACCAAAAGTCTTAAATTTTTGTGATGCAGGTTACTGTAAAATTATATTTCGAATAAATTTAAAAGCAACGGAAATAGCTTTCCTATACGCCCCGAAAATTTGTATGTTTGGGGTGTTTACACCCCAAAAATCAATGGATGTATGATGTTTGGGGTGTTTACACCCCAAAAATCAATGAATGTATGATGAGTGATGGTTGTAACCGTCAATTTCAGGAAAGAGGACCATTAGAGAAAGTAGACCGAGTGGGAAACCGAGTAGACATTTCAGGAAAGTGGACCATTTGGTCCACTTTCACCGTTTTTATCAACTCAGATAACGAATTAATCAATCAATTAACCTATTGCAGTCCACTGCTGAACATAGGCCTCTCCCAATATGCGCCACGTTTGCCGATCCTCCGCCTTCCGCATCCAGTCCGTCCCAGCCACCCTTCGTAGGTCGTCAGTCCACCTGGCTTGGGGGTGTGTCCCACCTTACGTTTTTCTTCTTCCGGTCTCCACTCTAGGACTCGTCTGCTCCAACGGCCATCAGTCCTTCGACAGATGTGGCCAGCCCACTGCCACTTCAGCCTGCTTATTCTTCGAGCTATGTCGGTAACTTAAGTTCTATGTCGGATGATCTCGTTGCGAATTTTATCCTTCAAATAAACTAAGCATAGCTCGTTCCATAGCCCGCTGCGCAACTTTTAGGTCGTGGACTAACCCCACCTTCAGTGGCCACGTTACGGCACCGTAAGTCATAACAAGTAGGACGCACTGGTCGAAAACTTTTGTTTTTAGGCATTGCGGTAGGGGCGAGGAGAAAAACCCGACGTAATTTGGCAAATGTTGCCCATCCCAGTTGGATCCTTCTGGCTATTTCTTTCTCGAAGTTGTTTTTAGCAAGCTGGATAACCTGACCCAGGTAGACATATTTTTGAACAACTTCAAGTGTCGCCCTTCGACGGCAATCGGTCTCGGTGTAACATGTTCGTAGAACATAATCTTGGTGTCCTCCAAGTTTACACCGAGGCCGACTCGTCGAGAAGCTCCATTCAGGCTGTGCAGCATTTTGCCCAATTGTACTCCGAAAATATGACGATGTCGTCAGCGAACCGAAGGTGCGAGATGTACTCACTGTTGATGTTGATGCCCCGTCCAGTCTAATCCAGAGTCTTGAAGACGTCCTCCAATGCGTTGGTGAATAGTTTGATATAAGATCTCCCTGTCTCACTCCACGCTGGAGGCTAATGGGTTTCGTCTTCTGGTCTTGGAGCTGGACGAACATTGTGGCAGTGTCATATAAGAATCTCAGCACTTCGATGTATCGCCAATCGACACGGCACCGCTGCAGGGCATCCAACACTGCCCAGGTTTCGATAGAGTCGAAGGCTTTTTCGTAGTCTACAAACGCCATACACAGCGGCTGATTGTACTTTTGCGTCTTTTGTACAACCTACCGAACAGTATGGATGTGGTACACGGTGCTATAGCCTTTTCGAAACCTGGCTTGCTCGCGTGGCTGGAACTCGTCGAGCTTACCCGAGAGGCCATTTGTGACGACCCTCAAGAACAACTTGTAGACATGACTCAGGAGTGAGATGGGCCTGTAGTTCTTCAGCAACGAATTAATACTAATAATTATTGATTTACCTGTACCTAATTATGTTACTACTTACTGGGTATGTCGTTTACTACCCTCAAATTTATTGATCAATATGAGAGATTGCTCTTACGACCCAAACCTAAAAATTTTATGATGTAAAATGGTAGGCGTAAAAACATTTGTATCATCTACGGTGTCGTTTACTACCCTCGCGTTTATAAACAGTAACAGTGGTTGCTGTTACGGCACAAAAACTAAAAATATCTGTTTTATTTTCTACAAAAAATGGGGTCGTAAGAACCATTTTTTTGCGAATTGGAAGACTTTAAATACACAGATCGATAGAGGAGAAAAATATAAGTAGGACTACATTAAAAACTCAATTTCGCCAAAATGGCGGTTACGCCCTTTGAGCCCCGAGGTATCGAATTATTTTCCTGATTGCTTCCGAACCCGAGGTGACCTCGGAGCTCAGGGGCCGCCTTCTGTCACTTCCTCCTCCACTTCGCACGACGTTGGGCGTCCATGGTGGTGAGAAGAGACCATTTGCACGCATGTCACCCTTCACGACTTCAAGCCAAGACTTCTTGGGCCTATCCTTTCCACCTGGTCCCGGTGGCTGTGCTACTGCCAGCCATTTGTTCCCCACGTAGCCTGGCGGTTGCTGCAAGACGTGGCCGCACCAGCGAAGGCGGCTCTCTTGCATTTTATGTGTGATGTCGCGGACATGAAGGCTGCCGCGGATCTGAGAGTTCCTCATGCGATCTTTACATGTGACGCCGCACATCCACCGCAGCATTTTCATCTCCGTGACACGTAGCTCCTGCTTATGTCGCTCCAGCAGCGGCCACGCCTTACAACCGTGTAAAAAGACAGGCCTAATGATCGTTTTATAGACCTAACCCGTCAACCAGACTGGCATTTTAGGTTCAAATGTGACGCCAATCATTTCCCGCCCCTTGGCCCACATGGCGGCAATTCGTGCCTTGACGTCGCGGTTGATGTGACCAGTCACGTGAAGTTTTTTTTTTATCGTGCGAAAAATCCCCACTGTCCGTGGGGATTTTTCGCACGATATAAAAAAGTCGGTTCGAGTCCGACATAACCTCCTCCTCCGACTCCGGCGGGGGAGGTATCCGTGGGGATTTTTCGCACGATAAAAAATAAGGACCAGGCATATGAGCCAGCTGCGTCATCCGCAGCAGAAGATGGCCACTGGCCACAACCGCTGGGCCCGCGGTAATAGCGGTAGTAAGGCCCATCCCATCCTATAGGGGAGTGGCTAGAGAGGCCACATGGCTGCCTCTCGTACCGGCTGACGCAAGTTCATTACCGGGCACGGGTGCTTTTGTGACTACTTACGTCGGATCCAGAAAGGAAGGCTTCTTCCAAGTTCACAAAAAGTTTTTGTAAGCAAACAGTAACATAAATACGGGGCCTTTGAAGCTGAGCCCAAGTCAAATTGTTGCCCGAATCGAAAAAGGACCTCATGGCTGTCAGCTCCAGACCTTCGACTGCCGGCCTGGTTAGTCATTCGCGCTTATTTCTTTAACATAGCGGACAGGGTGTCAGGTCCGAAAACTATTCGAGTCCATCGGTTGATCGGCTGCGCTGCACGATAAATTGAAATTTTCAATCGTGCGAATAATATTCATACTGATGTTTGGTGCCTCATAAAATTATAATACTATTAGGTACAAAGAGACAGTCTTCTTATGCGTGGTATTTTTTAAAATTTATCAGTGACATTGGGATATTTTTTAGTAGGTGACCCGCCCAGGGGGGGGGTCATGACCCCCACGACCCCCCCCCTGGATCCGCCACTGGTTACATATCACCTTGAGCATTCGAAATTCTCCTATACAACACCTTGGGGCGAAGCTACCGATATTCATTCGAACTATTGGATACAATGAACGTAGTTACAATAATTTTTAAACATTGTTTTTTTATTATCCCACCCAATTCTTTCATAAAACTTTAAAGCTAATTAGTATGTATTAGAAATAATTCTATTCTGAATATGATTCACTGAGGATAGCCCCAGGATGATATATTTTTAATATCAGACATTTTTTTTTAAATTAGAGCAGGTATTAATCGCGGAATGTGCGGTCGACAACTTTACATGTAGTATATTAGTTACAATATAACTAATATTTGGCATCAGAGTACGACATTCATTGCGTGTACCGTGTTTTATTTCATATACTGATTCACATAATATTAACCTAAAATAAAAGTAAGTATAATGCTGTCTTTTTCTACTCTATAAACAGAGAGAAAGAGTGAGAGAGAAGGCGTGATGGAAGTTCATTTAATAACTTTAAAATAGCTAAATATAAGGCTTAACATATACACAATATTATACACAAAGATATGTCGGTAGTTGAAGAAGATCAATATAAGGCTTAGTTCACACCATACGTTACATTTAACAACATTTAATACATTTTTGATGGCAAATATATAAGAACTATCTGTTTTATTCTTGCCAAATTATTAGATAGGAGTATAAAATCTATGATATTGTTATAATTTATATATTTTTTGATTGTAATATATTCCTCGAGAGCATAAAAATTTTATTGGCATTTGTTTGCACGTTAAGGATGAAGCTAAACGAGCGTAATTTCGTGACAACATTACGTTTAACTGCTAGATTGGCTTTCAAATGCCTGTGTGGAGTTTTTTAATGTATCACGGATCCATACCATATTATTTAGAAATGAAACATTGAAAATTACGTTTTAATAAGGGTACAAGAGAATTATCCATTAGTAAATGTACAGTAGACAAAGGAGATAACATATTGAATGAAGAAATACTTTTCCATTTGTGTATTTCATTCACTTTCACATTTCAATATAAGTAGCAAGTTTCACCATACGCCATCAATCTCCAGTATAAAAAGGAGATGACAACTTTAAATGGAAAAATTGCAACCTTATCTGCTTTGTCGACTGTACTCTTCTTTTCTAACAATATCTTCAATATTTTCCTATTTTGGATAGAACTCCCAGTACTATAACATCACTGACTTATTCAGTATTACGGCTTGTTTTGCGACTACTCACTTTTGTACTCAATTTTAAAAAAAAGAGACTTAAAAATAAAAAATCACGCTCGTGTGGCCTAACCCTTACAGCAAAAATGATTTAGTTAAAGATGTAATTATATGATAGTGCTACGAAGGATTGAAATATCAGAAAACACGGTACAGCAAGCCACAGCTATTTGATAGTCGATAGTTAATAAATATGAGGGCAAACTGTCGTAATAACAAGCCATTCAATATTCAGTCTCGATTCAATCTCCCAAGTGTCAAAAACGATCACAATGTTCGATCTTAAAAAAAATATTTCAAGAGAATGATATATTACAAGCTCAATCAGAGACGTGACAGTGCACTACACAAAAAAATACGTCATTTATAATAAATTCGCAATAATAAAATTAATAATAATGACATATTACTTCTTCATGCGAATAAGTAGTTACATTTTTTTTTATACTTGTGTTTGCGTCATTTTTGAAAGCCGCCATGTTCCTGCATGGCGTGTCTATATAATAATACGTCGAATAAGAGAATAGTTGGCGAAATGTGGATGATAATACACCTCTGCCTACCCCTTCGGGGATTTACAGGCGTGAGTATGTATATGTATGAAGAGAATACCGTTTTTGACATTTGGTAGATTGTGACTAAATCGAGTTTGAATTTTGAATAGATTTTTATTAGGAAAACTTGTCCTCTAGTTACATTTAAGTACATACAACTAACTATCAGAGCACTTTGTTTATATTAGATAGAAGCCTTACCTACGACAGTATGATACATGTGGAAACCATAACCCTCCCTTGGCAGTCGGGTAAAAAACGACTATTGTGTCAACAATTAGTTTATTTAGTTAGTTCGGTGGTGTTTTATAGTTACATTTATTTTGTATACTTAAATGTAAGTAAAATAATAGATACTGAAATGTAAAGTATGTTTTTAAATGTAAAGTTTAAACATGGGACTTATTTTCACATTGTTTTTATGTCATTGATTATTATGAAGTATTTGATACGACCAGTAAGTAGATTGTTGAGAAAAAAAGACTAAAGATAGATGAAATAGAAAAATAAATTAGTCTCTTTAGGAAAGGTAACTAGAAAGAAAGGAAGATAGATTAAAAAAATAGTAAGTGAACTATTTGAGAAGTGAATAATTGGAGAAAATTAGTACTTCGATTGGCAGATTGATAGATAAAAACTGAATCATATAGTGGTTTCCCGGTGGTAGCCTTTAACCGCGAAAGTACCGATTCAGATAGCAGAATACTGCTCTTTGTACATTTTGCAAGGGGCGAAGTTTCTCTCTCTTTTCGAAGGTAAGGTAACCGCTTAGGATTTAGTGGACCGTGTAGTTAGTTACCTTAGTAGTTTAAAACACATGAAAAAATTAGTTTCCAACAGTCCAAGTGTTCTAAGTAATATTAAAAAATATATTTTGTTCAAAGTTACCCAATAAGGTAAATAAATGTGAATACTTTCAGTAACTAAAAAAATGTTTTAAATACATACTGTATAATTTTTCAGTGAGAGTCAGAGAGGTAAGTCAAGAAGAATAATAGCATAGTTATAGGGAAAGAGACAATCGTATTAGGAGTTGAAAGGATTGGCAGCAGAAAGATGAGAAGATTACTCCATCAGGAAGAGACTATTCTTAAGGTGAGAGAGAAAGAGGTCCACTCCTAACACAAGTAATTAACTGAAGAGGAGAAACACTAGTCATTTCTGTTATCAGTAATTTTTTTTTTAAGGACACATGTGAAAATATGTACCATCCAATGTTCCAAAAACCTATCTACACCAACATAACACGATGCCACTATAAAACACCACCGATCCCATCATTCACCTCCATCACATTGAAACCAGCGTCCCACGAGATTCCACCACAGACAACTAAGTTTTTTTTTCATAAAAAAAATAATTTGTACCATAAATAATAGTTAAACTTAACGTACATGACTAAGTCGCCGGTGGCCGGCCGACCGCTGGTTCCGACTACTGTGAGCGTGGCGCAGCCCCGCCGCCCGGGGCTAAAGGCGGGGCTGGCGGGGCTGGACGCGGGGCTCCCTAGTTGAGCGCGTGATGTCAGGAGGCAGCGTGCTCGTGCTGCAAGCGAGCTGCTCGCTCCGTTCCACTCGCCAAGAGGTTACTGAACTCCATTTCGAGGATTTGTCGCGCCTGGAAAAAGCAGGTTTTTATTACTAAAATATACGTATTTTGAACGAAAGGTAGCTCTTGCCCACGACCTCGCTTGTGTGGAACTTTAATCCCATTCTCGCAACCCATGGGAACCCATTCGAGGGATACAAAGTAGCCATTGTATTATTGCATATTATAATCTATCCCTGTAAAAAAATCTCATTTTTAATATCAGTAGGATATCTCACTTATAAGACAATTTTGTGCTATTATGCGGTAAGATAGAGCGACTATGTATGCCAAAAGAATAAAATTCACTCAGGCTAAGAGAGCTGAGAGTATATTACGACTACGCTGTATACGATGCACAATTTCTTAGACTGCCTCCTGTGTTTGCTCCACCAGATTGACGATGAGAAGACCGATAGTAACAGTTACTCAGGTCTCATGTGCGTCTCCGAGAGCGCTATCCAGGTAGCAGTATACTGAGAGAACACTATCTGAGAGTAAAGGCGTTATCGCCACGATAGAAGGTCTCCTCCTCACTATATCTACCCTGTTGGATAGATAGGCCACCTTCTCTCTGTATCTACCCTGTGGGATGGCTAGGCCACCTTCTCTCTGTATTTACCCTGTAGGATGGATAGGCCATCTTCTCTCTGTATCTACCCTGTGAGATCGATACGCCACCTACTCTCTGTATCTACCCTGTAGGATCGATAGGCCACCTTTTCACTGTATCTACCCTGTGAGATAGATAGATCACCTTCTTTCTGTATATACCCTGTAGGACGGATAGAGCACTTTCTGTATCTACCCTGTGAGATGGATAGGCCACCTTCTCACTGTATCTACCCTGTAGGATGCCTACGCCACTTTCTCTCTGTATCTACCCTGTGTTACATACCTGCGTGTTCTGCGTAGGAATCTGCAGCGCGAGCGCCATACTGTTGGCGTCGAAGTTGTCGTCGAGAGAGATCAGCGCGCCGTGCACGCCGCTCTCCGACAGGTTGCCCGCGTACTCCTGGAACAGGAAACAGTGAGGTGATACAGCGGCCCACACGTACATACATACATACTACATACACGAGGTGAGTAGAGTCCACACGAGCACGTCGCGGCTCACGTGTACGTTACCTTGAGGTTGATGGCGACGAGCCAGCGCTGCAGGCGCTCGTTGGTCCACACGAGCACGTCGCGGCTCACGTGTACGTTACCTTGAGGTTGATGGCGACGAGCCAGCGCTGCAGGCGCTCGTTGGTCCACACGAGCACGTCGCGGCTCACGTGTACGTTACCTTGAGGTTGATGGCGACGAGCCAGCGCTGCAGGCGCTCGTTGGTCCACACGAGCACGTCGCGGCTCACGTGTACGTTACCTTGAGGTTGATGGCGACGAGCCAGCGCTGCAGGCGCTCGTTGGTCCACACGAGCACGTCGCGGCTCACGTGTACGTTACCTTGAGGTTGATGGCGACGAGCCAGCGCTGCAGGCGCTCGTTGGTCCACACGAGCACGTCGCGGCTCACGTGTTCTGCCGCGCGGCGCCGCTCGTCCAGCGCGCGCACGCTGTAGCCCACGCGCTTGAGGCACGCCACGCCGAAGTGCAGCGACGTTCTAACAAACAGACACGCTTTCATTAACAATATTGGTACTATTAAAAATTTCAGGCTGGGCCTTATATGCTTCCCTGTGGTACTCCTCATTTCTTTAAGTAACTTGAAGAGTAATTACCTAGGTTTTTCGTTAACGGACAGCTTCTGATTATTTCTGTACATTGTTTCCTATTACTCAGAAAGCCTTTATAACAAAGACCTTATAAAATCAGTATTATTAGTTTGATAACACTTTATGATCAAAATAATCGAATGCTTTACTTGGATCCATTTTTTTAATTTTTAATTGTTAACAGATTTATTTCTTTTCAATTTAAATAATTATTCTAAATATAGATGAGTATACTATTGGTTTCTAGCTATACATTTTATCTTTTACAAAGAAAGGATTATTTTACAATATATTTTCGAAACTTGGCATAAAATATAAATCGTGCGATTTTGCATTTTGCGAATATGTTCAGTTTGTGTTTGTGTGTGAGTGCGAATTGAAGCACGCTTCTTCAACAGTTAGAAAGAGTAATATATCAAATAATGTTTGTTACTCTCCTAGCAGTACGATAGTTACCTATGGAAGCTGTCTACCATCTTGAGCTGCGTCCTGAGGTCCCGTTTAGTGAGGTGCTCCAGCATACGCGCGTCTACCAGGCACTCCATAAACGTCGTGCGGTACTGCGGCAAGCCTGGGGAGGGGATAATCATCATCATTATCATCTAGATCGCATCTGAGGCCAATATCAAATTTCTTCATTTAGCATACTCAAATGATGCCAAAAATGGGTATATGCCCATCCAGTAACACCCGAATGAGTAACACTGTTACTGGTTGGGAAAAAAATCCCTCAAAGACAAATAAAAAGAATAAAGGAAGGTCAATCAACTAGAGTTGTAAAAAACTCAAGTCTTAGTCTTCATTTCAAAACTTGAGTCTTTTTTCAAGACTAGGACTCGTAAGTCACATGAGTTCTGAGTCCTTTGAGTCTTTTGAGTCTTCAGAGTCCTTTCGAGTCTTAAGTTCTTTGAACTAGACTGAGTCATGAACTTGAGTTGGTGTATCACAACATTATTCAATAGATAGGTAGTAGGCCTTTGCATCTCAAATAGATGATTCAAGCAGCATCCGTGCGGCATACTTTAGAATGACTGTAAAGTCCGATACGGGAACGACAGTGACGTCCGCAATATTGACACTTAAACTGTTAAAAATGTTAGTGTACCAAGCATGTGTCCTGAGCACACTTTTGTACGGGGCGGAAACTTGGACGTCATATGCGAAACCGGAAAGAAAACTAAACAGTTTCCATATGCGCTGCCTTCGCAGTATTTTAAACATCACCTGGCGAGATAGAATAACAAACGACAGAGTGCTGCAATAGATAGGTACATAATAGGTACTAATAGGTGAAAGATGGTAGGCAATAGTTATTTGTTATACAAGAGTGCAAAGTTGCTTTTTAACCGCGTGCTCATTTTTGATGACCGAGCAAGCGAAAGATTCTAAATTTGAATCACGAGCGTAGGGA